>JAJJWX010004510.1:0-323300 GCA_023529315.1 Papaver bracteatum
GGGAGGTTCTTTTAGTGAGTGTTAGAAAATATCTTAGGAAAGAGAATAGAGAAAGTTGTAACTATTCTACTTCCATTTAGATACTTCTTTGTAATCAATTGAGAACATTAATAAGAAAATTGTTATTCATCATCAAGAACTTCTTGAGTTTTTACTAATTCTATTGAGGGTGTAGTTGTAGGTTATTCTGCAACTACAATAGAATTAGTGAACTACCCTCTTCTGATTTTGGCGGCATATCTATTTTGTTTTTTTTCTTCTCCATTCATACAATGCTTTATTATTATGTTAGGTGTTTTTAAAGTTGGTGAAAATTTCCCCTGTTTGTTGTTGATCATTCTTTGCTAAATAAAGAGTTTACTGGCTGCAAAGTTTTACTTTGAACATCAGTTTATTCTAAAAAAATGATTGTTAAATATGGTCGTTTCTTTATAAAATTGATTAGAATGAATTCTAAAGGGATTGAGATGTCTATGTAGGTACTCATTCCAGGCTGGTGGAAAATATGATCCATGATGGCAAAGAAAATTCCGATGATGATTACAAGAGGGGAGAAATGTGGAAATTTGGCCGTTTATGGTTTCTTTAATTTTCATGTGCTTAATTTCTGTTTGTACATCTACTGAGATTGTTCGCATGGAGTATCTCTGCCTTTACCTTTCTTATGCAGTGTTCTCTTTCTTCTAACCTCTCTGAGGGACGACCAAAGCTAATCATAAGTGGTCTCTTTTTCACCCATCTTTTTCTTGCTGCGTATTCTTCTTTCCTTCTTAATCTGTACTTTTCTTTTGTCCTAAATACGACACTGTTACCCTTTAGCTTGCACAAACGTGGACGAACACTATCGATAGTTATAAGGGAGGGACAAAATCACGTAAACTTGATTATTATATTTAGTTTTTCTAGATCCTAGCTTCTTCTCCAATTCATACAACAAACCGGAGAGTTATTTCTGTATCATCTTCTTCAGTTCACGGCTAGTTTTACTGGTAGTGTTTTTGTGACAACGTATTATATACAATTGGAATCGGGTGCATGTTAGTTTGAAGTTGGCATCTGCTTAATTCCAACAACATTAGCAGAGCTTCTCAACCTAGAAATCAGAATTAGTACACCTCATTGAAGCCGCTCAAGTTAATCTTTATACATGCAACTGTAGTTTATTTTATACCGGAACATGACCAAGAATATATGCAACATAAGTTTGGATTAAGAAAATAATCTTTAACCGTTAACAGTCCAAAGAAGAAGGGAAAAGCTGATCAGATTGTGGAGGTCGGTAGTAGGGGTGGGAGGAGGCAACGCTTTTAAATGTGAAGTTTAGGTGGAGCATAAAAATTGGGAAAAAGTAAAACCAAAGATAGCCCATTAAATTGGGCCAAACAAAAATACACACGGTAAACACAATCCAAGGGAAATAATTTCCAAAACATAAGAATAAGAATTTCCCACCAATTATGATGGGAAAATTTTTCCAAAAGTATTTCCCACAATAATAAAACTTTAAAAAGTAGAATTCCCAATTAATCAAACTCCGACAGATTATATGGAAAATGATAACAAGCATACATTTTGATTTGTTAAGCAGTGGATAGAATTAGCGGTGTGCAACGTCCGGATGGTTGCGAATTAGGGGTCATCCCCGTCCAATCCGTCAAAGTTATGGATTTGAAAATTTCAACCTGTTAGGCCCAATTACCCACAGATTTGACATCTATGAATCGGCGGATGATTCGTGCCGGATTCGGATAAACCACAGTTTAGTCAATATGATCCAACTAATTAAGCACGCTATTCTGACCCAGCTAACTAACACACTATAATATGACACGACCAACTAAATATTGGGACCTTTTTGCTATGACCCGACTAACTAAATATGCTCCGGACTATTATAGACATAATCAACTAACAAGTCAGTCAGTGCAGTAACATTGATTCGATTTGCATTGACATTATAGCTACTATGATTCAACTAATTAAACGCACTACTGTGACTCGACTAACTAACACACCATGATATGACACGGCCAATAAAATATCATGTGGACACCACATTGACTTTAAATTTTCTCCACGGCCCGGGCCGTAGGTCCCGACCCTATCTGGCTATTTTGGTCCAACTATTTAAAACACGTTATTCTGTCCTAACTAACTAACACAATATAATATGACACATCTAATTAAATTATGTGGGCACCACATCTGCCTTTAAATTTTTTTCACGGCCGGGGCCGTAGGACCTGATCCTATCCGGCTACTATAATCCAATAAATTAAACACGCTATTGTGACCCGACTAACTAACACACTATAATATTACACAACCAACTAAATATTATGTGTGCACCACATTGCCTTTAAATTTTTTCCACGGCCGGGTACGTAGGACCCGACCTATCCGGTTGTTATGATCTAACTAATTAAACACGCTAATGTGCCCGACTAACTAACACGGTATAGTATGACACGGCCAAGTAAATTATGTGGGCACCACATCGACAAGAAGTTCTTCGCCGTCCGCAGGCTATTATGATCAAACTAAGTAAACACGTTACTGTGACCTAACTAACCAACGCACTATAATATGACACTGACCAATTAAATATTATACTAACACACTATAATATTAGTGTTTGAGATTATCTGATCCTATAAAATTAACTTTTTCAACCTACGGTATAATATGACACGACCAAGTAAATTATTTGGGCACCACATCGGCAAGAGGTTGAGCGCCGGTCACATGCTATTATGATAAAACTAAGTACACACGTTATTGTGACCTGACTAACTAACACACAATAATATGACACTGACCAATTAAATATTATGATCGTTCTGTTATGAACCGACTAACTAAATATGTGGGCACTATATCTACTTTTCAATTTTCTCCACCGGCCCCGGCTTTCCGGCTACTATGATCAAACTAATTAAACACGCTACCGTGACCATAAATTTTTTAACACGGATTTCCTCAATAACTTACTTGGAAATGATGTGGCTGAATGGTAATGGACTATGAAGGAACTTTTTGGTAAGTATGAGCATGATGGATTTATAATTTTCGATGGGAAGTTCGTTTAGAATTATATCTTATTCGGTCTAAAAGAAATTTCTTTGGCCCTACCTGTTTACTATTATCCAACAAATTAAACACGCTACTGTGACCCGAATAACTAACACATTATAATATGACAATATCGGCTAAATATTAAGACCGTTATGCTATGATCCGACTAACTAAATATGCTCCCGACTATTATATACATGACCAACTAACATACAAATTTTAATGTGAAGTTCATTTAGAACCATTTGCTCTTCCATTTTCGACTAAATATAGGGACCGTTCTTCTATGACCCGACTAACTAAATATGCTTCCGACTGTTATAGACAGTACAAACTAACACAATATTTTAAATGCGGGCACTAAATTTGACTTTAAATTTTCTCTAACGCCGAGGCCGTAGGACCCGGCCCCCTCTGGCTACTAATATCCAAATAATTAAACACACTACAATGACTAGACTAACTAACACACTATAATATGACACGACCAACTAAATATTAGGACCGTTATGCTATGACCCGACTAACTAAATATGCTCTCCACTATTATAGACAGGACAACTAACACACTAATTTAATTTAAATGTGGGCACTACATCTGCCTTTAAATTTTCTCGACCGCCGGGGCCGTAGGACCCGGCCCCCTCCGGATATTATGATCAAACTAATTAAATACGCTTTAGTGTCCCGACTAACCAACATACTATAATATGACACAACCAACTAAATATTGGGACCGTTCTGCTATGACCCGACTAACAAAATATTCTCCTAGCTATTATATACAGGACCAACTAACGCACTAATTTAAATTTGGGCATTACATCTGCCTTTATTTTTTCTCGACCACCGGGGATGTAGGGCCCGGCCTCCTCCGGCTATTATGATCCAACTAATTAAACACGCTACAGTGTCCCGACTAACCAACACACTATAATATGACACAGCCAACTAAATATTGAGACCGTTCTGCTATGACCCAACTAACTAAATATGCTCCTGAATATTATAGACAAGCCAACTAACTAAATATGCTCCCGGCTATTATAGACAGGACCAACTAACACGCTAAGTTAAATGTGACCACTACATCTACCTTTAAATTTTCTCGACCGCCGGGGCCGTAGGACCCGGCGCCCTCCGGCTATTATGATCGAACTAATTATATATGCTATAGTATCCCGACTAACCAACACACTATCATATGACACGACCAACTAAATATTGAGACCATTCTGCTATGACTCGACTAACTAAATATGGTTCTGCCTATTATAGACAGGACCAACTAATGCACTAATTTAAATGTGGTCACTACATTTGCCTTTAAATTTTCTCGACCGCTGGGGCCCAGGACCCGGCCTCCTCCGGCTACTATGATCCAACTAATTAAACACGCTACAATGACCCGACTAACTAATACATAATAATATGACACGACCGATTAAATTTTGAGACCGTTCTACTATGACCATACTAACTAAATATGCTGTCGACGATTATAGACGGAATCAACTAACGCACTAATTTAAATGTGGGCTACATCTGACTTTTAATATTTGTCAAATTAACTCGGACAACATAAAGCTAGCTTTTTCTGCTAGCGCACACGTTTGAACTTATTTTAATATTCGTCATATATTTTAATTTTGATATGATTGAGTTATTCCTGGGTCGTAGGTCCCGGCCCTATCCGGATACTAAGATCCAACTAATTAAACACGCTCATGTGAGCCTACTAACTAACACACTATAATATGATACAACAAACTAAATATGTGGGCCCGAACCTATCTAGCTACTATAATCCAACTAATTAAACACGCTACAATGACCCGACTAACTAACACACTATAACATGACACGACCAATTAAATATTGGGATTGTTCTATTATGACCCGACTTACTAATTATGCTCCTGACTATTATAGACGGGACCAACTAATGTACTAATTTAAATGTGGGCACTACATTTGCCTTTAAATTTTCATGTCCGCCGGGGCCGTAGGACCCGGCTTCCTCCGGCTACTATGATCCAACTAATTATACATGCTACACTGACCCGACTAACTAACACACTATAATATGACACAACCAATTAAATAATGGGACCGTTTTGCTATGAGCCGACTAACTAAAAATGCTCCTGACTATTATAGACAGGACCAACTAACACACTAATTTAAATTTGTGTACTACATCTGTCTTTAAATTTTCTCGACCGCCGGGGCCATAGGACCCAGCCCCCTCCGGCTATTATGATCCAACTAATTAAACACGCTACAGTGACACGACTAACTAACACACTATAATATCACACGACTAACTAAATATTGGGACTTCTCTATTATTACCCGAATAACTAAATATGCTCCTGACTATTATAGACAGGACCAACTAGCACAATAATTTAAATTTGGGCACTACATCTGCTTTTAAATTTTATCGACCGCCAGGCCATAGGACCCGGCTTCCTCCGGCTACTATGATCTAACTAATTAAACACGCTACAGTAACCCGACTAACTAACACACTATAATATGACACGACCAATTAAATATTGGGACCATTCTACTATGACCGACTAACTAAAATATGTTCCTGACTATTATAGACAGGACCAACTAACACACTAATTTAAATTTGGGCACTACATCTGTCTTTAAATTTTCTCGACCGCCGGGGCCGTAGGACCTGGACCCTCTGGATACTATGATCCAACTAATTAAGCGCTCTACTGTGACTCCGACCAACTAACACACTATAATATGACACGACCAACTAAATATTGGTACCTTTCTGCTACGACCCAACTAACTAACTCGGTATAATATGACACGACCAACTAAATATAATGACCGTTTTGCTATGACCTGACTAACTAAATATGCTCCCGACTATTATAGACAGACTAAAATTCTATGGGAATCTACTAACCGTCCGACCAAACAATAAACAAAACTCTAAAAAAGTTGAGCCTCAACGGAACATGGAAAATCGATAAGAGGTTATAAAAACTTTTCGAAAATTGACGAGAGGGTCTTCTCCCCCTTAAGGAAATGTGGTGGTTATGATGGGGTCATTCGTGTTTGTCTGATTCGAAAATCCTGCGGTCCGGAAGGAGTGATTCGGGGTGGGAATAAAAGTAATTCACGGGACATAGCCACCGTCGGATCGAGCAATCCTGGGGCCAGGATATATCGTGAGCGAGGGATATATCATGTCCGTCCAGATCCTCGGGAGTAATTCAGAGCCGTCAGATTGTCGTTTCTAATCGGCCGACCAAAGGGAGGCCTTCTATACGATGAAAAAACAGCATCTTGTCCGTCACAAACTTTGTCCAGAGAAATTGAAATTAAAAATTTATTTACAAAATTAAGATCAAACTTAAGGTAATCAAAAAAATTGATAAGGAATTTCAATCAAATACACTCAAACACAGATTACCAGTTCAAAATTTCTGAAAATAGCGACTTAATCGATCTGATTCGATCAATTTCTATTTCATGTTCATTCAAAATAGAAAAAAGTTCAATTCTAAATCTTGAAAATCCATTAAGAAGAGTTAATAACATGTAAACCTACTTCAATTTAATTCAAAAATACCAATAATTCTCTGTTAAGATTATTAATTCCTTCATTTGACGAACAAAATTCTCAGCTGCAATTGTAGAGAGTGAAGGTGTAGTAGCAGGAAAACGGGTAAAGAAGATGAATACATACTTCTCTGGTTGGACTGACTCGGCCATATTTCCACCGATTGAATTGAACTCGGTTACCGACTCATTGAGTGAAATAAGTCACCGCCTTTGTCATAAATAAATTTTGATCTTCCTATCTTCAATAATGCTACTAGCATCAAGAACAGAAATTGAAATTTTCTATCTCCCCACCTTGATACCACCCATTACGGTGAATCAATTCTTT
Organism: Papaver bracteatum; assembly: GCA_023529315.1. Classification (NCBI taxonomy): domain Eukaryota; kingdom Viridiplantae; phylum Streptophyta; class Magnoliopsida; order Ranunculales; family Papaveraceae; genus Papaver; species Papaver bracteatum. Next base: position 7,004 of record JAJJWX010004510.1, read on the forward strand.
AAAAAAGAAAAAGAAAATTCCATAAAGAGAAAACACCAAATGAACTGATTCCCTCGGAATGGTGATTCACTCCGTCCGTTCTTAACATAGAAGTCTTCTGATTGTCTTCCCCATCCAACCCCCATTACGATCTTGCATACCCAAATTAAAAACCACTTGTACTAAACGAGCTAGAAATATTTTTTTTGTTGCTGAACAAAACATGAGCAAAGAACATAAGAGGAAAAATTGATAAAGAAAGAGACGGACTTGGAGGGGACTAGTTGACTAGGTTTCTCATACTAATAAATACCCAGATTACATTATTGCCCTTCATATTTGATACGCCATGTGGAAGAAAAAAAAAAGACCCAGTACCATGCATAAACACGTTTGGTCGGCCTTTCACTGTGGAAACACAGTCATCTAGTTCTTATTGTTTCCAAGTCGAGATCAAAAATTTTCTCTCTTCGTTATTCACTAACTTCTGAATTCTCTCCTCTGCAACCTATACGAACTTATTAATCGAATCTATGGTGCCGCAGTATTTCAGAAAGATCGATTCATCTGAGTTATTCTTGGTTTTTCTTGAATCGTTAGGGATTTTTCGAACGTCTATGTTTGTTTTCTTCATCTGAGTTACCCTAACAAGGTAAAGCTTTTCTTCATCTGAGTTACCCTAACAAGGAGAAGCTAAAAATGGTGTATGAAGAACAAGGATTAGAAGAAATATGACTTGATTAGTAAAGACGAATTCTAGGGTTTGTTCTCTTAATCATAATCTTATCTCATGTTGTTATTATTTTGATGATTTTAATTATTCCTTTGTTTCAAAATTGCCCAGAAATTTTCCTATGCAGTAAACACAAATTCTAGGGTTTGCTATTTTTTTAAGCTTTATCTCATGTTCTTAATTCTTCCATTTAATCTCAGTATGTGTTAATTCGGCTTCAATTGGTAAGGAGTAATGTTGGTGGTGATATTACAGAAGCAAGTAAATGGGGTAATTTGAACAATGGGTTGAAACCTTTCTTCATCATATTCATGCTTCAGGTATTTGTTTTTTTTTGGATAAGTTTGGGTTTGATTAGTGTTGATTATTACAACCAACCATTGGTTTTTTAAATATGGCCCATGAGGGAGAGATAGGTATGGGTACTATAACAGAGATGAATGACTCTGATTTTGGTCAATATTATGCTTTTGAAATTTCATTGGTTTTAAAGAGCAGAGAATTGGGTGTTTTAATAGTCGGGTCACTATCTCAGAATTATATGTCAAGAGGGTGTTTTAATGTGGATTTCCATGGTCCAAAGTATCTATTGATGTCCTTTCCGAAACCTAATTTTGAGTTTAATTCTTTCTCAGATTAGTAATTGATTCAGGTAATTGTTTATCTTCTTCTTCAATTCAGGTAATTATGATTCAAGTAATTTATGTTATTGACCAGGAATGTGGTGTCTAACTTAACCTGAAGCAACACAGATATACTCAAATGAAGATGTGATAAAGAATCAGGTTAATGGTTCAAGGGTGGTAAAGTAAACCATGGTACAGCAGGTACCATTCTCTTCATGAATCATAAGTTGGTTATAGAACAATGAATTATAGCTTGAGGGTTAATGCTTTTGGTCTGTGTCAATCAAATTAATTGTGACGGGAGATTTGGGTTTGATTGTTACAAGAAGCTGTTGACGAGGGATTCATAGATATTAGTCTCTCATAAACTGTAATGGAGATAAAAAGATGATTGTTTTCACAGGTAATGTATCCCCTTTTTAGAATTTAAAAAGAAACTATTGATTTTCCTCCCAATATCTTCCAATCGATTGCAGAGTGTCAGTTCATTGTGGGCTCTGGTGATTTTTTGAATCAAATCGATTCAGAATTAGTTGTATTTTTGTTTTTTTTTTCAGGTTTTTTTCACAGGAGTCGATTTAGAATCAGAAAGATGTGCAACTTTTTAGGGTTATTGTAATATGGTTGATTCTACAAAACCATTAGGTATTAAAATTTATTAACTTTTTTTGTGCCACGTTGATTAATATCAATCATATCTTTTTCTCCATCTTTCAAGCAGCTATTAATGGAAAATCTTCCAGTTTCTCAATTTACTGTGACACTATCTAGAAAACCTAGCAGGCTACCCTAATCTTCTCCCTTGGGAAAATATTTGTAGTTGCAGGAATTCCCACACTACACCCTATTCAAGAATCTATCAATATTTATGACATAATTTGAAGATTAAGAACACTTTTTCATTAATATGACCTTAAGGAATTACAGAAATCAAGAACACAGAACACTTAACAAAGATTTTCTCTCTCCTAAAAACTTTCCTAACACTCAAAAATTCATCCCCTCTCTGGAACTATTCACCTCCTTTATATAGGTATTTACATAGTGGATTACAGCTCATTTACAGCTAAGATTCCCTTCAATTTCGGATCTGAGTTCTTGCGATAAATCGCACTGGTGCACCGCCTTTATCTTTCGCAGGTTTTATTGATATACCGCAAACATGTCACACTTTCTTCGTGTTTCTGTCGTTTTCAGTCATTACGTCATTGTTTAAGTCATCTTTGGATGTGTCGCAGAATATCACTGATGTGCCGCAGAGTAATTCGTTTATTATCGATGCATCGCAGAACAGTTGCTTATTTCGCAGGAATATTGTTGTGACAATATTCTGCCCCTACATCTTGCCTCTTCTCATATCTTTTCTGCGAAGAAGACAAAGATCATGAGAGTTTAAATTTCTTGATTTGCCGCAACTCATATTTTTCGAGAATATCAAATACATCTTGTCTTTTCATATTTCCTTTATTTTTACATGTCTCTATATCCATCGCTAAATATCCTACACATGTTTTTCTTTTCTCCATTTATTCCTTGACACGTATTCTTCCAACCGTTGAGTTCTGACCATTCACGTCCTTTCTTCATTGAATGCACATTGATAATCTCAAAAAATTTCCTCTCTTATAAATATCGTCTATGCTAATCCCTCTTCTTCTTTTTACTTTCGCTTTTCTTCTCTGTAACTTCACTATTCATCGTCTTCTTCCGCAAATTCCGGATCTCAATTATTCTTTCAGTTTTTCTTCTTTATTCTTCTTCGCCTTAACCATCGTTCCCATATTAAGAAATGGCTCCTGCTAAAAAATTAGGTCAATCCACTTTCAAAAAGCACCAGCATAAGCTTCAATCCTTAAGTTTCACACTTTCAAATCCTTCGATCAATCTTCAGAATCTGATCTCTCCATTGATCTTGTTTCAAAATTTCCTTCTTCTAACGAGAAGATCCTTGTTTCGCTAGGTCAATTAGAAGCTGGCCTTCCTATTCCTCTTTATAACCCAGATCTCCCTCTTTTTATGAGATTATTTCTCATGCTAAACTTTCGCGAGGAATCTGCCAACTAAGTGGAGATTGTATTCGCCTCATTCTTGAATATGCTTCCCGTGGAGATGGTAAAGGATATCTTTATCCTGATGATGCGAAACATCCTGATTATAAGAAAATTCCAATTATTCCAGCGAAATATACCGTGGAAAACTTCTTTGCGAATTATCAAGTGATTCCAATGAAGAAAGAAAGCACGTGTTGGGCTATTCGTTTGAATAGGGATAAAAAAGTTGCGAAAGATAAAATCCTTATGCAAGATATAGACTATCATTCCACAAGAAACAATATTCCACGCTTCTCCAAAGATGATAAATGGTGTAGATTTCCTCTCCTCCTTGAAGGTCCATATATTTATGGTACTCTTAACCTTCCTGCGAATCCTGCATATCTTGCGGCTTATCATCCTTGGATTTTTAATTGGCCTGAAAAGAATTCTGAGGTATATCTAGCGAAGTTAATCATTATTCGCAAATTCAGATAAATATACTATTCTTACTAGTTATTGAATTATTTGTTATCAGATTGGAAAAATGAAGGCTAGCTACATCAGTACTGGGAATCCCAATCTCCTAAATTTTTTGAAAACCTTCACAGATGAAGTAAGAAACATTCTCTTATAACTTTTAACAATATATTGTTGCCCCTGTTTCTTATCTTCATGTGTGGTTGTTTTCTAGGAAATACCATTTGTCGCAGTAGTTGAAGCCAAGGATAAAGGCAAAAAAGTAATAACTCCAAATGAGAGTTCTGGCACTTCTCCTCATCGCAATGAGAATCAAACTGCTGAGAGTCCTCCAAAAAAGAGAAGAAAAACTCAACCACTTAAAGACATTTCTTCTGTCGTTGAAAAAGATAATGAGGTTGAAGAGAGCGGAAGAATAAATAATGATGCTACCATGAGCACCTCTTCATTATGTTTTTCCTCCGCAAGAGTTAGATCTGCGATGGGTCTTTCTCAACCTGAGACTCCTATGGATCAATTGTCAAATATCTTTAGAAATCCCATGCAAGGTATTGGTGATGACGATATTGCTCACGCTTGCAATTATCTCTCAAAAATCTTCGATGCTTCCATCTTAACCAATAATAAAGATCTTAAAGGAGTCTCGAGATTTATCAATCCAGATTTTCTTCATGCACTAGCTTCATTGGTATGCCCCTTTACACTTTTCATGAATTTCGAAGATCTTCTTTTTACCCTTACTTATTTTCTCTTATCTCGCCATGATTGCTAGAGCTTCTTTTTCCATTGCTTCGGAATTAGAAAATAGATTATCATTATCGCAAAGAAGGCTTACTGATTCACAATATGAGTTTTCGAAACTTCGCGAAAAGAATAAGCAATACGAAGATGAAATATCCATTCTTCGCGAAAAATGTAAACAATTGGAAGTATCTGGGAATACTGAGCTCCTTAACAAGAATAAATCGCTTGAAGTAGATGTTGAAGTTCTTCAACAAAAACTAGCTGATAAGGAGAAGTTCTGCAAACAAATTATTGGTATGATTTATTTTATTTTATTTTTACTTTCTTCTTTCTTGCTATTTTAGCTTATTTAAACAACCATTTTGCAGATGCCTATAACCTTACTGATGAAGCTCTTATTCTTAATTCCTTTGATGAACCCATAGATGAATCCATTCTTCTTCAGCGTCTTAATGACGCTTTAAATAATTATTCCGATGAAAAAATTAATGCTCTATCTATCGATGAACTTAGATTTCACATTTCCCTTATAAGAATGGATTATAGATCTACTTTGAGTATATCCAATAGTTTTAAGACTTGTAGAGATGAATTTGGAAAAAGAATCAAAACCTTTAAAGCCCAAAAGAAGGAACTTGAGAAGGAGAAAGAACGCATTACTCATCAAGGCGCTGAAGCTCTATCAAAGTTCCACAATGCCCTTATTGACACTGAACTTGAGAGAGATAGACTTAAGGATGAAAATATTGAACTTCTTAAAAGAGAAAAACAGATCCGTTCCCATCTTCTCATTCAAAATGATGATGAATTCGCATGGGCTGCGACAGTTCTCGATAATGCTAGGAAAAACTTAGCAATAGATGTCAGTCTTCACACCGAACATGAAACCTTGATACAAGAAATGATTCATGAAAGAGAAGGTTATTTATTGCTCCTCTAACATCTTTATATTTTTTGTAAATTCTTGATAAATTTCTAACTTGTTATTGTGTTATCGCAGAATCTGAAGAAAAACATGTTAAAAGGATCGCAGAACCTGAAGAAGAAAAAAGTGGTCTTGCGAATAATCTTGCTTCCCGCAATGATAAGATCACTAGACTGCGAAAGAAGATAAAAGTATCTAACTCCAATTTGCATAGTAATCTTCTCACTGTTCGCAATAACGCTATTGAGAAAGTCTGCAATGATAATAACCTCTCTATTAGCCTATATCCCTGCCTCTTGGAAAGTATCCCAGCCAGATCTGAAGTACCAGTTATTTCTGATAGTGAGGCCGATATAGATGAGAATGAAAGTGAAGATGAGGAAGAAACTGATGATGAAGATAATGAAGACAAAGATGAAGATAATGGTGAAGATAAATCTCAATAATTTTGCTTCTTCTTTTTGATCTTCGTCTGTATTTTTCTCTTCCTTTCTTGCGATAATTATCTTTGGAAAATTGTATCATCCTTTCCACAAGATACTTGTAACTCCTGATGTTCTTTAATATATATAAATTCCCTTTTTTCTTCTATCCATCCGTTACTTATATGAATTTATCATATAATGATGAATAACAATATTTATCATTCTTATACATCGTTCCCATACTTGCCTCTTGTTATTAATCTGCAATATGATAAATGAATTATCGCAAGTATTTCTGCGAACAGTTTATTATATGTTTCGCAGACATATCTTTTCTTGTGGTCTTATTTCGCCTTCCTAGTTAAAGGTCTTATTATGCCACCTTTATGCAACAAGATCCCAGGATATTCTTACCTTATATGTAATAATCCATTGATCTTGCCTTATCATTATTTTATTTTCTGCGACAATATGATAAATCTAAGCCATCTTGTGAGAGATTAATTCTCTCTTTGCTTTTTATGATTTATGACATTGTCGTCTTTGCGATGAAATCGCAGGAAGTCTTTGAGATTTATTTCCTCTTATTATTGATTTCATTTATCTCATCTTTTTGATCTTATCGCAAAAACCCATTGACCTCATCTTAACATTTCTCTTTAGGCTTTTTGGCCAGTCATGCGGAAATATGACGGGTCTAAATATTCTTGCGAATATAAAGTCCCATGACATTGATGTCTCTGTTACGCGACAATATGACGGGCCTAAACATTCTTGCGAATATAAACCCCATGATATTGCCATATTTTTTGATACACATCTCCCTAATGGAGGGTATCGCCCTTATCTCTCCCCCCGGTTTCCCCTTCAAGGATTATACATCGGCCATACAAGACTAGCACTTTCCCATCCGGTTCTGCCAACAACCAGTTATTTTCGCAGCCTTGTCCTTTATGCCTTATATGGCTTATAGTTACAAGATTGCACCCTAAGTGGGGTTTTATTCGGGCCGAACACATCGTAAGCCAAGACTTTCCATGGATGGCCAAGGTAGGTTCATCCATCCCGGGCACCCACGGCTCAACCGTGTACCTCGGCGCCTTGATCATATGTTGCATTCCTTAGGAGAAACTCTCGGGCGCCCAACCAGGGTATAACCTTATATAGTTGGGAATCCAAGTTATCTCTCCTGGATGGATTTTCTATAATCCCAATCTCCATGACTAGGTTCCAGCAGAGGTATAGCCTTTCCCATAGACATGCAAAGAGATACCCCCCTTATGACGCACTTTAAGGACATTGCCTCTTACGGAATAGAATCCGCGAACTAAGGTGTACGCCATAAAAGTTCGTCCCATTCTTATGATAATTGAAAGTAAAGAAGATACCCCCCTTATGACACACTTTAAGGACATTGCCTCTTACGGAATAGAATCCGCGAACTAAGGTGTACGCCATAAAAGTTCGCCCCGTTCTTATATGTTTTTAGGCGATTTGCGCCCGTCTTATGCATTTGCATTAAAAATTCTTATATGATTAGAAATCACCATCTCTTTTTTTTTAATAGAAAAATTTCTCATTTTTGAGCAGAATTTTTCTTTTAATATTCGAAATCATATTGTTTTTTAATTGTTCGCAAAATGATATTGTTATACTTCCTTTCTTCTGTGACGAATGATTATTCGCAACTTCATCTTTTTGTGCTCCTGCGAAAAATGAATATTTCAACTTTTCCTCATGTTTGTATGATTTATCGCCATTGAATGTTTTGAGACAAACTATTCTTGAAATATACCCTTTCCCCGCAATTCTATATTGTCCACCATCAATTTCTCATCTCTCTGATTTTGCTTCATGTTATGTTTCCAATTACGATTTCGAGCATTCCTTTCTTCGCAAGTATTAATGTCAACTTCATAACACTTTTTGCCTTTAAACCAATCACCTTTAATTATCCCAATACCATGAGGATGTGGAAATTTTATGCATTGATAATATGTTGATGCTATTCCCAAGATCCCATGGAGCCATGGCCTTACAATTAAGGCATTGTAAGGAGATTCTATATCCACTACACAAAACTTGATTTTTGAAGATATCTTGTTCAATGGAATTTCCATAGTAATTTCTCCTTTTGGCTTGTTTGCGGTGCCATTAAAACCATAGATCTTGTAAATTGAAGGGATTAGCTCATCATCTCTTCCACCCATTGTGCGATAAGTATGATAAAACAAAATGTCCACCGAGCTACCAGTGTCAATTAGAACTTTATCTATTGCCCATGAATCACTTGCTGCATCATCATCATCATCTTCTTCTCCTCTATATTTTGGATTTATCTCTAATTTCACCACCAATGGATTGTCATGTATCTTCCCAGGCTCTGGTATCTCTTTTGCAGTAAAAGAGATAACTTGTTTCTGCCATTCTTCTAACGGAGAAATCTTCGCAATATTCATCACCTCTCTTCCCTCTATATCCCTTGCAAATACTCTGCTTAGCACATTATCATGGAAATCCTCTATCGTTTTTTGTGAATGTACAATTGAATTGAAAAATAAAATTTTTGCTGTAGCTCCTACTTCAATGACAAATGTTTCTGCTTCTTTCGCGACATTAACTCTGCGAATTTCTGGTGCTTGCGGAAATTGCTGCGGTTGTAAATATCTTGCTAAAAAATGATTTAATTTTCCTTGTTCGATCATTCGCAAAATGATTCTTTTCAAATTCCTACAATTATTCACAGAATGACCATGAAAATGATGATAAGGACAAAATTATTGATTGTGATTTGTTGGGATGTGGTTCCTTCCCCATGTTCCAGGGTGAGGGTATGTTCTCCATTAAAATAATCGCTTCCCAAATCTTATCTATACCAGTATTTAAAGGCGGCAATTTGATATCTTCCCACATATTCCTCTGAACTCTTTGCTCTCTTGAATAATTCTGCCTCTGTCCACCATAAGTTTCCTGTGGTTGATCAAACCGTGGGACCTTATTATTGTTATTGTGATTATAAATTTTTTTCTCTTTTTCTAATTCCTCTTGATCTCCACTCCCCATTGCTACTATCTTAAGTTGATTATCAGTCTCCATTTTCTCTCGCGGATTTTGGGAAGTACTTGCTACTGTATTAATCATCCTTGGTAACAAACTTCCATTTGCTGCGGCTAAACTTGTGCCTATATGAGTTGGATAAGATTCCATTTCATTTTGTTTTTCCTCTAAAGCAATATATTCCTCTTGCAATTCTCTCAACTCTGTCATAGTGATTGTGTTTTTGACTCTGAAGACCTGGATGTATAATAGATTTGTCGCAAACATAGCATTTATGAAGGACAAAATGAGATATCTTTCATCTACTCTTCCTGCCATTTCACTACACATTGTCCTCCACCTTATGGTTAAGTGCTTCAAACTCTCACCAACTCTCTGTTTTAATCCAATCACATCTTCAATTCCAGGTCGCGCAGAATTATTGCTGATGTAGGCTCCTAAGAAAGTGGTTTGCAAGTGCATAAATGAAGTTATTGTATTCTTGGGAAGACTTTCGAACCACTTCAATGCTTCGCCAGTTAAACTTGACGCAAAATATTTGCACAAAACGACATCATGGTTCTCCCATTGTAGCATACATCGAATATAAGCTTTGATATGTTGGACAGCACACGTAGTTCCATCAAATATACTGGTCAACACCGGTAAATTACATTTTATAGGTATCCCTCCTAATTGTACCTCTTGAGTAAATGGAGTTTTCGCAGCCTCTTCGATTGCCTCATCAAGTTGTCTTCTTCCTCTTTGTCTTCTGTTATTTATTATTCCTCTCATTTATGCCAATTCTCGCAAAATTTGTTCATTCCTATCAGAATTTTGCTCAATTGGTCTTTTCAACACAGCTTCTCTTCGTCTGCGTTCATTCCTTTCTTGTCTTGCGATGTTTCTCGCTTCTTCTTCAACATCTTGGTTTTACATTCTTCTGCGACTTTCTTCTTCTTGCAAGTTTATTTGTGTTTCATTATCTTCTCCATGAATTTCCTCATCCCTTACTGTTTCTCTTCGTTGCCTTTCTATGTCTCTGCGAACTCTCTCATATTCCTCAATGAGATTATCATTATTACGATTTTGCGCACGTCGTCTTTCTCGATTGTCATGATTATTCTGATGCAACGCTGCTTGAATTTCTTTCTCTTCTACTTCTGCTAGCAATCTCTCTCTTTCTCCTGCTAAGCGTACTTGCTCAATATAATGTCTCTCAATATCATCTTCGATAATCCTGCGATTTCTTCGAATCTCTTCATCACGTAACATTCTCCTTCTCTCTTCTTGATTTTCTCCTTCTATCTGATTATGTCTAATGTCTAAAGTTTCATCGCGTGGAGCATAACGATCATTTATCAAATTTTCCTCAATATTTTGTATAAGAAGATTTTTCCTTGCTTCTTCTCTATATGATCTTGAATTTGATCTCATGGTGCTTCTTGATCTTCTGTTTTGCAACCTCAAATTTTCCATTCTTAATTCATGATTTTGCCTTGTAAGATTAGCACGTTCTTCTGCCTCTAACCTTCTTTCTTCCTGTATCCTTTGTCTTAAACCATCTTCCACTTCACGTCCTTCATGAATTAATCCTCCCTCCATTTCTTGATTTCTTTCCTATTCTTGACTTTCCGCCTCTTCTATCGAATCCGACCTCCAAGTATGCACACTTACTCTATCATGATCCATATTTCTATCTTGTGCTCGTATTTATTGATTTGGTGGTTGGATTGAATTTTCTGCTCCATTTCTCATTCTACTTCTTCCTGATCTGTTCCTTAAAGATCCTTCCAATTCACTTGTTCCTTCCCCTGCAATTATTTTACTTCTTCTCACCGTTGTTGATGGTTCTGATGTATTTCTCCTCCTTCTAGCCATTTCTCTTCAATTCTAATAATTTCTTCAAATCTTCAAACTGCAATTTGAAATTTCTCAAGCTTGATTCTCCCTGTTTCTGGGCGCCAAAATGTAGTTGCAGGAATTCCCACACTACACCCTATTCAAGAATCTATCAATATTTATGACATAATTTGAAGATTAAGAACACTTTTTCATTAATATGACCTTAAGGAATTACAGAAATCAAGAACACAGAACACTTAACAAAGATTTTTATCTCTCCTAAAAACTTTCCTAACACTCAAAAATGCATCCCCTCTCTGGAACTATTCACCTCCTTTATATAGGTATTTACATAGTGGATTACAGCTCATGACAACTCATTTACAGCTAAGATTCCCTTCAATTTCGGATCTGAGTTCTTGCGATAAATCGCAGCTGGCACCGCCTTTATCTTTCGCAGGTTTTATTGATATACCGCAAACATGTCACACTTTCTTCGTGTTTCTGTCGTTTTCAGTCATTACGTCATTGTTTAAGTCATCTTTGGATGTGTCGCATAATATCACTGATGTGCCGCAGAGTAATTCGTTTATTATCGATGCATCGCAGAACAGTTGTTTATTTCGCAGGAATATTGTTGTGACAATATTCTGCCCCTACAATCTTATTACTTCGTTAACCCACTCATATGTTTATTATCATCTTTGCTCTAGGTAGTAATAATCCCGCCGCGTTTCCTTTTTTTTTTTTTGTTTTTATCAATCCAATAGTAATGATTTTTTTTTCTTTCCCTTAGGTGATGATAAGTTGATTTGAAGGTTCTTTTCAATTTTAAAGAACCTAATCCTTTGAACCCAATCCACAATTTTCTCTACAGGTGACTTGAGGTATGAGATTTCCCTTTCCTTTGATTTTGGATCATACGAGTTGTATTTTATAATGTTAGGCTTAAACCAAGAATTTTAGTAATACCTCATGTTCAAGTTTATCTTTAAAAGCATCTGGTGGATTCGACTTCTTGGTTTTACCTTTGGTTAGTATAACACTCTCATATGTTCTTAATCAATCTATTCGTTTATTTATCTGTTGTAGTTGGTGTTTTGCTGTGAAATAAGAGAATATGAGTTTATGATATATATTTGGTAGATAATTAGACAATCACATTGTCAGCTGTAAGCTTATTTTTAGTTGTGTGAATGTCAAGCAACCATATATATTTTGATGCCGATAGGTCACAATGAACAATGATTTAGCTCCTTTTCTCACTCAGATACTAGCACCTATATATAGTTTGTAGAAATCTGAACTAATGAGTGGTTTAAATCTGAACTAATAATTGGTTTGATCCAACCCAGTTCTTACTATTAAGTATTAATGCATCTTGGATTGTTTCTGCACTATAAGGATTTTGTGCTTTAAGGTTTACTATCTACATTTAATTCGTATTATTGCCGCAGTAATCTAACTAAAGTGATTTATGATTATGAATAACGTGGTATATCAATTGAGGCGTGGGTTTTGTTTATCAATATTTTTGTCCAGGTCTAGGAAAGTGATCAGTTTTAGTCACAGAACAATGATAAAGATAGAATATTGAAACTTGAAGGTGCCTGGATGCCATCAACTGGTAATATTGTCACTGTTTTGTGATGCACTTTGAAATTTTTGATATGTGCCTAATTCTGGCTATGCTTGATGCAGATACTCTTACTTAATTATTCATTTAATTTTTGTGTTGTATCGTAGTTTTGAAACAATGTGGTTTTGTCATATCAAGTGATTGCGACAGCTTGACCTTGACAGCTTAAAGTGAAGTGACATCCTTTAAATATCCCAAGTCTGCTAAGAGCATCTCTAGGTTATTAGTATGACCGTAGTGTTTAACCAGAATGTGATAACTGCAGGTAGGCCACGTTGTTGGCATGACAAGCCAGATTTGTTTCACTAAGTCGAATTAGGCTGTTAGGGACCCCCCTTCACAAATTTGCATTCTTTACGGTATTAAGATGGTCACCTTTCTTGATTACTATCTTGGTTTTTGAATCATTCAGTTGTATAAAGTTTCTCATATGTCTTTGTTCTTCCTCATTGTGCGGTAAAATCATTGCAACAATCAAGGACCAGAGATTGAAAAGGTATCAAAAGGAAAAACAATGGGGGGAAATAGATATCCGCACTAAGTGGTGAAGGGTGATATTTACTGATCCCGATTTTTCTGGAACAGGTGGTACAACTAACCGAGTTTATTTACTGGCTTGCGAATAAGTTTTGTAACGATTTATAGAAATCGAGGTCTAAATTTAATTGTCATGCTTTAAATTTATTGATCCTATAATCTTCACGTTTTCAAACAATCATTTCTACCATACATGAATTTTAGAGATGGTGGTATTTGGGATGTACTAAAGTGGACTACAGTTACAACGCTCTATATAGATTTTGGATTATGTTGTCGGGGTAATATGTCTGCATAAATCCAGGAGAGCATGTAAACACTCTTCTTGCTACCCTTTTATGCTTATTATGAACCATTTGACGCTTAAGTTTTCTTTATTTAACCACACTTACATAAGAAAATGGTTATTTGTTGTCTTAGATCAAATAGAAGATCTCATGCTTCTCAACCATGCATATGTGATTGTAATTTGAGGTACCATCGGCTATAGTGCTCTTAAAATTTTCATTTCTTGATTACAGTGAGCCTTGCAATTGCATTTGGCGTGATATCTTCTAATAAAAAGGCCCTTCATCTTCGCAAACCTATGTGCTTTCTCCACGAAGATTGCACCATTTCAAGGATTGGGAGTGTGTATGAAATTAGTACCTGCTGGGGTAAGTGTCCGATTATATGAAATCAGTACCTACGTCATCTGTAAATGAATTTTTGATCCCTATCCAGTATAACTCACTGGACATTTATCCCATTGCTGAGTGCGAAGACAACTTATCCTCCGTAATCTGTACGCATTTGTGATTGGCGTTTTTTAACTGGCTCTGTGACCCAGCCAAATTATCCCAGAATGAAATAGCATAACCTACGTATTTTCAGCTGAGTACCACTTGTAGGCCCTGGAGACATTACCGGGGTCATGCCCTGAACTTCAGGTCTGTAACATGTTATCCTAAATTATATCAGTCAAATCGTTGGGTTTCCTGATTTGTGGAAAATTATAAACCCTCAATCTCTCATTATTGAAATAAATTCTATAAAATTAGCACAGAATTTCCCTTGAATTTTGTTTTCTTAATAGTGTTTTGTTTTGAATTCATAGAACAGTTGTGGAAAGATCTTCTTACCATCCTCCCGGGGAATCAACTGATCCGGAGACAAACAATGATTTGTCAAAACCAAAAACGACTTGGTTTTGGTACCAAAAAGAGAGAGGAGGTGAGCGCTTCGTTTACAATCTTGGGATTGCAAATCTTCTTGGTTTCTTTATTCTTCTCTTTGTAATCTGATAATTCTAGCCCTAGAAATTTTTCATTGATTGCTTAAATTTCTTTGGCTGTGCTTAAGAAGCTTGACGTTGACGCTATGTTGCTTAGTATGTTTGATGGCTTCAGTGAGAAGGAATTTTATTATGAGGGAGAGATTATTTGGTTGATGCTAACAGTGGTGATGCTATTTAGTTGCCTTCCTCAGTTGGGTGGCCTACTATTGGACAAGAATAGAAGTGATGTGTCCCTTGCTCTATGATTCCTCATCAACTAAGGGTTATTAGAATCTACCATGGCGATCAGTAGTGGTGTACTCTTGCTGAGATGAAAATCTGAAGCAAGTATTTGTAAATTAAGCATTACCAAGGTATTACTATGGTCTGTCTTTTTGAACTATTATTATCCATAAACTCCTATGATGTGTATTTTACTTTGACATAACCGATGTAAGTATATCAATTCAGTTTGTAATCATAAGTGAGATTAGTTTCTGCCAAAAATATTGTTTGTTAGCTTGTTGTATATAAAGGTAGTGTAATTTGCTTTTGTTCCACTTAATTTATTGGTAATGGTCTATTGACCACAGGTCATGGTGGACTGAATCAATGGCCATAGTCATACAACTAAAACACAAGATTATGGAACTGTAGTACACTGCTACTACATACGTTCCTGCAGTTCTTTGGATTCTATAGTGCACTCACACAAATTATGAGTGTGGTAGTTTAAAATGGTTTCATGGTCATTATTGTCCACCTGTGCATGACCATCAGCTTTTGAATACATTATTGTATTGTACTGCTTTATTAGGGAACCAGAAATAATGGAAATTGTGTGATAAATAAGAATATGAAATAATGTGGTCTTCTCACTGACTTTTTCCACCCTCAATTTGGATTTCAGGATAAGTGAAGTATTGAATTTCATCTTGATTATGGCCCCACTACAATAACCAAATTTTCCTAATTCCATCGATTGAAGAAGTATCAATAGATTACATCAAGATTTATAGGTATTTTTTTCATTAACCTTTCTCAAACCCTAATTTTCAATTTCAAATTAATTACCTAAATCATTACTAATTTAGTAAAATTTTGTGTGAAGATACTGACCGGCTGACCAAATTTGATCATACCAGCAAGACATCGACATCCTTCTTAAATGTTCCACCCTCTAGATTTCAATTCTATATCTGCAAAATCAGAACTACTATGACACAATTACCTATACACCGGCCCAATCATTACCGAACGACTAAAATTTTGTGCAAGGACACTGACCAGCTGACCAAATTTGATCATGACAGCAAGACATTGGGACCGTTCGACTAACTAACACACTATTATATGATGCGACCAACTAAATATGTGGGCACTATATCTGCCCACATATATAGTGCGCACGTTACTGTGACCAGACTAACTATCACATTATAATATGATACGACTAACTAAATGTAAGGCCACTACATCTGCTTTTAAATTTTCTTGACCGCAGGGGCCGTAGGACCCGGCCCCTTCCGGCTACTATGATCCAACCAATTAAACACGCTACAGTGACCCGACTAACTAACACCTTATAATATGACACGACTAACTAAATATGTTCCCGACTATTATAGACAGGATCAACTAACGCACTACTATGATCCAACTAATCAATCACGCTATAGTGGCCCGACTAACTAAATATTCTACCGACCATCATATACATGATCAACTAACGCATTAATTTAATTTTGGCACTACATCTGCCTTTAAATTTTCTCGATCGCCGGGGCCGTAGGACCCACCCCCTCCGACTATTATGATCCAACTAATTAAACACGCTACAGTGTCCTAACTAACTAACACACTATAATATGACACGACCAACTAAATATTGAGACTGTTTCCCTATGAATCGACTAACTAAATATGCTCCTTAATACAATAGACAAGACCAACTAACTAACTAAATATGCTCCCGACTATTATAGACAGGACCAACTAACATACTAATTTAAATGTGGGAACTACATCTGCCTTTAAATTTTCTTGACCGCTGGGGCCATAGGACTCGGCCCCCTCCGGCTATTATGATCCAACTAATTAAATACATTACAGTGTCCCGACCAACCAACACACTATAATATGACATGACCAACTAAATATTGAGATCGTTCTGCTATATATGACCTGATTAACTAAATATGCTCCTTGTTATTAAAGACAGGATAAACTAATGCACTAATTTAAATGTGGGCACTACATTTTCCTTTAAATTTTTTCGACCGTCGGGGCCGGTGGACCCGGTCCCCTCTGGATACTATAATCCAACCAGGGAAGCACGGACACACCAGTATTGGTACCGTGTCCGCGTTAGACACGCGTCGGACGCACGACACGCGTTGGACACCGACACGACGCACTTGTACAAATCTATACCTCATTTTTCTAATTGCGTAATCAAATTGGTTATGAAAATTAGTATAATAGTTAATATTTGTACATATGGGCTAACCTAATGGCATAAAAGTGAGTTTTTTCATGTATATGCATGATTAATGTATTTGATATACCATAATACTATGATATTAGTGTATAAAAATTATTTAATTAATATATATATAAACGTGTCCGTGTCCTGATGATTTTGAATTTTGCCGGTCCCTGTGTCCGTGTCACGTGTCCGTGTCAGTGCTTCCCAGAATCCAACTAATTAAACATTGTACAGTGACCCGACTAACTAACACATTATAATATGACACGACCAACTAAATATTGAGACCGTACTGCTATGACCCGACTAACTAAATATGTTGCGGATGATTATAGACATGACCAACTAATTAAAATGTGGGCTCTACATCTGCCTTTTAATTTTCTCGACCGCCCTCCGGTTACTATGATCCAACCAATTAAACATGTTATAGTGACCCGACTGACTTACATATTATAATATGACACGACCAACTAAACATTGGGATCGTTCTGCTATGAACCGACTAACTAAATATGTTGCGGATTATTATAGACATGACCAACTAACATACTAATTAAAATGTGGGCACTACATCTGCCTTTAAATTTTCTCGACCGACGGGGCCGTAGGACCCGGCCTTCTCCGGCTACTATGATCTAACCAATTAAACACGCTACAGTGACCCGACTAACATACACACTATATAATATGACATGACCAACTAAATATTCAGACCGTTCTACCATGACCCTAATAACTAAATATGCTGCCAACTATTATAGACGGAACTAACTAACACACTAATTTAAAGGTAGCACTACATCTGCCTTTAAATTTTCTCGACCGTCGGGGCTGTAGGACTCGACCCCCTCCGGCTACTATGATCCAACCAATTAAACATGCTACACAGACCCGACTAACTAACATACTATAATATGACACGACCAACTAAATATTCAGACCGTTCTACCATGACCCTAATAACTAAATATGCTGCCAACTATTATAGATGGAACTAACTAACACACTAATTTAAAGGTAGCACTACATCTGCCTTTAAATTTTCTCGACCGTCGGGGCCGTAGGACTCTGCCCCCTCCGGCTACTATGATCCAACCAATTAAACATGCTACACAGACCCGACTAACTAACATACTATAATATGACACGACCAACTAAATATTGGGACCGTTCTTCTATGACCCGAGTAACTAAATATGCTGCCGACTATTATAGATAGGACCAACTAAATGTAGCATTACATCAGCCATTAAATTTTCTCCACCGCTGGGACTATAGGGCCGGCCTCCTCCGGCTACTATGATCCAACCAGTTAAAAATGCTACAGTGACCCGATTAACTAACACACTATAATATGAAATGACCAACTAAATATTGGGATCGGCGATTATGACGAAACTAATTAAACACGCTACTGTGACCGATTAACTAATACACTATTATATTTTAATCTATATAAGCATTGAACAAATTTTCAAATGTCAACAAGAGGTTGAGCGCCGGCCTGCGGCCGGCGTGATACCTAGTCTCCCCCTTAAGAAAAAGTGGTGGTTATGTCTGGGACAAAGATGACCATAGGATTTGGGGAGTAATTCGTACCCGTCAGATTTTGTTTACTATTCTTTTTATCGGGAGTGGTCCTGGGCCGTGGATTAGAGACATTCGGTGCTGTGGATTCTGTTTCTTAATTACGACCATCACGCGAATTAAAAAAAAAAAAACTCATCGTTTCCTCAGCTCTATCTTCGTCTCTTTCACTGCATCTCAACAACAACAATTCATCTGAAAAATGAATATGAGAAGATAGATTAATTCTTATTAAGAACCTAATCTTTTTCTCCTCTTTTCGTGGTGGTTATGTCCGGGACAAAGACGACCGTAGGATTTGGGGAGTAATTCGTACCCGTCAGATTTTGTTTACTATTCTTTTTATCGGGAGTGGTCCTGGGCCGTGGATTAGAGACATTCGGTGCCGTGGATTCTGTTTCTTAATTATGACCATCACGCGAATTAAAAAAAAGAAGAAAAAACTCATCGTTTCCTCAGCTCTATCTTTGTCTATTTCACTGCATCTCAACAACAACAATTCCTCTGAAAAATAAATATGAGAAGAGAGATTAATTCTTATTAAGAACCTAATCTTTTTCTCCTCTTTTCTATTAAACCTTCTACCCTAATTTCAGATGTTTCCATGTTTCAAATGAATCAGCTCAATGAAAAACAACATCGAATCAGCTCAATGTAAAGCAACAAGTCTGGGACTGTGCTGTAATTGGGGACTTCGTTAAAGTCTATATTTCATATCTCATACACCGAGAAACGGTAATTGGGGATTTCTGGAGTTGTGCTGTAATTTTGGATTTTTGAATTTAATTCAAATCAGTTGAAGTTAATTCAAATAAGTAAAATGTGTTAATGTTGGTGATGAAGATTTCAATTTGGGGATTTCTGGAGTGGTGCTGTAATTGGGGATTTTTGAATTTTATTCAAATCAGTAGAATGGGCTAATGATGGTGATGAAGATTTTAATTAACAATACTTGAGTGATTAAAACATCAAAGATTATGATTGTTCGATCTGGGTTTGATGGGTTTCGATTTGAGATGATGGTGAACTATTGACGAAGATTAAGGAATAAATTTTAGATTTGGGAGGGGTTTTACATGAATTTGTTGCAGGAAGCTGTTGCTTGAAAAGATTTAAAAGAGAATGTTTGTGTCATACAATTGGTGTTTGTTGGTATGGTTTTGTTTAAGGTTTCAATGTACAAAAAATTGGTGTAGTTTATATAAAAATTGGGTTTTCATGCGTTCGTGTCATGGAGATGAGTTAAGGGGTTGTTGTTGATTTATCGATGGGAGCTTATTTTGATGAAGAATCAACAAAACCAAGTAATTTAGGTTTTCTTTAATTATCTCAGTTTGTGTGAAATGGACTTATAATTTGATCAAATTATGACGGGGATGCTCTTAATTTAAGTATAATTAGATGTATTAGGCTTAATTTAAGTTTCTTTAGGAATTATGTGAAATAATGTTGCATGTTTGGCCTAATTTCATTCATGATTCCTGGTAATCTCTTCTCCTTTTAATATTTTTGTCAGAGAAATCTGTATTTAGAAAAATTGAGAGCTTTGTACCCTTCTTGAACTGCATGTCATCATTGCTTAAGCATTGCAGATGTAAATCTCTGATTTGCTGCGTACAGTTCAGTTGACTTGCAATTTAGATTATTTCCGTCTATTAGTTTTATGTAATATTATATGTCAAAGTATTGTGTGTGACTTGGATACCTTATTTGAGTGAACGAATTAGGTGGCAGAGTTCAGTGTGACACTAAGATGAGATTTTTAAATCTACCAACATCGATGAAGATATATAATTGTTATAGTACAATGATTAAGTATTGGAATTTCTGTTTTGGTTAATAATGATTTTAAAAGCCACAAATAGATGTTGTTTTGTTGCATATAGTCTCTAGCTATTACGCTTTGCTTGCCCTTCTATTGTGATTATGAGCATGGCTGAATTTTCGTGAACTAATAAATATCATTCGTTGGTCCTTAGATAGCTTTGAGGTGTGGTGCTGCTACTCTAACACAAAACATGGGTGCTTCAGAATTGTGTAAACCTTGCACATAACATGGCTGAATTGTAAACTGTTAGTAATGGTGCTGCTTATCATTTAGCTAAACTGGATGCTTTCATTAATCATAGATAATTCTGAAGTTGGATGAATTGTCGTTATGATTAAAACTGTTACTAACATATTTTTGTTTTGGTTTATGTAGGACAAAAATGGTTTCGAACTATCAACACTGCCAACACTATATCCTGTCTCGAGTAGAGCAACAGGTGAATCATTGTTGCTAACTGTTCAAAATGCAAAAACTCATAATCGTATTGCTAACTGTTAATTTATCATCATTGATAATTACACAGACGATGATCTGCATAAGAGATGGGTATACCTTTGAAAACAAAGGTGAATTTCTTGCACCATGAGATGTTGTTTTCTACTGTGACTATCCTGTTTTTCCTAATCATTGTTGCTAAATTCTTTTCTTTTGATTTTTATATATACTAATTGGGGTATCTATAACTTGCAATACATTAGTTTCATTTTTTTGTTGAAGTCTTTATTTAGTCAAGTATTTAAACCATTTTACATGTAGCTTTTGAAATCTGTAGGTAGAAAATCGTCAGCATTTAGTCAAGTTATAGGTTTTGAACAATTTCATTATGTTTGAATTTTCATGGTCAATTTGTATTCCTTGAGATACATTGGATTCAGAATATGTGAAACATTTGTGGGATATCACTCCATTACCTTCTGAATTTTAAATAATGTTTTCTATTCAATATCATTACTAGATAAATCTATATCACCACTTAAATTCTAATTTGTATTCCTTTTTTGTGGACGACAATAGAACTCTCATAATAACAATCAATTTCGGCAGAATGATATATTAGCTGCTTATGATCTGCTGGACATGTGTACTGGCTGTTCAGCTCTCAAACTATCTAAATTTCAAAGACTGGTAGCGCCTTTTGCGTATATTTCAACTTATCGCTTTGTCTTTTTTTCTTTTCCTAATAGTTATTTTCTTGACTGGTTCACATTGTTAAAAATTGCAAAGCTCATCTGAAAAAATTGAAATGAGATGCTTTGTTATTTATGGTTTATACACAACTGCGTGAAACAAACAATGCAGTTAACCTAAAAAAAAATATTTACTGGAGAATGTCCTATTGGTAATGATGTTATTGACTTCTGCAATTTCAGAATTCATGTGATCTGGAGGCTATACGGATCATTTTGGTAACCACTAACAGTAGCCTCTCAAATTGGGAAATAGGAGTAAAATATATTAGGTTCCATGGTTTTATCAAGAAGTGGACATTACATCAACTTCACCCTCCTTCGAAGCTTCTCTGCACATTGTTACTTTTTTCTATTTATCCTTTTTATTGGTTCATTTTGCATCCCATGGTTTCCTCTTCGATTTTCATGAACTGATAGTGAACTTTGTAATACATCGTTAACATGGCTGGCTCTAACTTTTAAATATGAAATAGCTTTGCAGTGTTGAGGAATTTATTTCAAATTAAAGCACTTTATGTTGCAAATTTAATCTCTATCAGTTTTTGTATAAAACAGAGATCGAAACCCTGATAATATGCCAAACAGAAACCCCATGCATCTACAAGGGTTCCACTGATGTTATATGATTTGTTCAAATTCGCATAACATGTTAACCAAGGTTCTTACTATCATGGTGGACTACTTGGCAGTTTCATTATTACCCAGTCTTCAGAGAAAGGTTCAGATCATCGAGGTTGTAGCGTTGAGTTGGTCCTTACAGACCCAACAAGAGTTTACGAATCTGAAATTAATGGAACTATGAGTTCTTGGTCAGCAAAGATGGTGTTGATATTAGATTTCTAGGACTAAAATTTGTCAATTGAGTGGTGCAAAGATTGACCCTTCAGGAGTGATCCGATTCTCAGGTGAAGTATTTGTTGGAACTGAATTTTGAATTCCATCTTTCGTGTGACGAGTTTGTTGTGGTAGTTTTTCATGTTTAGTAACTTCAAATGTAAGAGATATTTCCACAACAAGCTGAAGCCAAACATGAAGCAAATTAAAAAGGTAAATTTATCTGTTGAAATGGTTCTCTTTTTTCTCAATAAATTTGTGCTTCTGATTCATCTTATATCCAGTAATGAATATTTTTTTTTTACTGATTTTACTTTTTCTTTCTTTTTAAATTTCTTGCAGGACATTGTTGTTAATGCAATAAAGAAGAGGTGATGTGCTACCAAGAATCCTACTTTTAGTGAATTGTCGGTGATACTTTGTAAGCTTTCCTAAAACTGTTCATTAACATTTAATTTTTAATCATACCTAGATGCCAGTATAGACATTTTTTATTGGTAGGTGATTCCAATTTGGATGTCATGTGATGGATCCTAGCTACGTATGGCATCCTAAGTTTCATCTCATCTAAACCTTATATTTTACCACACACTACAAACTTAACAAACCCGCTATTTCACATTAGGACCGGCATTGGCATTTGTTCTCATCTAACAGTAATGGAGGTACAGACTTGAACACTACACAACATACTAGCTAACAAACAAATAGTTGGCTTCTTAAAATCAGTCTGGAAATTTGAGCAATCTCATAACTAGGTAATGGGTTCATGGTAAACCCATTATGCAGGTGTGCTAAAAATAAATGCAAAATTATGAGCTTTTAGCATTTTGTGCTTATAATGTAAACCCTTCATGTCTTATATAGGATGTTCTGATTTACTCCCTGGTATGTATTATCACTTAATTGTTGGATCGAGCGATCCTATAGTTGTGTACCCTAATATGAAACTCTGGCACTCGAGGTTTATCGTTTATGTGTGTACCCTAATTATGGATACTTTGATTGTTTATTTTTTTTAATGTATTTTACTATATTCATCCAACGAGTTTCAGAATTCCATACAGTCACACAATACTTAATTATCTTTTGAGTTTTGGGTTTAATAACCTAGAGCAACAATTTTTTTTAGTTATTTTGTAGATTATGTAGTGCAGCTGAAACTATGTAATACATAAGTCATGGTGGATAGTTGTAGTTGCACTTCAAAGCCTCTTAGATTCTTTGGATTGATGGAGGTCAGTTTCTCATAGTCTGTGATCATATCTCACGTAATCAAATCTTTGGTTTCAACATAGACAACTGATATTTTTTGTTCGATTATGCCAATAGCGCACATGGCATTCTGTTTGTTGATTTGACGGGTAATATATCCCCTGCTTAGGATTTAAAATAAACTGTTGATTTCAGTTCATTCTGGGTGTTTGATGATTTTCTTTTGAATCAAATCGATTCAGATTTTGGAATCGATATCCTATTAGTTTGTTCTTAATTTCGGGGAGGACATGCATGGATATTACTTAGTAAATTTTTAACGGCTCTATGAAGAAGATTTTATGCTCTCCTCTTCATTAACTTGGTGTTCATTTCATATACAATTATCTAGCTTTCGATTGTAATGGTCTTGGACTATATATCTCATTGAATTTTTTTAGGGATGGTTCCGCTGTATTCACTCTTTACGCCGCATGAATATATGACTGATTCTTCCCTTGTTACAACTAAAGATCAATCAATTGCACTGCTTAAAGCTGGTGGAGTTTTTGAGTTTTTTGGATTGGGAAAACCAATGACTTTTTCCTTCTTAATGAAATTCAACTTCTCCTTCTTCGACATCAATTGATTTTGTGAATATACTTTCATCTATACATTCTTTAATCTCATTCAATTTAAATTTGAGCCTTTTTTAAGAGAAATAAAACTGATTTATATACTAATTAAATTGCAGAACGGTTCGGAAGAACAACTTTGTCGAAGAGGAATTTAAAAGCAATGAAGAGTATCCAATATGTTACAACACAGTCTAGGTTCCATTGAATAAATTAACAAAGATGATAAGACAAACCCGAATCGCGTTGATCATATTGTTAACTCAATTTAATGACTGCATGTTTCTCGTCGTCTCTTTTTACATCGTTCTTTTGACTTTTATTTGTGCATAATTAAAGAGGATACTCTCAAACTTTAGAGTTCAGACCCTATTTAAAATTCAGAGCCTTCTTATGTTTGTGTTGTTAGTCTGAGTTCCGATATATCACAGGATTATGAATTTATGATTGGAGTTAAGAAAGTGAGTGGAAGGGAGCATGAAAAAATCAGAAATCTTCTTCACCACCATCAACCTCTATTATTTCAAGACTGGATCACCTTGAGTTACAGGTGGTGTAATAAGAATATGAAGGCCGGCCAATTTGGTATGCCTTGGTGACCTCATGTTGAAGTAATATCCATCAATTAGAACCAAATAGTTTAATGTGTATGCTTTTTATGTGGATGCTTTTTATGGGCTAATGCTACATGTCTGCCTTTTTGAAATTGTGTCTCAGCATCTCTATAGGAAGAAGTGGATGTGCTTAACTTCAAGGATCAACAAACAACAACTAAAGGTAACACTAACAGTAATCACAAAATAAAAAAAAAAAGGGTATTGATTCCATATGAATTTTTAATTTGTAATCTTACATGTATGGGTTTTGAAATTGTGTCTCAGTGTCTCTACAAGAAGAAGTTGATGTGCTTAACTTCAAGGCTGAACAAACAAAAGGTAACCCTAATAGCAGCAGAAATAGGGTTCTTGATTCCACTTCAGACAAGCAATAATAGATTTGAATGACTAATTCAATTATATCTCATCATTAAGCCTTATTGCATGCAGATTTTCGCGGAAGCCCGCATACCTGGAACGTGTCTATAGTAGGAATTGAAGCCGATGGTGGTGGGGATTTATGGTAAGAACTACCATGGTAATGTTGTAGTTACTAAAATTTTGTACACTTAAATTAGGACAACAACACAGGATACTCCAAATTGAGTGAGTTGAAAATCTGAAACTGTGATACTTTTTGTGAGTTTATAAATAGTTCACAAACTGTTGAACCATGCTCACCTGTATAAATGATACGAATTTATGTTTACTGATCACATTACCATTTTAGATGTTATGGACTTGAAGTTGGAGATGAAATAAACATGTACTGTATCTATGACCTATTGACATATATCTATTAAGATTATATTGTGTAATTGCAGGTGCCAATTTATCCAAGTCAAAAGTTTATTGATAAAAAAAAACACATCTTATTAAGACGAGTCTTTAAATCACGGACCTGTGGCGCAGTGGTAGCGCATCTGACTTTATGTCAGAAGGGTACATGTTCGATTCACGTCAGGTCCAATTGTCGCCATTCAACAGTGTCCTACAAATAGTTAAAGTGTTAGTTTCTGTTTTGGTTGAGATGTTCACTAATTAGTTTTTTATTAGGGTATTTCGTATGAAAGTTGTTGTAGATCCTCGCAATATTGAACGAGAATCTAGATAGCCGATAAAGAAGCTGCCTGCTTCTTTGGATGCAGAAAAGATATAATTTTGGTTGATTTTTATTTCACCCATATGAGGTTTCTATTTTGGATATTATTTGCATTTCGATGGAGGGAAACATAACACTAAAATTTGTGGAGGACCCACTAAAGAATGTTGTAAGGATGCAGCCCAAGGGATGTGGTATTGACAATGAAAATGGGAGGTAATGGAAATGTTTGTAATATCCTCAAGTTTAGTGGGAGCGGAATGTGGGTTACGGTTTCTCTTCATGTTCAGTTGGTTTTATAATGGTATTCAATACTGAAATTTTAAGGTAGACACTTATAATAAATTCATATGAGATGCTTCTAGCAACACCTGCAAATATGATGGTCATGTGAGATCCAATTAATTAAACACGCTACTGTGACCCGACTAACTAACACAATATAATATGACACGACCAACTGAAAAATGGGACCGTTCAACTATGACCAGACTAACTAAATATGCTCCAGACTATTATAGACAGGACCAACTGACACACTAATTTTAATGTGGGCACTACATCTTCCTTTAAATTTTCTCCACCGTCGGGACCGTAGGTCCAAATAATTAAACACGTTACTGTGAGCCGACTAACTAACACACTATAATATGACACGACTAACTAAATATTGGGACCGAGTAATTAAATATGCCTCGACTAACTAATTATGCTCCTGACTATTATAGACAGGACCAACTAGCACACTAATTTAAATGTGGGCACTACATCTGCCTTAAAATTTTCACCACCGCCGTGACCGTAGGTCCCGGCCCCATCCGGCTACTATGGTCCAACTAATTAAACACGTTACTATGATCCGAATAACTAACACACTATAATATGACCGACTAATTAAATATTCTCACGACTAAATATTTATTCTCCCGACTAATTATGTCAATAATTAGACTATTATATACCAAATATTTGATTATACTATTATACATGACCAACTAACACACTAATTTAAAGGTGGGGACTACATCTGCCTTTAAATTTTCTCCATCCCCGGGGCCATAGGCCCCGACCACATCGGGCTACTATGATCCAACTAATTAAACATGCTACTATCACCTGACTAACTAACACACTATAATATGATACGACCAACTCAATATTTGAGCACTATATCCTCTTTTAAATTTTCTCCACCGTTGGGGCCGTAGGTCCCGGATTTATGGCTGCTATCATCCACCTAATTAAACACTCTACTGTGACCCGACTAACTAACACACTATATTATGATGCGACTAACTATATGGTGCTATATCTATTTTTAAGTTTTCTCCACCGCCGAAGCCGTAGGTCCCGGCTTTCCGGCTGCTATGATCCAACTAATTAAGCACTCTATTGTGAGTCGACTAATGAACACAATATAATATGACACGACCAACTAAATATTTGGGCGCTATATCTTCTTTTAAATTTTCTCCATCGCCCCGGCTTTCCAGCTACCATGATCCAATTAATTAAACACTCTATTGTGAGCCGACTAACTAACACACTATAATATGATACGACCAAATAAATATTTGGGCACTATATTTGTTTTTAAAATTTCTCCACCGCCGGGGCCGTAGGTCCCGACTTTCCGGCTACTATGATCCAACTAATTAAACACTCTATTGTGAGCCGACTAACTAACACAATATAATATGACACGACCAACTAAATATTTGGACATTATATCTTCTTTTAAATTTTCTCCACCGCCGGGGCCGTAGGTCCCGGCTTTCCGGCTACAATAATCCAACTAATCAAACACTCTATTGTGATCGGACTAACAAACACACTATAATATGATACGACTAACTATATATTTGGGCGCTATATCTGTTTTTAAATTTTCTCCACTGCGAGGCCGCAGGTCCCGTCTTTCTGGCTGTTATGATCCAACTAATTAAGCACTCTATTGTTAGCCTACTAATGAACACAATATAATATGACACGACTACCTAAATATTTGGGCGCTATATCTTCTTTAAAATTTTCTCCACCGTCGGGGCCGTAGGTCCCGGTTTTTCGGCTACCATGATACAATTAATTAAACACTCTATTGTGAGCCGACTAAATAACACACTATAATATGATACGACCAACTAAATATTTGGGCTCTATACCTTCTTTTAAATTTTCTACACCGCCGGGGCCGTAGGTCCCGACTTTCCGGCTATTATGATCCAACTAATTAAACACTCTATTGTGAGCCGACTAATGAACACAATATAATATGACACGATCAACTAAATATTTAGGACTATATTTTCTTTTAAATTTTCTCGACCGCTGGGGCCGTAGGTCCCGGCTTTCCGACTACTATGATCCGACTAACACAATATAATATAACACGACCAACTATATATTTAGGCATATATCTGCTATTAAATTTTCTCCACCGCGGTCCCGGCTTTCCGTCTACTATGATCCAACTAATTAAACACTCTATTGTGAGCCGACTAATGAACACAATATAATATGACACAATTAACTAAATATTTGGGCAATATATCTTCTTTTAAATTTTCTCGACCGCCGGGGCCGTAGGTCCCGGCTTTCTGGCTACTATGATCCAACTAATTAAACACTCTACTGTGAGCCGACTATCTACACACTATAATATGGCACGACCAACTATATATTTAGGCATATATCTGCTTTTAAATTTTCTCCACCGCGGTCCCGGCTACTGTGATCCAACTAATTAAACAATCTAGTGTGAGCCGACTAATGAACACAATATAATATGACACGATCAACAAAATATTTGGGCAATATGTCTTCTTTTAAATTTTCTCGACCGCCGGGGCCGTAGGTCCCGGCTTTCCGGCTACTATGATCCAACTAATTAAACACTCTAATGTGAGCCGACTAACTAACACAATATGACACGACCAACTAAATATTTGGGCACTATATCTTCTTTTAAATTTTCTCCACCGCCGGGGCCGTATGTCCCGGATTTTCGGCTACTATAATCCAACTAATCAAACACTATACGGTGATTGGACTAACTAACACACTATATGATGATATGATTAACTACATATCTGGGCGCTATATCTGTTTATAAATTTTCTCCACTGTCGGGGCCGTAGGTCCCGTCTTTCCGGCTGCTATATTCCAACTAATTAAGCACTCAATTGTGAGACTACTAATGAACACAATATAATATGACACGACCAACTAAATATTTGGGTGCTATATCTTCTATTAAATTTTCTCCACCTCCGGGGCCGTAGGTCTCGGCTTTTCGGCTACCATGATCCAATTAATTAAACACTCTATTGTGAGCCGATTAACTAACACACTATAATATGATACGACCAACTAAATATTTGGGCACTATATCTGCTGTTAAATTTTCTCTACCGCCGGGGCCGTAGGTCCCGGCTTTTCGACTACTGTGATCCAACTAATTAAACACTCTATTGTGAGCTGACTAACTAACACAATATAATATGACACGACCAACTAAATATGTGGGCTCTATATCTGCTTTTAAATTTTCTACACTTCCGGGGCCGTAGGTCCCGACTTTCCGGCTATTATGATCCAACTAATTAAACACTCTATTGTGAGACGACTAATAAACACAATATAATATGACACGACCAACTAAATATTTAGGACTATATCTTCTTTTAAATTTTCTCGACCGCTGGGGCCGTAGGTCCCAGATTTACGACTACTATGATCCAACTAACACAATATAATATGACACGACCAACTATATATTTAGGCATATATCTGCTTTTAAATTTTATCCACCGCGGTCCCGGCTTTCCGGCTACTATGATCCAACTTATTAAACACTTTATTGTGAGCCGACTAATGAACACAATATAATATGACACGATCAACTAAATATTTGGGCAATATATCTTCTTTTAAATTTTCTCAACCGCCGGGGCCGTAGGTCCCGGCTTTCCGGCTACTATGATCCAACTAATTAAACACTCTACTGTGAGCCAACTAACTAACACACTATAATATGACACGACCAGCTAAATATTTAGGACTATATCTGTTTTTAAATTTTCTCGACCGCCAGGGCCGTAGGTCCCGGCTTTCCAGCTACTATGATCCAACTAATTAAACACTCTATTGTGAGCCTACTAACTAACACAATATAATATCACACGACCAACTAAATATTTGATCACTATATCTGCTTTTAAATTTTTTCTCCACCGCCGGGGCCGTAGGTCCCGTCTTCCGGCTATTATGATCAAACTAATTAAACAGTCTACTGTGAGCCGACTAACTAACACACTATAATATGACACTGACCAATTAAACATTGGAACCGTTCTGTTATGACCACAAACTAAAATTACATGAGAAAATACTGATCGACCGACCAAATAAATGAATAATAAACAAAACTTAAGTAAATATTTGGCCCCGACTCCCTATCCAGCTACTATGTTCAAAATGATTAAAAACGCTATTGTGACGCGACTAACTAACACACTATAATATGGCATGACCAACTAAATATTTGGGCACTACACCTGCCTTTAATTTTTCTCCACCGCCGGGACCTGGAAAATGGGTCATTTGTCCAAAAAAATTTAAACCATGGTTCAAATGGTCGAGTAAAAATTAATATGGGTGAAATGGACAAAAAAATTTAGCAAGGATGAAACTGGATTCATCCTAGCTTAAACTTAAAAATAGCGAGGATGAAACTGGATGCATCCTGATGTAAATTAAAAACAAGAAAAAATATTTGAAAATGGGTAGGATGAAACTGGTTACATCAAGGCTATTTTTATCCATTTAAACAATATCAAAATCTAGATGTCTTTTTCACCCAGAAATTGTTAATTTTTGGTCTTTTTAACCAATTTTGTGGAAAATGGGTCATTTGTCCAAATAATTTTAAAACATGGTTTAAATGGACGAATAAAAATTAGTATGGGTGAAATGGACACCAAAAAAATAGTAAGGATGAAACTGGATTCATCCCGACTTAAACTTAAAAAATAGTAAGGATGAAACTGGATGCATCCTGATGTAAATTAAAAATAAGAAAAAGTATTTGAAAATGGGTAGGATGAAACTGTTTACATCCTGACTTTTTTTACATTTTTGTCCATTTAAACAGTATCAAAATCTAAATGTCCTTTTCACCCAGGAATGGTTGATTTTTGTCTTTTTAACCAATTTTGTGACTAGACTAAGTAACACACTATAATTTGGTACGACAAACTAAATATTTGGGAACTACACCTGCCTATAAATTTTCTTGACCGCCAGGGTCCAACTAATTAAAAACGCTACTGGGACCCGACTAACTAACACGCTATAATATGGTACGACCAACTAAATATTTGGGCACTATACCTGCCTTAAAATTTCTCCACCGCCTGGCCCGTAGGCCCCGACTCCATATTCAGAGATTATGGTCCAACTGATTAAAAACGTTACTGTGACCAGACTAACTAACATACTATAATTTGGTACGATCAACTAAATATTCGGGGTACTACACCTGCCTTTAAATTTTCTCGACCGCCAGGGCCGTAGCCCTATCCGAATACTAGGGTCCAACAAATTAAAAACGCTACTGTGACCCGACTAACTAAATTTCCCCTAATTTAAAATTCCAATATTTTGGCCACCGGCCGGGGTCGTAGGCTCCGACCCCCTCCGGCTATTGTGATCAAACTAATTAAACACGTTACTGTGATATGATTAACTAACACATTATAATATGATACGACCAACTAAATTTGTGGGCACTATATGTGCTTTAAAATTTTCTCCACCGCCTGGGCCGTAGGCCCAAACTTTCCGGCTACTATGATAAAATTAATTAAACACACTACTGTGACCCGACTAACTAACACACTATAATATGATACGGCCAACTAAATATTGGGACTGTTCTTCTATGACCACAAACTAAAATTGCATGAGAAAATACTGATTTACCGACCAAAAAAATGAACAATAAACAAAACTTAAGTAAATCTCCATATCCGATTTGATAAAAATCGACAAGAGGTTGAGCGTCGGCCGCAGGCCGGCGTTATACCTAGTCTCTTCATTATGGAAAAGTGGTCCTTGTGTCCGGGACATTCGTATTCGTCGGATTCGACGATTGTGTGGCCTGGATATATCGCGTGTCAGGGATATATCGTGTGCATCCGTTTAGGAAATATAATGGAAAAGTGGTCCTTCTGTCTGGGACATTCGTATTCATCGGATTCGACGATCGTGCGGCCTGGATATATCGCCGATCAGGGATATATCGTGTGCGTCCGTTCAGGACATATAATTTTTTGTGCGACGTGGATGATGCCTTGGCCCGACCAGTTTTAAAACACGGGATTATGTAAACATTAAAAATACCACATCCTCCACCTTCTATTTTTCTCAATTTCTCGATGCTAATGCTAAAATAAGAATACCAGGCTTCATCGAAAACAAATATTTCGTCTGTGCTTTTTTCTTTTTTGATTCTTTCTTTTCTTTTATGTCATTATTCAAATTTAATTTTATTGATCAGAGTTTGTTGATTTTTTCAAGGTTTTTTTACATGGTGAATGTTGAATCACGTGCAGCTTTTTAGGGTTTAGGGTTGTCGTAATTGGATCGATTCCAGGTATTAGAAGTTTTTAGTTTTTGTTTGTTTTGAATTTGATTGATTGATGACAAACATATCTTCTTCTTCATACAAATCTTCTAGTTTTTCACTATACTTTAAACTCTTCTCTTCTTCTAACTTATTCACAACAAAGATGTCATCGAAGAAATCATTTGAATCTAACTGAGTCATTAACTGAACAACTCTTGCCTGGAATCTAACTGATTAATATGTTCTTCTCTCTGAAGAATCGATATGAGAAGATAAATTACTTGGTTAGTAAGGAAAAATTCTAGGGTTTGTTCTTTTGATCTTTAATTTATCTCTTGTTCCTAGACGAAGTCTTCTTTTGATTGAGATGTTTTATTGGTGAATGGTTCCCAGACGTTACTTTGATGTTGATTTACTTTTTTTATTTTTCTTATTGTAGCTGCAATACGCTAATGATTCTCAACAAAAAAAATCAAGCAGAAGGCGATTTCCATATGTTTCCCAATAAAAAACTAGAAGGACAATGCTAGGTACAAGCGTACAACCCTTCTTTACTATCACTGTTTTACTTTTTCCCTTTCTTCTGAATTTTTTATTTTGTAATGTTTTATATTTGGGATTTTAGGACAAGTTAGTTGCAACTTCAAAATTTTGTGTTTGCAGGAATATGGGGTCTTCTTCAATCTTCACAGGATATTGGATCCATATTTTAAGACAGTAGTTGGTTCTTTTGCTGATAATAATAAGATCAATCTGTAATTTTGAGATTTGTTTACAAGCTGGTTCTTTTGCTATAATTGTGTTTGTACCCAAAATTACTTTTGGGCACGAAACACGATGAGTGGAAAATTTAATGAATAATTAGGGTTAGGAGACGATATGAAGAACAAATTAGAGACAAAGATAGACATGGGTTTACGTGGTTCGGCATGGTTTGCCTACGTCCACGGACGAATCCCCTTGGGGAGAATTGTTTATTGATATTTGTATTACACTGTATATTTTTTCACCTATTGGCTACCCCCCTTATTGCGAATTACCTTCCCTCTATTTATACAATCCTGAATATAAATGTTTTTACTTCCCTTGCATTAATTCTGCATGAAAATGCTCATTCATGCCTCCATATTAAATTCTGCATGAAATTTCTTTTGCATGCTTCCTGAATTAATTCGCATGAAACTGCTCATTGATGCCTCCATGTTTAATTCTGCATGAAACTTCTTTTGCATGCCTCCTGAATTAATTCTGCATGTTGGTGATCGGATTGATGGTTGATGAGCATAATGGTTTGCGATATGGATGGATCTTTGACCGACATACTTTGGATTGATTGGTCGGCAAGATGCGATAGAGTAATTAGCTGGGAATTGGTTGGCAGCACTGCTGGCGACACGACTGGAAACTGTATGGCAGCACCATTGGCAACATGGATGGAAACTGCATGGCAGCACCATCGGCTACACGGCCTTGATATTGACTGATGGTTGACTTTGACCAATGACCGGGTGTTGTCTTTGACCAATGACCGGTCATTGAATTTATGTAATATTGGGCAGGCTGGTGGGCTGATTCGGTTGACTGGTTAGCGGGCTTGGATGAGGATCAAAAGATGAATCAAGTACCAATTGGGCCCATCATGTGACATTTTTACTTATGGTACAAACATCGCCCCCTCTTAACCTCCAACTTGTTGGGGGTTAAGAAAATTTAGTTGAACTCTCTCGTCGCCCCCATTGATTGTGTAACGCTACGATCCATTCACCCCCATTAATAACAACAATATCTAGCTCGGAGTACGGTGAATAGCAGACACTTATGGGAACTCAACGCTTGTTTGGCAGTGGTATAGACACTGGAGCCACGTATCTTATGTACGATGTGAAAACTATTCTTTCGTTCATATTTTGTCTATGTATCAACTCGTTTGGACAACAATTTCTTCTTCGGCTGTAATCAGGGGAAGAACAAATAGAGAAATTGGTTTGATAGAATTGACGAAACAAGAGATGAATCGATGGTTGTTTGGTTGGACAGAGTTAACAGGAAAGAAAAACAGTGAAGAACATCGATTGTTGCCTTGGTTGGGAATGACGGAATGTCTTGGATGGAGTTCGATTTCAAGCCGAGAGAATATGGGTCCATGGGTTAGTATGAGAACTCCAATTACAAACCAAGAAATCCGGGAAGAGAAGTGATGTGCTTCCGCTTTAGGAAAATGAATCACATACTTTAATTGTGCTTCTCTCGATTATGAATGATTATGATAATGGGTTTGTGTTGATTGTATGATTGAGTAAAGGGAAGGAGTTGATTTGTGCAGTTTTCATGATACAACCAGTTTACAAGACGCATACCAGTTGTTTGACAAAAGGGCTCGAACGACCTCGGCTTTCAGCCTTTAGTCTGCTTTGAACAAGAATTACGAAGGGGAATAAGCTAAAGAAATAAGACTTGCAGATTGTGTTGAACGAGTTCTCAAGTTGTGGACAGAGAGGATTGGACGGAGAATATGAAGGTAGTTGATGCTGCCATGATGAAGATGATCGAGATGTTGGCATAGAAGGTGGACTCCAATTTTGTTGTAAGTCTCAATCGGAGATAAACGAGCTATACAGGAAGGTTTGGATTGAATGCTAGTGATGAAGCTGAGATGCTGCTACACTTTGGGGTGTGACATGAACTCGAAGTACGAGATTGTAGTCAAGCGCAAATGGTGGTCTTTGGGAATGGAGAATGTTGGAGCCGGACACATTTTATTAAACTTTTTCTCGGGAAGGCTTCAACGAATTGCTCTACTCTCTCAGTTTGGAAGATACATTAAGAAGGATGACCATTGAAATTAACATACTAGTACTACTTTTTTTGCTAGTAGAAGGTGGTTAATACTTAATATCCACCAGTGAACAACGATGTTAGACAAAACAAAATTTGTGGAGAGAACTAACCATTTGCTGAGAAATGTTTCTTGTCTGCCTTTCTTTAAACAAATTCTATATAAAGAGTTAGTGGAGAGAGGATCGGATAACCACTTTACAAATTAGTGGAGAGGAGCACTAAAGTCCGAACAGACAACCAAAAATCATAGTTATAGTAATTGTAGTCTTGGAAACCAAGAACACAACACATAATAATCTAATTATCTAGAAAACAATTATGGGGCAAGCTCAATATAGGGAGACTAGAAAACAGTCCTGCAGTGGAATAATTACATTAGGTTCTGTTACAAGTGGAAGTTCGAATCAATGGCAGGCTCGAGGAGGTAAAAAAACAAAATTTTGACAGTGTGGCTTGTCTTTGATGCCGAGATTAGAAGGAAGAGATGGAATCTGGTGGTGCTGATGACTGAGATGGGCATTGGCTCGTGTATGAGAAGGAAGAGAAGGAATCTGGTGGTGATGTGTATACGTCTATCATGGAATTAAAGTTCAATAATTTCTATGTAAACTTATATAAACTGCATAACATGTTATGCGATCGTGGAAAATTGATGCATAACCTCGTTATGCATCTATAAAATTTGTAGCATAACCCGTTATGCATCCAAAAATATGATCGCATAATGCGTTATGCATTGAGAAATTTTTTGCATAATCGTTATGCATTGAGAAATTTGTTGCATAATCTTTTATTCATAGAGAAAATTGTTGCATAACCTGATATGCATCCGTAAATATGGATGCATACTGCATTATGCATCAATTTTTTATATGTACGCGCTAAAATCAACCAAAAAAAATGGTAATATAACTTGTTATAGATGCATAATTTTGTTATCCAAATGCATAATGTGTTATGCAGTGGAGAAAATGGTTGCATAATTCGTTATGCGTCAGTGAATGTGTTATGCATCGTTTTTGGTGACCGCATAATGGTTATGTATCAAGTTTTCGATTATGTGCAATCAAAAATTGATGTTTGCAAATACTGTTTTGCTTATTGGGCCTTCCAGTGCAGGTCCATTTAATCTTGAACCCTATTTTGGGGCAGCCTCAAAAATTTTGGGGCATTCATATAGGACAAAAAATGGGTGACAATAGTAATTCAATGGTTGCCCTTATCCAAAATTTTTCAAAAATCCTAAAATACCCCTCATTAGATTAGTGATTAATTAGTGATAATAAAAATTTATTAATAGTTAATGACTAAAATTAGTTTAGTGTGAATTAATGATAATAATTTTTTGTTTAAATTAGTGAGTGAGTTTAGAAAAAGGAGGAAAGAAGAAGGAGAGGAGGGAAAAAAAGAGGGAAATTTATTATTTTTCTTTGTTTGAGAGATGTGTGATACAAATTCGAGTGAGGAAGGTGAATCTTCATCATGTAAAGCTAAGAAAATACATATCAATTACGATGGAGATCCTGAAATGGCTGATTTGTTGGATTATGAAAATGATTTTACACAAACTCAACTTTTTTCTCAAGCTCAAGATGATTCATTTATGGAGCCAAATCCAGGAGATGAGTACATAGATGAGGAACCCAATGCTAATAATACACAGGTATGGTTGTATAAGTTGTTTAATGTCCGATTTGTAGCTTGATTTCACCAAAAGTTATGATTTTTGCAACTGGTTCGGGCGACAGAACAATGTTCGTGAGATAACATCTGTCTTAGAACCATGGAAAATAAGAACAGTTGGCGAATTCGATTGAGAAAACAATGCGCCGATCTGTCCTTCAATTGTTTTAGCGCCAAAAAACCAGCTTAATGGTTCGGCTCAAATTTGAGGTAACATTTATAGCCGAACCATATCTTTGAAAACATACGAGTTCTGAGTGTAATGTTCGGCTTACGCGTTCTCTAGCCGAACATAAATTTTTGTTTTCTAATATTTTTGAAACTCAAGTGTTATGGTTGACTTATCGATTAGTCCGAAATCGGCCGAATTCATGTTACAAACGTAGTTCGGCTTTATATGTCAAACACGAATTAGCCGAACATTGGATTCGGATTTCTTATTGTTGTCTGTGTGAGCCGAACCTTACCCAAAACCTGTGCGATATTGTTGTAGATTGTTGCTGAAATGGAAACTATGGAGGATCAAACACCGCCTGTTGAT
The DNA here is from genome assembly GCA_023529315.1 of Papaver bracteatum. Lineage (NCBI taxonomy): Eukaryota > Viridiplantae > Streptophyta > Magnoliopsida > Ranunculales > Papaveraceae > Papaver > Papaver bracteatum. The sequence goes on from JAJJWX010004510.1 coordinate 44,408, forward strand.
GTAATTCATGAAGATACTAGAGATCACTTCCAAACTGACTTGGTAGGTAAAAAACCGTAGTTAATTTTTTTAATAAATTTTCCACTATGTTGTGTGCAAAATCATTAATAAAAGTAAAGTTTTGTACTTGTGGATATGTAGACGTGGAAAACCAAAGAAGAAGTTGTTAAATGGGTTGAGGAACGTGCTTGGAAAATCAATTGCGTCCTAGTTAAAGGTAGACAAAGCCGAAAGAAGCGGGTTGAGATGGTTTGTGAGAGGGGCGGGAAGAAAGTAATCAAGAAGAAAAAGGATAATCCATATGTTGGGAAGACCGGGAAAAAATATAAGACTAAAACAAGGAAGATAAATTGTCCTCTCAAGATCATCTTAAATTGGAATAAAGATGAAGACATTTTCACAATGAATAAAGATATGGATTGTCGTCATAACCACCCACGTCCAAAGGATATTCATGGACATTATAGAGCCGGAAGACTCAAAGCTCATGAATATGCGGAGGTAGATAAAATGACACGAGCACGTATGGCACCCTCTAAAATTCTTAGCAAGTTGAAGGCGGATGATAAGAATAACAATACTACGTTGCAACAAATCTACAACGCGAGAAGTACTTTGAGAAGAAAGGATTTGCAAGGTAGGTTGGTGATGCAACAATTATTGTGGTTGGCGCAAAAGAAGAACTATGCTTGCCAAAATAAATTGGATGAATTCGGCCATGTGACACACCTTTTTATTGCGCATCCAGAATGCGTAAAGTTGGCGTTATGCTTCCCACAAGTTCTTATATTGGATTGCACTTACAAGACCAATAAGTATGATATGCCCTTGATGAACGTTATTGGTCATACGTCAACCAAGTCACCTTTCACCGTTGCTTTTTGTTTTTTGCATGATGAGTTGAAAGAAATCTATGTGTGGGCATTGGAACAAGTGAAGTTAATATTCCGGGAGGATGCTCTTCCAAAGGTCATGGTAACCGACCAAGAGGCGGCATTGATGTTTGCTATAAGGAAGGTTTTTCCGAACGCGCAAAACTTTCTCTGTACCTTTCATGTATGGAATAATGTTAAGAAGAAATGCCAAGGGATAATCCAACCGCTGAAGTTGAAAGAGCTAGAGAAGATTGCTAAATTACCGGATGGAGAACGAGAAGTGAAGAAGAAAGAATTCAAGGAGGCATATGAGTCTAATGAACGGATGTGGGAATGTTTTCACAATGATTGGGAAGCTTTGACTTGGTCCATCACCGAAGAAGTGTTTGAAGAAAATGTTGCAAAGCTCATTGCGAATTGGGGCGTCAAATACCCGGAAATCATTATATATTTACGGAAGCAATTCTTGGATACGAACGCACATAGATTTGTTAGTGCATTTAAAAACAAGCACAAGCACTTCGACAACCAAGCTACAAGTATGGTAGAGTCGGCTCACTATCGTTTGAAGAAGAATCTATTTGGGTGCGTGGACACGTTCGTCACGGTTTTTGACGCAATGGAAGACTATTTCATGAGTGATGTTATAATAATTACAGCGTTATTCGAAAAAAATGTAATGATGAAGCATGATGAATTCCCGGATGATAAGTGGCTCCGGGGACTAACCCATATGGTCTCTCATTTGTGCCTTGAACTTATAATGAAGGAAGTGGATTTGATGGACAAAATGGACGCCAACTCCCAAGAAGAGTGTGTTTGTAAAATGAGGGAAAGCATGGGACTTCCGTGTCGGCATGAACTACTTCGGTACAAGGATTATAGGATACCTTTTGAGGCTATTGATTCTCATTGGAAACAATTGAGTAGTGATCCAATGCCCGACGAGGACGATGATGTAGAGATTTGGGACACATCTTACGACAAAAGGTTGGCTGAAATGTATCGTGGGATGTTGCAACCTCATAAACGAATCTTTTGGGAAAACATGATGCCAATCCTTTATCCTCACACCCAACAAGGTATATTAGAACCGGAAAAGGGACCACAAAAAGGTAGGCCACCCACGAAAGAGAACCGACAAGAGCAGAGAGAAAGAGCATATGCTATTACCAAAAAAAAACACCTACCACATGGGATCCATGCGGGGTGGAGTACCATGATGCAAAGTACGAAGAAGAGAAGAAGGCAATAGAGAAGTTAGACAATATGGATGAAGTGAATCTATCAAAGAAATGTGGTCGACCGAGCAAGGTTATAGGTGAAATAAGTAACAAAGATGTTAATAATAGTGGTCCTCTATGTCCTCCCCCATTGGAAGGAGACGTAAAGCTTAAAGGTAAGATGTTTCAATATCAACAAATGGAAACAAGAAAGACCACGACGCTTCCCAAGCAAAAGGAGAAAAAGACCGTATATGCGGAAGGGAAAATGAAGGGTCCTAAAAGAGATAGTTTTGGGAAGTATTTGAGACCTTCTAATATGATTTACAGAAACTACTTGGACAACCTACCCGAAACCATTCATGAGTTTATTATATCCATGGACGATGTCGAAGGGGATGGAAATTGTGGTTTCCATGTCACCGCGGAACAACTAGGACCTTTTAAGGATGGGAACCAACCGGTTGCCCAAGGGGATGAAGTAAATCATATTCGTCAAAGATTGTTACAAACTCTACGTCGAAACAGGGACTTTTACAAGTCAATGATGCGAGGTGGCGGAAACCACGGGGTCGCACAAGAGTTCATTAGTTTTGAACGGCGTTTACATGGGGATGCCGTCATCACACGTGATCATTGGATGCAAATGCCGATATATGGGTTTTTAATCGCGGAGACCTTTAATTGTGTTGTTCATTCGTTTTCGAGGGCCGGAAGTTGTTCCACCTATGTGCCGCCAACAAAGCCTTGCAATGAGAGTGTGAAAGATAGAAGACTTGTCATCGAATTTGTTCAAGGCTGCCATTATATCGGTCTTAAGCTTAGATCCGGTTGCCCAATACCTCCATTGTCTCCCGAAGACTTTTGGCCTGTTTTTGAAGAAAATTACGCTATGGATTGGTGTGCAAATTACGCTACGGAGATGGAGCTTTGGAGAAGTTTACATCCACCTCTTCCATCCGGACTAGTGTTTGTAATGGATGATGAGGATGAAGAAGAGGTTTCCGAGGATGATGAAGAGGATGTTTTGAAGATGACGAAGAAGATGTTGTGAGGTTGGGATCACCATAGTACTTGTTCTAATATGTATAATTATTTTTCATTTTCTTTTCGTCGGATGCCTAGGTTGATATGAGATTATGAATGCTACATAATGTATCCTAAAGCGCATGTTATGAATTGATAATATTTTTTGGTTTTTTAACCTATTTTTTGGTGCAAACAATGGAAGAACAAGAACTTTCAGTAACAGGTTCGGCTTTAATTTGACTTATTGTGTGTGCCGAACTTTAGTTATACTTTGTATTTCAACTCCCAGTTAAAGGTTCGGATTATTCGATGTATTCAATAATAAGCCGATCCTAATAATATTACTTACAGTATATGATTCGGCTAACATTTGACATTTTTTTGGTGCCGAACTCGAGTAATTATATGTACTCAATCTCCAGTTAAAGGTTAGCTTATCGAAAAAATCACAATGGAGCCGATCCTGATAACTATACAAATGACCAATTGTTTGAAATAGTTTGAAATCATTAAATCATCATTACAAAATAACCATTACAAAATCAATACCTATTACAAAGTAAAAATTTACAAGCATTTAATAACCAAAACGAGATATGACAAACTTTCTAAGGATGTTGTAGTGAGCTTGGTATTTGAAAATTTTCCCTTTCCATCTACGCCATTCCTCTAGAGCTCGAACAACAACCTCATCATTTGTTTCACCTTTAAGCCTATATCGATTCACAATCCGAATCATAGCTATGAAGTCCCGAACTTTTTGTTTAATTGTTTCTATTCGACAAAACATGGAAGCGTTATCCCGGTTGTTTGGATTACCTGTTTCATTGGTGAATGCTTCATGAATTCTGACCAAGTAGTACATACTCATTAAACCCTTTACTCGTCGCTCGGAAACCTTCTCTGGATAGTAAGTTACGTAATGTTTGCAAAGAGATAAATCTTCTTCTAGAGTATACTTAGGTCTAGACACTGCCATTTTGTGCTTTAATAATGAGATATCGTATGTGGATATATATATGAGTGGCGGATTTTACTATTTGTAACGGCTATATTTTAAAAAGTTCATTAAACCGATCTAGTTCGGCAAGTACGGCATTTATATTACAAGCCGAACCATCCATAACGTACCATTCCCAACGACTACTTTTCAAATTTTAAAAAACACTATTAGTTCGGCATAAATATTTTTATATTTAAATGCCGAACCTGATGTAATTTCGTCAATCTAGTGCATCTCAGCGCAAAGGTCTCTAATAAATCTAGGAATTCTTCTCTTCAGCCATGTGTAACATATTCCGATCTGGTATCTTCTTCCTCCATGGCGTATAGCCCAAAGCCTTTGAATTCTAGCTTCCTAAAAAATTTTAATAACCAAGGTTAGTTTTATAAAAAAATAAATAAACAACTCTCTAATGGATCAGTAATATTTTGGATTACTCACTTTTTCCTCATTAGTTTCGTTGGGATGATATTGATTAACCCATCCTAATACTTTGATGTAATCTTTCATCGTATAACGGATTTGTTGGAATCTTTCGGCTAATTCCGAACGCGTACGGTGTTTAAGATTTCCATCTACCCGAAAATGGTATTCTTTAACTTTTTTCCAAAACATCGAATAATGCTCACCATAAATACGATAAGTCTGAATGAAAGCTCTAACAAGCAACTTATCATCTTCTACGGTGAATGGTTCCATGAATTAGTATAGACGTAAACAATGAGTGAAGCAGACCCAATGCTATGAATATAAAACTATATATAGTAAATGCCACAACTGATCTATTTTTTTGAGAAGACAGTTTAATGTTCGGCGCATGTGAACGATATCTTTATTAGCCGAATCTGTTGATTTTAGGGTTCGGCTTATTCGAATCTGGTCGAGTTTTCCGAGCCAAGACATTATCAAAATTAGGTTGAAACTCCTAGGTTCGGCAAATACGCAAACTATAATTGAAGCCGAACCATTCCCTTTCGTGTTGTTTGAAACACCACCTAACATTCGAAAAAATAAGGTACCTAACAAGTGTACTTCACAAATCGTAACAAACAAAGTGTGTTTAACAACTCCTAACGAAATATAACAAACTAAGTGTACTTCAGGACACATCCATCCAAACTTATAGTTCACTCACCATGACCTCTTTTCCCTTTATGACGTACATTCTCGTCCTCTTCAGCATTTGGCCTTCCCCTACCAGGTTGACTTGAGCCTTCACCTTCTTGTCGTGGCCTCTTGGTCGTCGGCCTTTTTTCTTGTTTATTGGGTCCTTTCCCTTTGTTTATGACTTCATCCCACTGGTTGTACTAATCCTTTTTCTCCTCCACCGTCATCTTAGTTTTGCAAGAAATTTTTTTCTTCAAATTTCTCAACAACTCCTTACCCGCCGAAACCTAGTTCAAGGTAAAGGTTAGTTAAACAAGAACTTTAATATTTAAGAAGTAACACTTAAACAAGTGTAAATTGATGACATCGCTTACCATTGTTTTATATGCCTTTTGAATGTCAAGGGCCTTGGACTTCTTTTTGGCAACCTTTGCCTTTTCCCTGTCAGCTACAACTTGACTTGCTCTATTGATAATAAGCGGATGTGAAATTTCATTATACCAATCCATATAGCCTAGCTCTACTCGTGGAGGACCGTCAGCCAAAATATGCAAGTGGTTCATATTTAACTTGTTGGCATCCAACGTTCTCCAATGCTGTAATCTTGGTTCTGGATCATATTTGGGGCACCATGAAGAGGTGGTGCTTTTAGTCCCATGGCTACCCAATGGCAACAAGCTGAACTTATTGTTAACTATCGGGAGCGTTTGGACAGCTCCTAACTGACGTAGAACGCGACGAGGATCATATATTACATAACCACCCGGATAAAATAAAGGTCCATAGTACATACCTATCGGCACAAAATGATCTTGAACAACATAATCTTCTCGAGCATCTCTCAAATATGGGTCAAATACGACATCACTCTCATCCAAAGAGTCTAATTTCTCCCTGAGATTAATAAACACATCTTTCGTATTTCTTTCTTTCTTGGCTTCCATAACATATCGATTCGCTGTTGGAGTTCTTTTATCCCAATTAGCATGTACTTTTGCCAATTTCAATTCCGGGTAATGGTAATATACCCACACCTACATAAACAATTCAAGATTTCTCAAAATATCCTATGACTAATCAATGTTCGGCAGAGCACGAAAAATGTAAGTGCTGCCGAACCCATTGTTCAGAAATATCGGCTACAACATATGCTAAAGTTTAAGCCGAACTTGTCCCTGAGGAACCAAAGTTTTATTTTGAATAAGTATAATTTGAACAACAAAATCAAATTTAATGAAGATTATTACCTGAAGCATAGTAAAATTTCCTCCAATGTTTGTACTTGCCAACCTAGATGCTTGTGCGAGTTGATTGAGTAGGTAGGCAAGTGACGCTGTCCCCCAAGCATAAGTATTAACCGAGTGAACATTCTTGAAAAATTGGAGATATTGAGCACTCACCTTGTTCCCAGAAGTGTCTGCAAAGATATCTCTTCCAAGAGTGTACAACATATATGCTGTTGCAGTTTGTTTCACTAGCTCCTCAGTCATCACCAACTTTCCATCTTTAACCCTGTCCGCTGTTTTCTCAAAATAGGTTTTCAACCTCACCAACTTGAACTTCTTGTTTTTCTTGTTAGGCGCACCTTTATCATCATGGGTAGAAGTGACATCTCTCACAGAACAACAAAACTCTAGTTCGGTTTTCTATTTTGGCCAACCTAGAGTTTCCTCGGCCAACTTATACAACTCATCCCAACTCATATTATAAAACGCGGCATCCACGCTTTCGCCAGTGACACTAAGGCCCGTAATCTTAAAAGCGTCGTCAGGAGTGATTGTCATCTCGCCAAAAGAGAGATGAAATGTGTAAGTCTCAAGAGCAAATCTCTCGGCAAAGGCGGATGATGTCACTCTATCACATTCTTGATGACCATATTTAATGGCAGGCCATAAACCAGAGGCTTTCACTATAGCAACCACCTCAGGCACCTCTTTAAACAAATCCCAATGTGCAGCCCTTTGATGTCTCAAAACTCTTACCGCACGACAATGGTCAGGAGTCTCATATATCCTCTTAGCCCAAGACTCTCGGTAACCAATCAACACCTTGCCTCCGTCAACTGGAAGACCGTGTGGTAAACCATCATCTCTCGGATCTATTACATCATCATCATCAGGAATGTGAAACCCAACAACATGAGGTGTAACTTCTTGCTTCTATGGTTGTTGTTGTTGCACTTCAGGTTGATCTTCCACATCAGGTTTATCTTCTCGGCTTTTCATTTTACCCTTTAGGTTCCTATACATAGAACAAAAACATAAACAAGCAAAATACTACCACAAAGTTCGGCTTATACGAACCCCAGTATTAAGAGCCGAACCAGAGATACTCAAAGATCGGCTATTATCTAAACCGCCGAATCGTGCTTGATTAAAGGTTCGGCATATAAAACATTAAAGAATATTAGCCGAACCTTTCCCTGTGTTTCTGAAAAATATTCTTAAAACCTAGCTTTTTTCAATTAAACCTAGTCTAACAATACAATAAAATGCATTAATCAACAAATTAAAGGGTTGGGTTTGTATAACATACCTTCTAATCCTCATTTCCGGGGTTTCTTATTCACTTGATTGAACTTCTTTCCCAATTTCAGTTTCAACTCCTTCTAACGGTTCTTGCTCTTCAATCAACGGATTAGAAGAAGATTTGGACCGCCTACCAGTTGTTTTTTGTTTCTTACGAGCCATTTTGTAGTTGTGTTTAATCGACGATCAAATTTTTATGAATCGACGATCAATTTCGGCGATGAAATATGGTTTTAACCGATTTTCTCCAAAGAGGTTTGAATAGAGAAGAGGAGAAGAGGAGAAGGACCGAATTGATGACCCCAAAGAGAATTTTTTGTTTTTATATAAACTTAGGGGGTAGTATAGTAATTTACAAGTTTCTATAAAATTCTAATACTTTGCTATTAGGTTCGGCTATTTAGTAACATGGACATTACTGCCGAACTTACTCTTGAGACAGTTATGGAATGTAACAGTTAAAAGGTTAATGCGGATACGCGTTAATTACCAATAAGCCGAGCTTTTTAACTAACCAAACTGTTCAAGGTCGCATCGAGGTTCGGAAAATACGATAACATATTAATAAGCCGAACTTGGACCTGTAACTTGCATATCGCAGTGCACTCAAAGCTTAGTATTTCACTTAAACATAAAAGCATAACATTGTAGTTAAACATCAAAACATTGTATCTAAAACCAAACACATAACATTGTTTTCTTCAAGTAAATAAAATTGTGCTAAAATCAAACATTACTTAAAACTAAAGCATTAAAACCTAGTGTACTTCCATTTAACATAATACTCTATTGAGGACGACTGCCTCTTCCACCACCACGCCATTTTTTAGCACCCCTTCCACTCGCACCTTCACCTTTGTTGATTACTCCATCCCAACGAATGTACATATATTCTATCTCTTCCACCGCCATATCCACATTGCAATCAATTTTCTTCTTCATAGCCTTCAACATGTCGTTACCCCAGCAATCTGATAAAATGTAGTTAAAACATATAAGCAACACTAGACCAAAATAGTGAAAACAAGTTTAAAAGTATGCAGTCAATATACCATAGTTCGGTAAGACTTCGAAACATCTTCAACCATGCCCTTTGTGTTCTTCCTCGTCTTCGGCTCGACTTCCTTTTGTGTTTGCTTTCCCCTCTTACCATCTACCAAAGCTTGACTTTCCCTATTAATGATTAAAGGATGTGAGATTTGGTTATACCAATCTATATAAGCCGGGTCGACTTCACAAGGATCCTCACACAACTCTTCTAAGTCAACCCAACTTAATTTGTTATCTTCCAATTTATTCCAACAATCAATGGTAGGATCGAGATCATATTCTCCATTCCATGAACTTTCCGTACTCTTTTTTCCCTTAGAACACTTGGGCAACAACTTGAACTTTGATTCCTCAGGCACCGGAATCGTTTGTATAAATCCATATTGACGGAGTACTCGACGGGGATCAAATAATATAAAGCCTTCGGGATAAAACAATGGCCCATAGTACATCCCCAACGGCATATCTTCATCCTCAACAACTTCATCATCTTCTTCATCCTTTTTGTATGGTTGAAATACAACTTGTTCAACATTCAAAGAGTCTAACTTTTCTCTCAACGCTATCAAGATTTGCTTTTTATTCCTCTTCTTATTTTCCTTGAAAATCCATTTGCCCGAGGAAGGGAATGTGTCCACCCATTTAGAATCTTCCTCGGCTAAATTCAAATCCAGGAAATGGTCATATATCCATACCTGCACCAACAATATAAAAAACAAAACAAATAACTTATTTATTAGGATCCCTAGAATTGGATCATGGAGGTTGATAACTCTGGGAAACAGAATAAAGTTCGGCTTAATGTAAAAACCTATTTCAGGCCGAATCACGAAAGTTCGGCTATGTGAACTATATTATACGCATCCGAACCTTTGAAAAAAAGGTTCGGCATACATAAGAATCAAAATTGAAAGCCGAGTTTTTCTAAAAAATGGAACTACAATGTGTAAACTTACCTGAAGCATTGTGAAATAACCTCCAATGTTTCTACTTGTTAACCTAGACGCAGTCCCAAGTTGCTCAAATAAGAAAGAAAGGGATGCGGTTCCCCAAGAGTACTTGTGGCAGCTTTTCAAATCCCTTAACAATTGGAGGTATTGAGCATTAATCTTGTTTCCACTATTATCGGGAAATATAACACTTCCTAAAGTATACAATAAATATGCGGTGCAGTGCAATTAGCTATGACCTCGTCCATAACCAACTCCCCCTTTGAAATTTTCTCCTTTGTGTCTCCAAAACACTTTTTCAAAGCGGTCAACTTGATTTTCTTCAACTTCTTTGTGCAAGAATCCACAAACTTCACCTCTTTAGCAGCGCAGGAAAACTCCAATTCTGTTTTGTCTTTTTGCCAACCAAGAGTTTCCTCAGCAAGTACATACAACTCGTCCCAAGTCATTTCATAAACCGCTGAGTACACATTTTTCCCATGCGTTCTAAGACCACTAATCTTCTATGCATCGTCTGGAGTAATTGACATCTCGCCAAAGGGGAGATGAAATGTGTAAGTCTCCGGACAAAATCTCTCACAAAAGGCTGAGTTTGTAACTGCATCAAAATCATCTTGTGCATAGAAAATAGCAGGCCATAAACCAGCGCCTTGTACTAAAGCCACCACCTCAGGAGCCTCGTTGAAAATATCCCAGTGTGCAGCGGTTTGGTGTCTAAGTACGCAGACTGCATCCCTGTGATCTGGAGTCTCGTAAATTCTCTTGGCCCATGACTCCTTGTAGCCAATCAACACTCTTCCACCATCTTCAGGGAGACCATGGGGCAAACCATCCCTCCGAGGACGTATAACATTATTCGGATGAGGAATGTGCTTACCTGTCTCCCTTGATTTAACAACTTTCTCTTGTCCTTGTTCTTCTTCTTGTTCTAGTTCTTCTTCTTCTTGACCTTCTTCATCATTGTGATCCTCTTGTTCTACGGGCAAAGAGAAAGTCGTGTCAATACCCCTTTTTCCTGCATGTAAGTTCTTTATGCCACCACCTCGAGGTTTGGGAGTTTTTGAATTAGAAGGAGTCACTTCCATTGTTCTCCTTTTAAGCTTGTCCTTGAATTTTCCGGGATGGGTTCTAAAACAAATGACAAACCTTAATTAGTTTTTCAAATTAAATAAATATCATTATACCACACATTTTCATAACTCACCTATAACTGGATAACTTTAGAGGAATCTATTGGCCATAAACAGATTAAAGTTCCAAGACATACGAGTTTTATCAATATGAGCCGAATAAAATGTACTACGCTTATATCCTTTGTCGAGAGAAAGGTTCGGCACATTAGAACTTTATCGCAATAAGCCGAATAATGTACGTGAAGTAAGTCTAGAATGGTTCGGCTAATAATATTTCAATAATTAGAGCCGAAACTGCTTCTTCATTTGGGTAAAAAAACAAATTAATAGGATGTGTCTTTGCTTAGAACATGAACCCGATACTAAAAAACGAGGCCGAATCATCGATTTCAGTGTCATAAATCAACGAAATACATAAAAATAAACAATGGGTTTGTGGGAAATACCTTTCTATGTGCACTTTTAAAGAATCGGCCTCTATCTCTCCCTCTCCAACACCAATCGATCCGGTATCCACTTCATCTCCATCTTTCTCAAAAGCCCTAGATTGAGATGCTACGGAAGATAAACCAGGATTCGGCACCGTATTTCTAGGGCATCGCTTAACACGAGGTGCCATTTACAACTGCAATCAACAACGAAATCAAAGAAATTTTTTTCTTAAATTTTGGAGAAGAAGATGAGAAGAAGAGGGAAAGAGAGGGGTTTTTGTTTTTAAAACTTAATTTTTTTTTTTTTTTATAAGTAACGGATTAGTGTGTTAATTAGTGGGAGGTTAATTAGTGGGTGGTTAATTAGTGGGATTGTTTTATGATTAGAATTTAATTAAGTGGAAGGGTAGTAATGTAATTTAAATTGGGAAGGGGTATTATAGTAACTTAACAACCATTAGGATAAGGGCCACCATTGAATTACTACTGGCACCCACATTTTTGTCCTATATGAATGCCCCAAAATTTTTGAGGCTGCCCCAAAATAGGGTTCAATTAATCTTCCACTCTCTTGCTTATTGGGCCTTTCCATTGCAGGTCCATTTAATCATCCACGGATATTCCTATGTGCTGCTCGATCTATGTGAGAGGAAAAAAATCCCCAATTTTAGTTTTCATCTTCTCCTCTTGGTAAAAAGAAATATCCGCCGGTAAAACAAGATCTCACGCCGTTGCGAAGGATCTTAGTCTCCGAGAAGAACGGAAACGTCTCCCTGGAGTTCTGCTGATGTTTTAAGGTACTAAATCTCCCGAATTTTTGATTTGAGTTGCTCTTTCCTTGGATTAGTTCATCCCAAGAATTCAGATTTTATAGAGTGAAAAATGATGCCTTGCTTTAATTCTGCCGTTTTGATTTTCTTGTTCCTTCCGATTACCGAGATGTGGGGTTGTGTTTAGCTTCATTCGTTATCGATTTTCCATCAAAATCTCACATGGGGTGCGCTTTTCATAATCCACAGACAAAACGTGGAGGAATAGTTCCCTTAGCCGTTTCATGTATAACTCTCTAGAAGGAAAATTCGCAAAATCCACTTAGTTTAATCCATGATGAGAAATGACCCGTCCACTGCCAGAATTTTGATTCTTGTAAAGTTAATAACCTAATTTGTTTGAATTTCACTCGTCTTTTGTCTTCACCCAAGCAATCTGTTTTAGTCTAGCTTAATTTAACCTTGTCCTTACCATGTAGCTTGTATATAATAATTTCATGTGAATGTACTCTTTACTTGCAGAAATGAGCTCCTCAACTTCAGACTCCGATACCGATGCGAGTTCTTCGTCTTTTGATATTGACACTGAACTTGAACGATTTAGGCGATTCAAACCTAGTGGCAGTTTAAAGCGCATCCCAGATGTTGATTCCCTTTTTTTCAAGGAGATTCGAGCGATGTTCAAAATACCAAAGCCGTTAAGATCACTAAGGTGAAGGAAATGACTGATCCATTAGGTAAGGACGAGGTGGTTGCTAGTCTTTATCAACTCTACTGTTGTCTTCAAATGTCCATTGATACTTTTATTTATGCGCTTCTAAATACATGGGGAATCACAATACTTCAACTGCATCCGTAGCTCTACCTTGCGCTGAAGCGAATACTTTCCATTTCTAACACCTATCTCCGTTTGATTCACCTCGAAGATGTTCGTAAGTTTATAGTTCCAGTAGGCCGACAAGTACAGGGTCGCCCTTGGAAAATCTTTTCTTGTGAATGGAAAAATAGAAATTTAAGATTCCTGCTCGACAGATTCCCCAAATGCTACAGAGAGTGGATAAGCAATTCTACAAATTTCGGAAATAGCGAAAGGAACATACAGATAAGGACCCTATTGTCCCAGCTCGTATCATCTGACTTTGACATTATCTGGTCTTCATACGGACTGTTTGATATGTCCCTTTTCGACGAGTATGTTGAATAGCGTTATAACAAAGATAGAAATGCAAACGAAGTCTCACTCCCAATTGATGTCACTATACTTTATGGGCCGATCGTGAACTTGAAATGGAGTAAGAAATTCTGGCGCTCAGGACCATGGTGAGTTGAAGAACGCCGTGAAAGACCAGAAGGAAGAGATATCTTGCAATAAGAAGGTCATCCTTTCTTGTCAAAAGGATGTAAAAGTCACCTCTCTCGAGTGGGATGAGCTTAGGAAAAAGGTCTCTGAACTTGAGTCGCTTCTTCTAGCTAGATCTACCGATCTTTCAGCAGCCTTAGCCGATGCCAACATGCTTTCTGCAATGTCGTGGCCAGGCAATAAATGTATCGCAAACTGACTTTTGTTGATCCCACTGCATAGTTTCTCCAAAACCCACAACAGTTGCCTGGCTTTTGAATTTGATTGTTGTAATCAATGACATAGAGGAGTCGGTTAGTGTAACTTCCCTTCTATAGCTTAGGACGACTGCCACGTTTTTGGTGAGGTGAAATCCATGTGTTTACCAGTCTTTAAAAGAAATCCTTTAATCCTTGTCATAGCTATGTATAGTGTAGTCGCCCCCACTGGCATATACGAATACGAAGAAACTGAAGTACACGTCTATGCTAGTAAATTGGCTTTGATCATGTATTGTCGGTGCTCACTGTAGTATGATAATTTAGGATTGCTGCATAAATATGTTGACAGCAGTGACGGTCTTGGACAACAGTTTTTGCAAACTCCAAAATATATTAAGTTGCTGGAGGATTTCTCGAACAACAAATAAAGATCAAGTTGCTGGAGGATTTCTCTACCAGCAATATGAATGAATCTTGAACTCGACTACATGGTGGACAAGAAGTCAACGGAATCTTGTGGATATAAAATCAACATAGCATATTTCACGAACTATCATGTTGCAGACTTTAAAATGCAACGGTTTTCACGAACTTAGCCATAAATAAAAGCTTAAACGAACATCGAACTCGATCATATTGTGGATAATAAATCAACACAACTTCCACGAACTAAAAAAGTTTCCTCGAACTCGATCATGTTGTGGATAAAAGATCAACACAACTTCCACAGACTAAGCTATAAAAGCTTCCTCGAACTCGATCATGTTGTGGATAAAAGATCACCACAACTTCCAAGAACTAAGCTATAAAAGCTTCCTCGAACTCGATCATGTTGTGGATAAAAGATCAACACAACTTCCACGGACTAAGCTATAAAAGCTTCCTCGAACTCGATCATGTTGTGGATAAAATATCAACACAACTTCCACGGACTAAGCTATAAAAGCTTCCTCGAACTCGATCATGCTGTGGATAAAAGATCAACACAACTTCCACGAACTTAGCTTTAAAAGCTTATGAACTCAATCATGTTGTGGATAAAAGATCAACACAACTTCCACGAACTTAGCTATAAAAGCTTATACGAACGTTATATATGATTTTGTTTAATGCTGAAGTGTTAAATATCTCGCCCCCAAGCGGTGGTTACCGTGGTTGAGGTGATATGCAACTCGTCCCCAGCAAATTGTGAGTGTCATGCTGCTTAATGCTCGCACAAGGGTGCACCTCCTTGTTGCATCTCGCTCGCGCATGAATTGGGAATTTGAGTTTTCTGCTACCTTGAATTCGCGGGGGAGGGCCAATTCCCCTATTCAAGATTCGCGCAGAATTATTAGAGATCGAGTAGGACGAGGATCGCTATATCTCATAAAATGTGTGGGAAAACCAATTCTACTGCTGGAACTTGCGTAGGACTCGAACAATCACTACTGTTCTTGAATTAGTAATGAAGTCTAGTATCTTTTATGGGTAGGATTGGAGATAGATTTTATCTGCACTGATTAGCTTTTTGCAGTAAAATTATTAGTATCTCAATCACAAAATATAGAAATAGAGACGTAAATTTCATCTTATTCTAAATTACTTGCCCCATTCTGTAAGGATAAAAACATATAGTATGCTAATTTCTGTAATAGCTGATAATGTCCGGGGTCACGTTGTTGGTTACCCAAATGCAATATACTGCACATTTTTTGTAAGGCACAATATATAGTTTACAAAAATAAAAGTAGTGTAATTAAATGGAATGGACTCACAGTGATAGTAGGGCTGTAATAGATCGAGTAATGCTATGGATTGTAATGAACCGTTGCAAGTTCTTATAGTGCTCCGTCTCTACGACACCATAGACGCGATTATATCTTAGAGAATGTGGCGTTGTACTTTTTGTGATATCGTAGCAGTGGCAAGGAAGTGTTTCTCATTCTCGCGTCATGGTGTGGTGCTTGTGAGTTTACTATTACGGCAACAAACGTGCAAGTGAGATCTTTCCTGCTCGTGGTCCTTGGACCTTAGTTTGTTCACCGTCCTTCATTGACATTCTAGTAAAGAAGACGGGAACTCGTCAATTCGAGACGGACTGCAGCTTGTGCCCCATCACACAGGTGCTCCATGGAAAGTTCTTTGGTGTGTAATATCGGCGACCTTGCGAAATCGCTGTAAACGAGGTTGAATCCAGGAGGCCAACTTAGATGTTGGCTTTGGTGATTGATGTTGTTGACTTTTCATAGCTACACGGATGCGATGGATTTGCACACCCATTAATGCCTTGTACTGCTTGTTGAAACTTGAAGGCCCCATTTGAAGACCTCTTTGTCATACGTCCGTTATGTAGTTCAGGAGCCAGGCTAATTGCGAAACATTTTGCTTCCCTTGGTGGCCAGTCTATATGCTGTTTAGGACGGCGTGAAGTGCCAACATAATGGTTTTGCTTTATTTTTGATTCTTAATGCTCCAGAAAAACTCGTGCAGGTTCCTTACAATGCTTTTATGTTTGCACCTTGGGCAGGGATAGGATGTGCTCACGGCTAAGAAAAGGCCTATTTTACGGACCAATAACCATCTTTTATCTGCAAAAGGTTACTGTCGATATCTTGATGCAACCTGTCATTCAATGAAATATCAGGTCCAATTCAAGTAAGATCTACCAGAGCAGTATCCAAATTGCTTGGAGTTATATTAGCATATGCAGCCATGTTAAAACGTCCAGTAATAACAGTTTTTTTTTTTTTTTTTTTTTTTCATATAACAGGTGTTGTGAAGGCTAAGAGTGGTTCTGTATTTTCATACTATAAACTTAAAACTGCATAGAACAAGGGTTCAGTTCATCAAGATTCCATATGCATGAATGTGTGGTAAAGCTGGGTCATGTATGCGGAATGGCATGCACTCGGTCACGAGGTAAACATGTTACTAAATCATTAACTCCGATTATGCACAACAATTTAAGAGGCTTGAAATTGTAACGATAAGCGGCACATGGAACTGTAGTTGCAGGAATTCCTACACTACACCCAACTTAAAAATTTATGACACAATTTGAAGATTAAGTACCTTTTTATTGATATGATCTTAAAAGAATTACAGTAAACAAGAATACAATTCACTTAATAAGATTTTTCTCTCTCCTAAAAACTTTCTTAGTATTCAAAAATTCATTCCCCTTCTCTGGAACTATTCATTCCCTTTATATAGGCATTTACATAGTGGATTACAACTCATGACAGCTCATTTACAGCTAGAATTCCCTTTAGTTTCGGATATGAGTTCTTGCGATAAATCGCAGTTAGCACCGCCTTAATCATTCGCAAGCTTTATTGATCTGCCGCAGAAATGTCACACTTTATTCATGTTTCTGTCGTTTTCATCCGATATGTCATTCCTTACCTCACCTTGAGATGTGTCGCAGAATTGTTGTTTATTTCGCAGTAATATTGTTGTAACAATATTCTGATCCTACATCTTGCCTCTTCTCATATCTTTTCTGCGAAGAAGATAAAGATCATGAGAATTTAAGTTTCTTGATTTGACGCAACTCCTTGTTTTTTCACATTCCCTTCATTCTGACACGTCTCTGCATCCATCGCTAAATATTCCACGCGTGTTTTTTCTCTCATTTATCCCTTGACACGTCTTTTTTCAACCGTTGAATTCTGACCATTCATGTCTTTTCTTCATTAAATGCATTGATATTCTCGAGAATCTTCTTTTCTTATAAATATCTTCTTCGCTAATCTCCCCTCTTCTTTTTACTCTCTCTCTCTCTCTTTTTTTTTTTTTTTTACTTCTTCTCTGCAACTCTACTGTTCTTCATCTTCTTCCGCAAATTCCGGATCTATTACTATTCCAATTTTATTTCTTTATTCTTCTTCTTCTAAATCATCATTCCCATACAAAAAAATGGCCCCTGCTAAAAAATTAGGTCAACCCACTTTCAAAAAACACCAGTAGAAACTTCAAACTTTAGGTTTTGCACTTTCTGAAATCCCTGGTCAATCTTCAGACTCTGATCTCTCCATTGATCTAGCTTCAAGATTTCCTTTTTCTAATGAGAAGATCCTTATTTCGCTAGGTCAATTAGAAGCTGGCCTTCCTATCCCTCTTTATGACCTTGAACTCCCTCTTTTTTATAAAATTATTTCTCATGCTAAACTTTCACGAGCAATCTTCCAATTAAGTGGAGATTGTATTCGTCTCATTCTTGAATATGCCTCCCGTGGAGCTGGTAAAGGATCTCGCTATCCTGATTCTGCGAAACATCCTGATTTTGAAGATATCCCAATTATTCCAGCGAAATATACCGTGGAGAATTTCTTTGTGAATTATCAAGTAATTCCCATGAAGAAAGAGAGTACGTGTTGGGTTGTTCGTTTAAATAAGGATAAAAAAGTTGCGAAGGATAAAATTCTTATGCAAGATATAGATTATCATTCAAGTAGAAATCAAGGTCCGCGCTTCTCAAAAGATGACAAGTGGTGCAAATTTCCTCTCCTCCTTGAAGGTCCATATATTTTTGGCACTCTTGATATTCCTGCGAATCTTTCAAATTTTGCATCGTATCGTCCTTGGGTTTTTAATTGGCCTGAAAGGAATTCTGAGGTATATCTCGCAAAGTTTATCATTATTCGTAAATTTAGATAAATATATTATTCTTACTAATTATTGAAATATCTTTTATCGATTGAAAAAATGAAGGCTAGTTACGCCAAGATCGGGAATCCCAATCTCCTACAAATTTTGAAAACCTTCACAGATGAAGTAAGAAACATTCTTTTATAACCCTTAACAATATATTGTTGCCCCTGTGTCTTATCTTTATGTGTGATTGTTTTCAAGGAAATTCCATTTGTCGCGGTAGTTGAAGCCAAAGATAAAGGGAAAAGAGTATTAACTCCAAATGAAAATTCTGGTGCTTCCCCTCGCCGTAATAAAAATCAAACCACAGACGTTCCTCCAGAGAAGAAAAGAAAAACTCAACCACTTCTTCCACTTAGAGAGACTTCTATTATCGCTGAAAAAGATAATGAACTTGAAGAAAATGATGGGGCAAACCATGACGCTACTGTGGGCACTTCAACACATATTTCTTCCGCAAGAATATCTGCGATGGGTTTCTCTCAACCTGAGACTCCAATGGATCAATTGTCAAATATTTTTAGGAACCCCATGCAAGGTGTTGGTGAGGATGATATCACTCGTACTTGCGATTATCTCTCGAAAATCTGCGATGCTTCCATTTTGACTAATAATAAAGATCTTAAAGGAGTCTCAAGATTTATTGATCCAAGTTTTCTTCACGCGCTAGCTTCACTGGTATGCCCCTTTCCTTTATTTTTCTTGTAGTAAATTTTACATTTATTATGAGTATCGAAGATCTTTTACTTATCCTTACTCATTTTCTCTTTTCTATCGCAGACTGCTAGAGCTTCTTTTTTTGTTGCTTCAGAATTAGAAAATAGATTATCAACATCGCAGAAAAGGCTTACTGATTCACAATCTGAATCCACGAAACTTCGTGAGAAAAATAAACAATATGAAGCTGAAATATCCCTTCTTCGCAAAAAATGTAAACAATTGGAAGTATCTGGAAATACTGAGCTTCTTAATAAAAACAAATCGCTTGAAGTAGAAGTCGAAGTTCTTCAACAAAAATTAGTTGACAAGGAGAAATTCTGCAAACAAGTTATTGGTATAAATCTTTTTTCTCTTTAATTTCTTTTTTACTTTTCTCTATTTTCGCTATTTTAGCTTATTTGAGCAACCATTTTGTAGATGCCTATAATCTTACTGATGAAGCTCTTATTCTCAATTCTTTTGATGAACCCATAGATGAAACCACTCTTCTTCAGCGTCTTAATGACGCTTTAAATAATTATTTAGACGAAAAAAATTAATACTCTGTCCCTTGATGAGCTCAAACATCATGTTTCCCTTATGAGAATGGACTATAGATCTACCTTGAGTATGTCCAATAGTTTAAAGACTTGCAGGGACGAGTTTAGAGAAAAAATCAAAGTCTTAAAAGCCAAGAAAAATGAACTTGAGAAAGATAAAGAACGCATTACTCTTCAGGGCGCTGAAGCTTTATCAAAATTCCGCAATACCCTTATTGACACTGAACTTCAGAGAGATAGGCTTAAGAATGAAAATATTAACCTTCTTAAAAGAGAAGAACAAATCCGTTCCCATCTTCTCATTCAAAGTGATGACGAATTCACATGGGCTGCGACAATTCTCGATAATGCTAGGAAACATTTAGCGATAGATGTCAGTCTTCATACCGAGCAAGCAACCTTGATACAAGAAATGATTCATGAAAGAGAAGGTTATTTATTGCTCCTCTAACATCTTTATATTTCTTGTAGATTTTCAACAATTCTCTAATTTGTTGTTGTGTTATCGCAGAATCTGAAGAAAAATACTCCACAAGGATAGCAGAACTTGAAGAAGAAAAAAGTGGTCTTGCGAAAAATCTTGCTTCCCGTAATGATAAAATCTCTAGACTGTGAGAGAAAATAAAGATATCCAACTCCAATTTGCGTAGTAATCTTCTCACCGTTCGCAATAATGCTATTGAGAAAGTTTGTAAAGATAATGATCTTCCTCTTAGTCTATATCCTTGTATCTTGGATAATATCCCAGCTAGTTCTGAAGTACCAGTTATTTCTGACAGTGAGGCTGATATAGATGAGAATGAAAGTGAAGATGAAGAAGGAACTAATGACGAAGATAATGAAGACGAAGATGAAGATAAATATCAATAGTTCCTGATGTTCTCCTTATTTCTCTCTTTCTTTCTTGCAATAATTATCTGCGACAAATTGTAATATTCTTTCTGCAAATTATTTGTAGCTCCTGATGTCTTTCAATATATAAATTCCTTTTTTGCCTCTATCTGTCTGTTATTTATATTCATTTATTATATAATGATGAATAACAACTTTTACCATTCTATGTATCATTCCCATACTTGCCCCTTGTTATTAATCTGCAATATGATAAATGAATTATCTTAAAAAAAAATCCGTTATATGTTTCGCAGATATAATTTATTTTGTGGTCTTATTTTGCCTTCCTAGTTAAAGGTCTTATTATGCCACTTTTATGCGACAAAATCGCTGGACATTCTTACTTGTATGTAATAATCCATTGATCTTGTCTTATCATTTATTTTGATCTCTGCGACAATATGATAAGTCTAAGCCATCTTGCGAGATTAATCTCTCTTTGCTTTTTAAGACTCATGACATTGGCGTCTTTTCGATGAAATCGCAGGACGTTTTTGCGATTTATATCCTCTTATCATTGATTTCATTTATCTCTTCTTTCGTTCTTATCGCAAAAACCCATTGATCTCATCTTAACATTTCTTTTTTTTTTGGCTTTTTGGCCTATTATGTGGCAATATGACGGGCCTAAATATTCTTGCGAATATAAAGTCCCATGACATTGCTGTTTGTGTCACGCGACAATATGACAGGCCTAAATATTCTTGCGAATATAAAGTCCCATGACATTGCCGTCTTTTTTGATACACAGCTCCCTAATGGAGGGTATCGCCTTATCTCTCCCCCTGATTGCCCCTTCAAGGAGACGTACTTCTGCCATACAAGACTAGGTCCTCCCATCCGGTTCTAGAAACAACCAGTTGTTTTCGTAGCCTCTTATCCTTTATGCCTATATGGCTTATAGTTACGAGACTACACCCTAGTGGGGTTTTCTTTGGGCCGAACACATCGTAAGTCAAGACTTGCCATGGATGGCCATGGTAGGTTCATCCGTCCCGGGCACCCACAGCTCAACCGTGTACCTCGGCGCCTTGATCATTCTTTGCATTCCTTAGGAGAAACTCTCGGGCGCCCAACCAGGGTATAACCTTATATAGTTGGAAATCCAAGTTATCTCTCCTGGATGGATTTTCTATAATCCCAAATATCCATGACTAGGTTCCAGCAGTAGTATAGCCTTTCACATAGTCATGCAAAGAGATACCCCTCTTATGACGCACTTTAAGGACATTGCCTCTTACGGAATAGAATCCGCGAACTAAGGTGTACGCCATAAGAGTTCGTCCCATTCTTATATATTTTTAGGCGATTTGCGCCCGTCTTATGCATTTGCATTAAAAATTCTTATATGATTTGAAATCATCATATTTTTCTTTCAATATAAAAAAAAATCCTTATATTTTAGCAAAGTTTTTCTTTTAATATTCTGTCTGCATACTTCTTGCTATTTTTGTTCTTCAACTGTTCGCAGCATGACATTGCTGCACTTACTTTCTTCAGTGACGAATGATTATTCGCAACACTTTGTTATTTGTTTACTTTCTTGCGAGAAATGAAGATTTCAACTTTTTCCCATCTTTTGCGCGATTAATCACTATTGATTCTTTTGGTACAGATTATTCTTGTAGTATATCCTTTCCTCGCAGCTCTATATTGTCCACCATTAATTTCTCTTCTCTCTGAATTTGCTTCCTGTTATGTTGCCAATTACGATTTCTGGCATTTCTTTCTTCGCAAGTATTAATGTCAACTTCATAACACTTTTTCCCTTCAGACCAATCTCCTTTAATTATCCCAATACCATGAGGATGCGGAAACTTTATGCATTGATGATATGTGGATGTTATGCCCAAGATTCCATGGAGCCATGGTCTTCCAATTAAGGAATTGTAAGGAGATTCTATATCCACTACACAGAATTTAATCTTTGAAGATATCTTGTTCAATGGGATTTCCATAGTGATTTCTCCTTTTGGCTTATTCGCAGTGCCATTAAAACCATAGATCTTGTAAGTGGAGGGGATTAATTCATCATCTCTTCCACCCATTGTACGGTAGGTATGATAAAATAAGATATCTACCGAGCTGCCCGTATCAATTAAAACCTTATCTATTGCCCAAGAGTCACTTGCTGCTTCACCATCATCTTCTTCCTCCTCTCTGTACTTTGGATTTATCTCTAACTTTACCACCAACGGGTTGTCATGCATCTTCCCTGGCTCTGGTATCTCTTGTGCAGTAAAAGAAATAACTTGTTTCTGCCATTCTTCTAACGGAGAAATTTTTGCAATATTCATCACCTCTCTTCCCTCTATATCCCTTGCAAATACTCTACTTAGCACATTATCATGGAAATCTTCTATTGTTTTCTGCGAATGTACAATTGAATTACAAAATAGATTTTTTGATGTAGCTCCTACTTCAATGACAAATGTTTCTGGGTCTTTCGCAACATTGGCTCTGCGAATTTCTGGTGCTTGCGGCAATTGCTGGGGTTGTGGATATCTCGCTAGAAAATGATTTAATTTCCCCTGTTCAATCATTCGCAGAATAATTCTTTTTACATTTCTACAATTATTCACAGAATGTCCATGAAAATGATGATAAGGACAGAACTCTTGATTTTGGTTGTTAGGATGTGGTTCTTTCCCCATGTTCCAGGGTGAGGGTATATTCTCCATCAAAATAATCGCTTCCCAAATCTTGTCTATACTGGTATTTAGAGGTGGCAATTTGACATCTTCCCATATAATTTTTTGACCTCTTTGCTCTCTTGAATAATTCTGTCTCTGTCCACCATAAGTCTCCTGCGGTTGATCAAACCTTGGGACCTTATTATTGTTATTGCGATTATAGAAATTTCTTTCCTTTTCCAATTCCTCCTGATCTCTACTCCCCATTGCTACTATCTTACGTTGATTATCAATCCCCAATTTTTCTCGCTGATTTTGGGAGGTACTTGCTACTGTGTTAATCATTCTTGGTAATAAACTTCCATTTGCTGCAGCTGAGCTTGTGCCTGCGAGAATTGGATATGACTCCATCTCATTTTGTTTTTCCTCCAAAGCGATATACTCTTCTTGCAATTCTCGCAATTCTGTCATGGTGATTGTGTTTTTAACTCTAAATACCTGGATATATAATAGATTTGTCGCAAACATAGCATTTATGAAGGACAAAATGAGATATCTTTCATCTACTCTTCCAGCCATTTCACTACACATTGTCCTTCATCTTATCGTTAAGTGCTTTAAACTCTCGCCAACTCTCTGCTTCAATCCAAACACATCTTCAATTCCAGGTCGTGTAGAGTTATTACTTATATATTCTCCTAAGAAAGTAGTTTGCAAGTGCATGAACGAAGTTATTGTATTCTTGGGGAGACTTTCAAACCACTTCAATGCTTCGCCAGTTAAACTTGACGCAAAGTATTTGCACAAAACGACATCATGGTTCTCCCATTGTAGCATGCATCGAATATAGGCTTTGATATGTTGGACGGCACATGTAGTCCCATCAAAAATATTGGTCAACACCGGTAAATTGCATTTTGGAGGTATCCCTCCCAATTGTACCTCCTGAGTGAATGGAGTTTTCGCAGCTTCTTCGATTGCCTCATCAAGTTGTCTTCTTCCTCCTTCTCTTCTGTTACTTATTATTCCTCTCATTTCTGCTAATTCCCGTAAGATTTGTTCATTCTTATCAGAGTTTTGGTCCATTGGTCTTTTCAACGCAGCCTCTCTTCGTCTGCGTTCATGCCTTTCTTGTCTTGCGATATTTCGCTCTTCTTCTCCAACATTTTCATTTTGCCTTCTTCTACGATTTTCTTCTTCTTGAACTTGCAAGTTAATTTGTCTTTCATTCTCTTCTCTGCGAATTTCCTCATCCCTTACTGTTTCTCTTCGTTGCCTTTCCATGTCTCTGCGAATTCTCTCATATTCCTCATTGAGATTACCATTATTACGATTTTGTGCACGTCTTCTTTCTCGATTATCATGATTATTCTGACGCAATGCTGCTTGAATTTCTTGTTCTTCTACTTCCGCTTGCAATCTCTCTCTCTCTCCCGCTAAATGTACTTGCTCAATATAATGCCTTTCAATATCATCTTCAGTTATTCTGCGATTTCTTCGAATTTCCTCATCACGTAACGTTCTCCTTCTCTCTTCTTGATTTTATCCCTCATCTTGATTATGTCTAATATCCAAAGTTTCACCGCGTGGAATATAACGATCATTTATCAAATTCTCGCCAATATTTTGTATAGGGTGATTTTGTCTTGTTTCCTCTCTAAATGATCTTGAACTTGATCTCATGTTGCTTCTTGATCTTCTGTTTTGCAACCTCAAATTTTCCATTTTTAGTTCATGATTTTGCCTTGTAAAATTTGCACGTTCTTCTGCCTCTAATCTTCTTTCTTCATGTATCCTTTGTCTCAAATCACCTACTACTTCATGCCCTTCATGAATTACTCCTCCATCCACTTCTTGATTTATTTCCACTTCTTGATTTTATGCCTCTTCCATTGAATCCGACCTCCAAGTATGCACACTTACTCTATCATAATCCACATCTCTATCTTGTGCTTGTGTTTGTTGATTCGGTGGTTAAATTGAATTTTCTGCTCCATTTCTCATTCTACTTCTTCCTGATCTGATCCTTAAAAGATCCTTCCAATTCACCTGTTCCTTCTCCTGCAATTCTTTTACTCCTTCTCACTGTTGTTGCTGGTTCTGATGTATTTCTTCTTCTCCTAGCCATTTCTTCAAATCTTTCATATTGCAATTTGAAATTTCTCAAATTGATTCTCCCTGTTTCTAGCGCCAAAATGTAATTGCAGGAATTCCTACACTACACCCAACTTAAGAATTTATGACACAATTTGAAGATTAAGTACCTTTTTATTGATATGATCTTAAAAGAATTATAGTAAACAAGAATACAATTCACTTAATAAGATTTTTCTCTCTCCTAAAAACTTTCTTAGTATTAAAAAATTCATTCCCCTTCTCTGGAACTATTCATTCCCTTTATATAGGCATTTACATAGTGGATTACAGCTCATTTACAGCTAGGATTCCCTTTAGTTTCGGATCTGAGTTCTTGCGATAAATCGCAGTTAGCACCGCCTTAATCATTCGCAAGCTTTATTGATCTGCCGCAGAAATGTCACACTTTATTCATGTTTCTGTCGTTTTCATCCGATATGTCATTCCTTACGTCACCTTGAGATGTGTCGCAGAATTGCTGTTTATTTCGCAGTAATATTGTTGTAACAATATTCTGATCCTACAGGAACGTTACTAAATCATTAACTCCAATTATGCTCTAACAATTTAAGAGGCTTGAAATTGTAACGATAAGCGGCACATGGAACGTTTCATCATGAAGCCCAATGAATTTTACTAATTCATGGAATTAAGCTAAAAGAATTAAAGAGATTACGGATAGAAATTTATGACTTATCTCTTTTCGTGTGCTGTCGAAGATGATTTATATTGACTCGTACGATCTGTCGACTCCAGAAGCTAGGATGTTACTGAATCACTTATTCTCGAGTTGACATGTACAAATTTATTAGTTCTGAGCTTACAGTATAAGCTGAAATCCTCCTAAGCTTATTGCTATTTGGTCTCGTGCGAACTTCGTTGCTGTAGCTAGTGTGTTTCGAGAATGCTTAAGCGATGTGATTTAAACCGATTGTAATCACATAACGAGGACAACACCATCTTGACCTGAAGTCGTTCAAACGCGGGACTGGAGATGGACTGAAGTTGTTGAAAACGTTTTATTGGATAATTATTGCCGATAATAATTATTATTAAGTTCTTGACATGACCGTTATGAAATCACTGTCTATTTTCACGGAATGCCCGTTTCGCTCCTTAGTGATGTACTCTTTATTTCGTGAAGAGGCTATGGTGAGAACTAGAAAGAGATTCCAGTGGAACACCATCGTTTTTCCTAATGTTTGAAGAATACGAACTCTACTTCTTTCAAGAATGCAACTTCAATTTTAATGATTTCTTCCACACTTTTCTCGATGGTAAAGCACGATTTTTTTACATGATTCCCCTTAGTCGGCGCCAGTGTTTGTACCTAAAATTACTTTTGGGCACGAAACACGATGAGTGGAAAATTTAATGAATAATTAGGGTTAGGAGACGATATGAAGAAAAAATTAGAGACAAAGATAGACATGGGTTTACGTGGTTCGGCATGGTTTGCCTACGTCCACGGGCGAATCCCCTTGGGGAGAATTGTTTTATTGATATTTGTATTACAGTGTATATTTTTTCTCTTATTGGCTACCTCCTTATTGAGAATTACCTTCCCTCTATTTATACAATCTTGAATATAAATGTATTTACTTCCCTTGCATTAATTCTGCATGAAAATGCTCATTCATGCCTCCATATTAAATTCTGCATGAAACTGCTTTTGCATGCTTCCTGATTTAATTAGCATGAAAATGCTCATTGATGCCTCCATGTTTAATTCTGCATGAAACTACTTTTGCATGCCTCCTGAATTAATTCTGCATGCTGGCAGACTGGATTGATGGTTGACAGGCATAATGGCTGGAAGTATGGATGGATGCTGACCGGATGACTGGATTGACTGGCTGGCAGTGCGATAGAGTACTTAGCTGGGAATTGGTTGGAAGCACTGCTGGAAACACGAGTGGAAACTGTATGGCAGCACTATTGTCAATATGGATGGAAACTGCATGGCAGCACCATCGGCAACACGACCTTGATATTGACTGATGGTTGACTTTGACCAATGACCGGGTGTTGTATTTGACCATTGGCCGGTCATTGAATTTATGTAATACTAGGCAGGCTAGTGGGATACTTCGGTTGACTGGTTAGCGGGCTTGGATGAGGATCAAAAGATGAATCAAGTACCAATTGGGCCCATCATGTGACATTTTTACTTATGGTACAAACAAATTGCTTTCACGCTTCATGGGAATTTATAAGATGTTTAACTTGGTAAAATATCCAACTTATGTTCCTGCACGATTAGAGATACGTTAATTGTGGAGTTGATCGGATGCTTTAGTTTGTTGTATACCATGCGGCAATTAGAGATATGTTCTAACAATAAAGTTTTTTTGTATGTACTTTTATCTCCATGTTGTTGTTTTTCGATGGCCATGAATGGCATTGTTGGTGACAGTGTATATTAGATAATTAGTTAAATTGCTTTCAACAGGTTTCTTTTGGAACGCGGGGTTATGCTCAACCAACAATTGCGCAGTCTCAGGGATCGCCCATGGAATCTGGTAGTGGTTTCATTGATATTGCTGAGGTTGGTTTAGGGAAAACTCGGGCATATATGGTTCATGGAATTGTACATGTTAGCAGACAACCGATATTGGGTTAGTTTTTTAAAGTAGATTATTTTTTTCCTTAGTTTTTGTAAATTTCTATATGTCTCAGAGCAAAGCGATTGCCCCGTTGAGACTTTTTGAAGATTTTTTTTCAAATTCGTAGGAAAGTCGCATATCAGAAGTACATGCATTATGGTGATGCATATAAGGATACAAAATCATAGCTCTTCTAACAGGTAACCCTAGATATTCCTTTCTCTTTGAATATTATTTTCTCTTCAAATAGTTCGATTCCTTCCATATAAAATGGTGTGAAAGCATATTGACTGGTAAATAACTCAATAAGACATTGTTTTTGTTCGTCTTCTTTTATCCGTTCTTACTCTATTGGTATATTTCTTTTTTATCTTTTTATTGTTTGTAATAGATTTGTTGTTCTCTCGGATATCCCAATTGCTTAGATTTATGATTCCTTTTACTTTTTTGCTGGATTAGATTTGCAATTATCAAGTGATATGACTATAATCATGGAACAAACGCTAACAACAATTGAATATAAAGACAAGTATCTTGAGAACATATTAAATCAGGTAATTTCGTCTAGTCCTGAAAATTTATCCTAGCAGTAGCATCCAACAACTTCCTCCTATCCCTTTTAATCATCTAAAATTAGGACTATATCTTTTGATTTTACAGTTTTACTGCATATCACTGTTATATTGGGATTAATCCCAAGTCACCAAGGTCCTTATAATATTCCATGTATGAAAATATTTAATTTATGTGAACTTTCTTCTTAGTTTTAATTGGAACCCCTTACTCTTAGCATCTAGGACATTTGGCACCACCTTTGGCACATTTGTGATGACATTATTGATGTTTGGCTGATTATCTAATCTGTAATAATTTCGGGAAGCGATTCAATTTTGGTAAAAAATGCTACCAGCCAACATGGTACAAGAAACGATGGGTGCACAATGTTTTTAAACAATAAACCCTATCTGTTGAATTATTTTCTTAGGGATTGATTACCTAGAGTAGTACCACTAACGATGGAAAGAATTCTGGAGTGAATTGAAGGTGTATCTATTGCATCGAACAAATTGGTTTCTCATGTTCTGTTAATCTTCTACATGAATATGGAAAAGCATTTTTACAGCATTGACGCGTCGGTGGCATTTCATTCTTCATATGGTCTTTTGGTTAATAACTTAAATTTGATTTTCTTCTTTATATGTAAGTATATTCTTGGGTTTATTCTAATCTTTATCAAGCCATTTGAAGTGCAGTAAGATGGATAACGTTTACGACATAATCTACTTTATATGAGAGTTACCTCATATTGGTATCTGCCGTCTTAGCTCAAATTGAAGAGCGCAAGGTTTTTAACCATGTAATTGTGGGTTCGACTCTCGCATATGGCATTGTTATTTTAGTAGGCTTAAACCTTACATTTTTATTTGTGGGTTCAACGCCCACAGATGGCATTGTTGTTTTAGTAGGCTTAAACCTTACATTTTTATTTTTTAAATATGACTGATGATGAAGCACTAATTTTTGTTTAGCTAATGAATCAGTGTCTGCGTAATTTACTTCTTAAGCTAAATCCTTTACCTTTAAGGCAAAAGTTGTTGTAAAGATATGGGGGGTCCTTGCAGGTGGATATGTGATTATTTAGGGGTTTGGTTGTAAGACTAGCTCTAATTAATTGTTTATTTACGCAGTGTGCTAGCAATCTGGCTATATATATGCCAACGAACCATGGATATTATTAGATTGAAGAACATTTTGGAAGCATATGATATTTTCTTCGATTTTATTTTGGACACTCAATTTCTTCCAAAATTTAGCAGCAGTTTCATCCTTACTTATTATTATTAACAGTGAGCACACCAACGACCTAACTATGAAGCTACTAGAATAATAAAGTAATAGTTTGCTCGACAAGATGGAAGGTGCATGCCTACTCCTAATTTAAGATCCCAACACCAAATGACAGCCATATTGAATCCAGCTAACCCAATTTGGTAAGGCTTCATAGGTAAATACTTTTATGCTTTATAGACTCCAACCTTATCCGAACACTATGGTCCAACTAATTGAACACGCTACTATGACCCAACTAACACACTATAATAATATAACATGACCAACTAAATATCGTGATTGTTCTGTTATCACCCGACAAACAAAATATGCTCCCGACTATTATAGACATGACCAACTAACACACTAATTTTAATGTGGGCATTATATCTGACTTTAAATTTTCTCGACCGGACCTCGGCTTTATCCGGCTACTATGATTCAACTAATTAAACACGCTAATGTGACCCGACTAACTAACACACTATAATAGGACAGAGCCAACTAAATATTGGGGAACAATATATGCCTGCCGCGGCTGTAAGCCCCGGGCTTATCCGGTTATTATGATCCAACTAATTAAACAGGCTACTGTGACCCGACTAACTAATACACTATAATATGACACGACCAACTAAATGCTTTGAACCGTTCAGCTATGGCTCGACTAACTAAATATGCTCCCGACTATTATAGACATGATCAACTAATACACTAATTTTTATGTGGGCACTATATCTGCCTATAAATTTTATCCACCGCCGGGGCCGTAGGTCCCGGCCCTATCCGGATACTATGATTCAACTAAGTAAACACGTTATTGTGACTCGACTAACTAACACACTATAATATGACACAACCAACTAAACATTGGGACCGATTAATTAAATATGCTCCCGACACACTAATTTAAATGTGCGCACTACATATGCCTTTAAATTTTCTCCACCAGCGGGTCCGTAGGCCCCGGCCCCTTCCGGCTATTATTATCCAGCTAATTACACACGCTACTGTGACCAGACTAACTAACACACTTTAATATGATATGACCAACTAAATATGAGAGCACTATATCTGCCTTTAAATTATCTCCACGCGGCCCCGGACTCTTCTAACTACTATGATCCAACTAATTAAACACGATACTGTGACCCGACTAACACACTATAATAAGACGCGACCAATTAAAAAATGATTGAGACCATTATGCTATGACCCGTCTAACTAAATATGCTCCCGACTATTATAGACCGGACCAACTAACACACTAATTTTAATGCAGGCACTATATCTTTCTTAAATTTTCTTCACTGCCAGGCCGGCCCCTTCTGGCTATTATGATCCAACTAATTAAACACATTATTGTGACCCATCTAACTAACACAATATAATATGACACGACCAAATAAATATTGGGACCAGTTTTACAATTTTCATCTTTTGTTTTTAAAATATAAGAAAGCTACTGACAAAGAATTTTTTTTTCCAGAATATACATTTTTTTAATCTTATTTTACGTTCTGCAGGTAGGTTCCGAACCAGTTGACAAAGTTGATCTTCCATCAGCTGTAAATGTATGTAAAAACATAAGAGAGCTAATAACAAAGCTCTATCCTTGCCTCACAAAAACACAAATCTGGAGAGGGGATGAGGCATGTTACGAACAAGTTTCGGAGGAAGAACTAACTAACGGAATGATTCTCAAGTCACGCAATGCTGATGTTAATGAGATTAATATGGAGGCACTAAATTTTTTGGATGGATATATACACACGTATATAGCAGCTGATAGGTTGACTCCCGATGAAAGTGGTAGAATACCACCAATAAGCAATGAATTTCTGCAAAATCTAAACCCCCCATGAATGTCTTTATTTAAACTACAACTAAAAGTTGGATGTCCAATAATCCTAAGCTCCCTCAGACGGACTTTGCAATGGAACAAGTTGTTGGTGACGCACTGCGGAATGTATCTTATACAAGCGAAAATTTTGACGGGAAAGAAGAGCAAGATCGTAGAAGTAGTGATGTTGCCAAGAATTTCGTTCCAGCCCAATATTTCAGAGTTGAACATAAATATGCTGAGACGCCAGTTTCCGATTCGGTTGGCGTATGCAATGACGATTAACAAATCTCAAGGAAAATCGGTGAAACATGTTGGCATTGACTTGAAGACCCCTGTGTTATGTCACGGCCAACTCTATGTTGCTTTGTCAAGGTGCACTGCTGCAAAGCGAATAACTGTGCTACCCTAAGATAAATATGATGACTTAAAGGAAACTAATGTTATCTTCCAGGATATTTTATTGTGATTTATTAAAAAGTCACATTGCAGTGTTAAGTCTTTGCAATGACTCAGAAATACTAGATAATGTCATCAAAATATTATTGTTGCAAGTAGTTCCTTTCTAATATAGTATTATTCTTACGGATTCATATCTAATTATTTAGGTGCTAAACACCAGTTTAATATCAGTTTAAATTCAGATTTATAACATTAGTTTTGATAGAAGATGCCGCAATAACGGGTAGTGTTGTATGCGTCACTCATATTTCCAATGCGTCTGATCATGGGTATTCATTTATAGAATCAATAACTCTATAAAATGGTGGTGCGAATACACCTGGTAGGTAAAATGAACAAAAACTCTATGTTGATGGATTTAATGACATCTACCATCAAAAGTACTAAATTCATTGAATTTTTAATCAAATCCTAAATACTTGACTCAGATTTATGTACGTCAGAAGTTGAACCTAACACGCCGTTTTGATTACTAATACCCATCAGCAAAGGACAAATTCTGAGTATTACAACTTGATAACTTATGATAGAAATTACCCACATAGATAAAAAAAAAAGCTATATCATCGTCAACGAACCATAACATAGTAAGTATCTATATTCTTTAGTCTTAAGATTATCTTCTAATCTTTATTTCAAAATATCACACGAAAAATGACTACTCCCATGGATTTTCTTATTTGGGGATACTGAATTCAAGATGACTTGAGAATAATTGATACTCAATCAAATTCTTTTTGGATTTTCTTGCAGTATAGTTTTGATCTATCCGAAACAATTGGAGAGTTCTATACCAGGAAATAGAGTTTAATTAAGGTTAAGTTCTATACTGCATTCGAACTTAACAGAAATAGGAAGTGCTGCCATCGATTGAATTTAGAATATTTGGGTACAGTTTGTAAGAAGTTTCCAAGCCAGGCAATCACATAATGTTCTAGAAGGAAATAGAACATTCTAGATGTTCTAAAAAGATAAAAAAAAACGTAGTTTATGTTACTTACCAGGAATAAACTTTTCAGACTACCCAAATTATGTATGCTCGGGAGTCCTAATATAGGTATAACTGGTAAAAAAAAAAGGAATTTCTGAATTGTAAAACTACTTCTACAGGAGCCTATATAAACCATCCATGTAACGATGGTAAAGACACAAGTTCCTACTGGCTTTCTACGTGATTTGCTTTCGAACACATATTATAGTCTAACAACCAAACAATGGGAAAAAGATTGAAAGGAGAAACTATGAAGAAAAACACAGGTTTGATTCGCGAATTAAGTCTAATGTTTTAATGATAATTAATCCTGTATGAATTCTTTTAAAATTCAAATATGCAAATAACGTATATGGAATCGCGCAGAGACCATGGAAACATGCTTCGAGACTCAAGGAGAGTTGTAGAGTCAAGAAGCATATATTGATGATGATGGACTAATATCACTGAAGGTATGTTATCGACTCTACTATTTTTGATCATTACTTAACAATGCCCTATGCATAAATTCAAACATGAAACTATTATTATTGATCATTAGTTAACAATGCCCTTTTATATGCACAGATTTAGACTCAACTTCAAGCAATGTGTCAATAGTGATCCCCACAACAATCCCCAAAAATTCGACAAGAGGTTGAGCGTCGGTCGCAGGCCGGCGTGATACCTAGTATCCCCCTTAAAAAAAGTGGTGGTTATGTCCGGGGCAAAGATGACCGTATAATTTGGCCAGTAATTCGTACCCGTCCAGATTGTGTCTATTTTTTTTTATACAGAAGTGGTCCTTGGACCACGATTAGAAACGTTCGGACGCGTGGATTCTGTCTAGATTTGAGGTTATTTTTTTCTTTTTCGGAGAATAAAAACAATGAAGGATGTTTCTCTGTTTTAATCGAATCGAATCAATGTTGAGTGTATGAAGATCTGATAACAGAAACACAAACGAGAATTAAAAAGTCTTTCACTGTTCATGATTATTCTTCTGTTCATATCTAGGGTTTCGCTATGTTAGATTTTTTTTTGATTGGTTATAGTCCCGTTTGATATTTATAATTGATTTCATTAATCTAGGGTAAACAGTTCTGGCGATCATAATTCCTTATTGATCAAACAAACAACAAAATATGCCTCTTGTTTAATCAAGTTATGCTCTTCCTTTATCTCCGAAGGTTCTTCGAAGTTTCTCTAATGGAAAGAATATTTTCTTCTTTGATTTAGTGGTTTATGAGGCAAAATCGAATCAGTAAGATGATGAAGATGAATGGGATAACAAAACAATGGGTGTCTCATCAGATTCGATTTTTTGGTAATCTTTTCTATCTTCTATGTTATCTGATTTCATAGTCTATTATCTTTATTCATTTCAATTCACTGATTTCAAAGTCTTCTTATTTAGAATCACAGGTTAACTCTATTGTCACTAAGCCTACTTTTCTTTTTTGTTGAGTATGTGTATACTGATAATTCGGTCTTTTCAAATTGTTCATTCTGTGTTTTTTTGATTTTAGGGCATTGGTAAGTGATCATTCTTCGAAGAGCATTATCTCTTTGATTGAGTTATATTGAGTTTTATCTCAGTATATTGTCTTCCTAAAGTTGTACCTTAAGTCATGGAAATTCTCAAGGATTTTTAGTAAATTTGGTGCTTCTCATAAATTAAAGAGGGTTTGTTTTCGGTTGTTGGTGTCAAGATCATCATTATGATCAACACTAACCATGTTTATGGCCCCGTTTGTGCAGGGATGCAGATCATATAAAATGGACATCGGAGTTCCATAGAAAACAGTATTTCACTAAGGTATGTTGCTTTAGTGATTCTTCCAATCATGTGTAGGAAGTTAGAGATGTTTTTATCACACTGGTATGTCAATGCAATGGAATTTACCTTCTAAGTTATAAAAACTGATCAAGAGGGTACAAATTATCAAATTGGTCGAGCTTTATCGATGTTGCACTAAAATATTTACTGCCAAAGCAACTGACATATTGCATCTAAACTCAAACAAGGCAGTCATATAGATGACAGTACTTGAAGTTAGTGTGATTTCTATATCACTGAGTTGGTATCGAGAGATCGATTATAAGTTTATGGGCATTTTCCTGTTGTTAGGTTTATTACAGTACTGGAACACTTGATTGGCTAACAACTTTTGCAATCCAACTTACCGCAGGCTTTCGAAAATATTGTCAATGCTAAACATTCTAAGGACTTTGAATCAGCTCTAAACGAGTTTCAGAAAATACAATGTGTTGCTTCTGAAAGGAGGTACACTATGCTACTTTTATCCTACAGTCAGTTCCTTCACGGTGTAGATTACTATCGTGACATATTTATATCCGCCAACATGCAACCGAGTTATCTGACTCAACCATGATTTCACTTGATGATGAATATGATTTCGATTTAATGGGTGTAATAGGTATTTATCATACACTTCTGAATTTTTTTTCTAATGCTATATATTTTATCACAACAGCTGCACTACGACTGAGATAGAATCCTGAACAATGCTTTGCTCTTATAGAATCTAAAATGTAAATACATGTTTACTTACGTCCTTTTTACTATTGAGTGTATTTTGTCCATTCTTTTCTAAAATATGCTATGTAAAGATTGCTATCTTTTCTCATCGCACCTAATTGATCTTTTTTTTTCTGTCTTTGGGGGTTCCAAATTAAAAGATTTATATTATCCGGTGGTGAACCCATCTCCTGTGGTGGCAGAAGCATGCTCCCTTTTGTGAAGAAGTGTTAAGGTGGTCTGTGCTCTTCCGTTGACTTCGTAGTTTTCCCTTAAACATTGCCCATTAATTCACATTTAGTCATTTATCAGTGTTCATTCCTCCATATTAAGTGTGTTAGGGTTCTTAAAAACTTGGTTTTGTTGTTCAATTTTAAATTTTCCTAGCACGCGTGTTATATTTCTCTATCATTCTCCCTTCACATACCAATATTTTATATCTGATCCTCGGAAGAACAACTAAACTGACATATTTTTTGTTTACTTCAGCTGGTGATTTTCATGATATGGCCTCCCTGAATTTTAGTGCTGAGTTGTTTGGCATTCTCAAGGTATGATTTTCTTAGCTACTATGGAGAAGTCACCTAATTTAATGCCTTTATAAGTTTTATCCATGTATCGAGGCCTTGCATTCTGAATCCATTGTTTTGATACAAAATTTTCTTTATAAAATTTTTGTACATGCAAGTTTGTACCGATATGTTCATTTGTACAGTGTAGATGATTAGATAGCTCAACATCTGAAATATCCTTTGGTTTCTAAACTAGGGTCCAGACCTCCAGTTGAACGAGTAATTTATGTCGATTAAATATCCAAAAGATAAATATATTTGATTTTTATCCATAACCGACCGGACCGTTTTTATACTATGCCTACGGTCTCCGTTGTTTTCAAAGAAGCATCGGAAGTTGGCAAGTGTATGCTATAAATATGTTTCTGGGTATTGTTTTGATGCTGCTGCAGTTGAGTTATTAGAATTTGTCTAATAAGTTATTAGAGATTGAGTATTATTTTGATTACTCGGTGATCGAGTTTGGCAGAGATTATGATGGGCATCGATGGAGGATTGGTGATTAATTGAGAACTATTAATGCATACAATGGGGTTGGAGATGAGGACTCAATCTTGTCAGTTAGGATGGTGATGATAAGCATATGGAGTTGGTGATATGGTTATGAGTTGTTAATATTGGACTGTTAATAATGGATGGCTGGTCATGAGAAGATATGGAAGAGTATCAGCGATATTTTGATGATCGCGGTCAGTGGTAATGATTTCTGTTCTCGGGGATTGAAAGGAGTATGTTGCCAGTGAAGAGAAGAATTCAATCAGATTGGAGAAAGGTGGTGGTCGTTGGTGATGGAAAACATGGAAGCATGGAAGTTACTGTCAGAGATCAGTGATGGTGGTAAGAGTTCCGAGGTAGGAGGAGATAGAACA
This sequence comes from Papaver bracteatum, assembly GCA_023529315.1. Taxonomy (NCBI): domain Eukaryota; kingdom Viridiplantae; phylum Streptophyta; class Magnoliopsida; order Ranunculales; family Papaveraceae; genus Papaver; species Papaver bracteatum. The sequence goes on from JAJJWX010004510.1 coordinate 81,318, forward strand.
AAGTTGTTTTATGTTAATGATTATCAAAGATGGAGGGTTGAGTTCGTGTGATTGGTGGAAAGGAAGAATGATATATGTTGCCATTAATGCAAGGTTTGAATCTGTTTTGAAACGTAAATCTATTGTTTAACATAGAGTTTAACTTTTGTAGGTAAGGATTTGGTTCTATGATAGCTATTTTACAGTTCTGTATTGGTTGTATCTAGAACTGTATGTTCTGTGGAATGTGGGCGCGACTTCATGTTGCTGCCACGTTGTTGTTTTACACAAATTAGATGGAGGAGTCCTTCCTGGTATGCATATGTTTGCGTCTCTGGTTAGTATCCTTTTCCATGAATATATGCTGGTTGATGCCTATAGACACTATCAATAGATGCTGGCATAGGATTTATTTATCTTCTGCACCAAGTTCTTCTGATGCACAGCTTAAGGTTTTGTTAATTCTGTATCTTCTTCGTGATTAATTTGTTATTTAACGTTAATTGATATGAAATTGCTGCAATATTTAAGAAGATTGTAGACAAGCAGACCTGCACTACCGGTTTGTATGGATTATACCGAATTACTCAACTATACCCCAACTTACACTACAGGAGTTACACTGGGTCATCACTGGCAGGCTGCTGTCTTAAGCTTTTTTATCTTTTTGATCGTTGGAATTTTTGTAACTTAATTCTCACTTATTAAGACCATGCCAGGTTTTGATATAATTTCCCAACTTCAGAATGCGAGCAATGCATTCCGAACATACATGGAAGAAGTGTTAGCTGAGGTATGCATAATTTTGTGTGTGGTTATTTTGAGTTATATGGTTCCTCCTCTTCATGGTGCTCGGTTCAGGTAAGATCAGCGTCGCTCCTCCTCCTCTTGTTCAAATCAATCATCGTTTCTTTTTGTTGATTTCAGTTGAACTTGAAGGGTTTTGCTTGGTAAGAAAATATTTTGGTAACAGTAATTGATCTGTGTCATGATTCAAGAAATTAAAACCTAGGGCTTCTGTTGTGACACCAACTCCACGTTATTAAAACTGTTTCCTTATTTTTAGTTGGTTTAATTCCTTGTTTAGTTAGCAGTTTAAGAGTTATTAAAACTCTAAGTTATTTACTTCTTATGCAAGGCTTTGAAGCTATATATAGCATGGCCAACTTAGTATTTTATTATCAATCAATATAAACAAGTTTCATTAAACTAGGGTTTCCCTATCAGAGCTGGTGGCTGACCCCCAATCAAAGGGTTTATCTAGTTCTGATCTCTGTCTCACGTAAGTTTTCATTCATTAAAAGTATAGAACCCTAACACCTGGATCAAAGCAGGTTCAGTTCAATCTTAAAAAAATCCACCATTTTTTTAGGGTTCTTGTTTTTTCTCCTCTGAAGAACAGCAACAACTTCCGGCAAAAAAAAAAAAAAACGTTTCGTGAAAAGTGACGTCGGTGAACAGTGAAGTTAGCCAATTTTTTTTTTTTTTTTTTAGGGTTTAAGCTCCGTTCTTTTACAGCACAAGTTTCTCTTTACAATTACCACCAAATTTGTTTTCTATGATGGGTCATGATTATACGGATAATCTTAAACAAGTTAATGATAATGTGGCTGCGTTATCTAAAACTGTGGATACCCTAGTTTCTTCTCTCGCTGCACAACACCTTGAGGCTAAAAACAAGAGCAAAATTGAAGCTGTTGAAGAACGACAACGCCGAGAAGAGGAACGTGTTGCGCGTCGAGCTGAAATGACTGAGAACCATCGAGTTCTTTCGGAAACTATTGCAACCAGTATCACCACCGCTTTGAACACCTTGTCTACCACTCTGTCCACAAGTATCTCTGAAGCTTTAACTGACCGTCTCAACACAGAGCTTACCAACTCCATAAAGATGGCTTTTAATGACTATCGTATTCCTGGTGATGGTCACAATCGTGGTCCAAATCCTCCACCTCCACCACCGCCTGCAAAACCTAGTGCTATTAACCTAAAGTTTCCTCACTTTGATGGAGAGGATCCTGATAGTTGGATTTTCAATGCCGACCAATATTTCGCAGTCCATACAGCGGACGATGCTCTTAAGATAATTATTGATGCTGCCAAATCTAAAAGGGGATGCCAACGTATGGTATCGTTGGAAACAGACTAAGGCCACGATGGTCACTTGGGCAGAATTTTGTTCGCATGTTCGTGCTCGGTTTGCTCCTGCCAAATTTGTGGATGCACGCTTAGCTATAAGCACAATAAATCAGCAAGGCTCGGTACGTGAACATATTCCTGACTTTGAACGATTATTAAATTTTGTGGATTTTCCAGAGGATTATTTGGTCAGTTGTTTTATTCGTTCATTGAAACCACATATTGGAAGTATGGTTAAACTACTTGCACCTCAATCTTTGACGGAGGCTTTTACCAAGGCAATTCACCAAGAAGAAGCATATGAGGCTACTAGGTCTACCTCCAAGCCAACTTATCGTCCTCCTTATAACAGGCTCCGCTATATCAGTGCAACCTACTCCGTATAAAAAACCCTTGCCTCCTGGAGCAAGAAGGATTTCGGTGGATGAACAGAAGCAAAGACGTGCCCAAGGTCTATGTTTTAACTGTGATGAAATCTATACACCGACTCATGTTTGTGTCAATCCCAGATTGACTATTTTAGATGTTGCTGACGTCGGTGAGGAAGTTGCAGAAGTGGAGGTTGTTACTGGTAGGCTCGGAAATATACCTACTATTGTTTATACTGCAAGTGCACAGTGTCGACAAGCAACACAGGGCAAGCACAGGTCGAACCACAGAGACTTGGAGAGTGTAGAAGTTGATTCTAAATCCTTACTTAGAACTGATTCAGAGAGTAACCAAAAGGGGTTTGCTTTTGTCGATCTGACGAGATATTGGCAAAGACTTAATGAGAAAATAATATTGAATTAAAATACGCAATTAAATCAAGGTGTAAATACTGAGAATATGGATACTAGGGTATTCAAATCCACCGCTAACTTATGATATGCATTCAACTTGTAATATTATTATTGTCCTTACAGCAGATTCAAGTCTACCATATATCTAAGGTGTTTCTCCAATGGATAATTTAATCACAACTAAAGTATTTCTCCAGAGCATTAACTGTCTAATTAAAGCACAACTAATCTGAGGATCAATATTTGGTTAAGCATGAGTTGTGGCATAATCAACAAAGAGATATTCTAACTACAATGGATACATGGCATACATTGTGAGAGCAAGATGTTGACAAACTTGGATTAAATTATATCTTTAAACAATTCTAAACTTTCAAGAACAAGATACAAGATATGAATACATACCAATGAGTTACGGCTTCATTTAAACCCTAGCAAATGAAACTAGAACATGAAGAACATTACAACAAAACTGAAATTTGATAAACTAACATGAACAAGCTATTCTTGGATGAGTTTTCAACACAACAACCCTCTCTATTTATACACAAAAATTCTCTCACACTTGGGATTCGAATTTTACTGTAGCAACCACTCAACAATTAAGCAAAACATGTTTTCTTAATTGATGGATAGAATGGAATACAATGGGGGTGAGGTGGATGTTTTGGAAAGAATCCAATGGGGGTGAGGTGGAAATGGTTTTGGATCATGGGATGTTTAATCCCATGAATTTGTAAACAGGTTGCCACTGATGCGCGAGCGGGTTGCAACGCTTCCAACTTTCTTCTCTTTTGTCTTCTCAATTCTTCCAAGCTTTATTTAGTACTTAAAAACACAAAATTAATTAATACAAATATTTATTCTTGAAGATGGTAAGAATTTAATTTGGGATAATATATGACTTTGAAGCGCGAAAGATGAGTTAAGTGCCAATGAAAAGGTGTATGAATATGCAATATTTGGCACTCATCAAATACCCCCAAACCTGAATTTTACTTGTCCTCAAGTGAAACAGAAATCTAGAAATCCTAACTATACCACTGTCGTTGGTCTCTCGAATGCATTTAGCGTATGCACTAAGCCTTTAAACCCCTAGGTGTCCCTAGTGGACAAGTTTTAGTCTCGTGAGGGCCTACTAAAGATGTACCCACAAAACCTTCTCCAATTTCAGAGCATCCATAGAAATGTCTTCGTCTTCGGTCTTCAACTGTAGATGATGAACTTCGGAATTTCGTAGAACCATGAAAATTTGTAACCAATTTTTTTTTTTTTTTTAAGACCCGCTACACAGCTGATCATCATTTTTTTTAGTGACCCGCTACACAGCTGGTCATCAGATAACACACTACAAAAGACCCGCTCCACATCTGGTCATAGAAGACAACAAAAAAAATACAAAAGACTACAAAAGACCCGCTACACAGCTGGTCATAAAAAAAAGCAAAAGACTACAAAGGATCCTACAAAAGACCCGCTACACAGCTGGTCATAAAAAATGCAAAAGACTACAAAGGATCCTACAAAAGACCCGCTCCACAGCTGGTCATAAAAAAATAACAACAAAAGACTCACAACGCCATATGCAAATACTCCCCCAAACCTAAATCTAACATTGTCCTCAATGTTTCAAAAGATGAAACAACAACAAAACATGAGAACAAAACAGATTCAAAGGAAAGAGATTACCAGAAGCCAAACCAGAGACAATAGAGTATGTCCAAAGTAACCAGCAGGGAAGATATCTGTTGTATATGTACGAGGGGGTGAACTTTTCGGTCCACATAGATCGGATCAGCAAGATGAGTTGTTTCAATCTCTGTGGGATTGGTTCAAGGAACGGCTTGATCTTTGCCCATTGACCTTGAAGACATTCTTGGTTGCTACATCTTCTAGTTCTACAGCCCCATGGGGAAAATTGTTCGCACCAAGAACGGCCTGTCCATCTAGAATGTAATTTTTCCGGAAAAGGTGCAATCGTGAGTTATACAATAGAACTTTCTACGTCCCGGAGTGAATGACTTGCTAAAAATGCGTTTGTCATGGAACACCTTCATTTTATATTTGTACAACTTCGCATTATCATATGAATCATTTCTTAACTCTTCTAACTCATTGAGTTGAAGCTTCCTTTGGGTGCCAGCTTTACCAAGATCAAAGTTCAGTTTCTTTACAGCCCAATATGCACGATGTTCTAACTCTACAGGGAGATGACAAGCTTTACCGTACACAAGTCTGTAAGGGGACATACCAATGGGGGTCTTGTATGCAGTTATGTAGGCCCACAAAGCATCATTCAATATTAAAGACCAATCTTTTCTAGACGGGTTAACCGTCTTTTCTAGAATGTGCTTAATCTCCCTATTTGAAACCTCTACCTGACCACTGGTCTATGGATGATATGGGGTTGCGACTTTATGAGTTATGCCATACTTGCGAACTAAGGACTCAAAAGGCCTATTGCAGAAATGTGAACCACCGTCACTGATTATAGCTCTAGGGGTGCCAAATCGAGAAAATATGTTTTCCTTTAAGAAAGAAAGAACCACCTTGTGGTCATTAGTTTTAGTTGCAATTGCTTCTACCCACTTAGAAACATAGTCAACATCAACAAGAATGTACAACTTTCCTTCAGAGCTAGGAAATGGACCCATGAAATCAATGCCCCATACATCAAATAGCTCAACAATCAAAATGGGTTGTAAGGGCATCATGTTTCGTTTTGATATACTTCCCAATTTCTGGCACCGGTCACAAGAAACACAGAAGGCATGGCTATCCTTAAACAATGTTGGCCAGTAAAAACCACTCTGCAAGATCTTTGCAGCAGTTTTCTTTGCACTAAAGTGTCCTCCACATGCTTGATCTTGACAAAAAGAGATGACATCCCTTTGTTCAGAATTGGTGACACATTTCCTAATGATTTGGTCAGGGCAGTATTTGAACAGATATGGGTCATCCCATAAGAAATGTTTCACTTCGGCCAAGAATTTAGACCGGTCTTGTTTAGACCAATGAAGTGGCATCCTACCTGTAGCAAGGTAATTCACGATGTCGGCAAACCATGGCATTTCAGAAACCAGCATCAGTTGTTCATCAGGGAAGGATTCCCTAATAATCTCTGATTTATCAGCGGATTCGACATTCAACCTAGATAAATGATCAGTAACAACATTCTCGGACCCTTTTTTATCTCGAATTTCGAGGTGGAACTCTTGTAATAAGAGTATCCATAGAATTAGACGAGCCTTAGCATCTTTTTTAGATAAAAGATATCTTAATGCGGCATGGTTAGTATAAATGATGATTTTAGATCCTATCAAATAAGATCTAAACTTATCTAATACAAACACAACAGCTAGCAGCTCTTTTTCGGTTGTTGAATAATTCATTTGAGCCTCATTCAGTGTCTTACTAGCATAGTAGATCACATAGGGGTGTTTGGCAACTCGCTGACCTAAGACAGCTCCAACAGCAAAATCAGATGCGTCACACATGATTTCAAATGGCAATTTCCAATCAGGAGGTCGGACTATAGGGGATGAAGTTAGAAGAGTTTTGAGCTCTTCCCAAGCATGCACACAAGCATTATCAAACACAAATGCAACATATTTACTGAGTAGATTACACAGTGGTCTTGAGATCTTACTGAAATCTTTAATGAATCTACGGTAGAAACCAAAGATGGCCTAAAAATGATCTAACCTCCCTCACAGAGCGAGGTTGCGGCAAGTTTTGAATGAGGTTGACTTTGGCTTTGTCTACTTCAATGCCTTTTTCAGAGATGATGTGTCCTAGAACTATGCCCGAGTTCACCATAAAATGACATTTCTCCCAATTTAAAACCAAATCTTTCTATTTACATCTAATCAGCATGCGAGTGAGATGGTTCAAACATTCATCAAAATATGATCCAAACACAGATAAATCATCCATAAAGATCTCAAGAAAATTATCTATCATGTCAGAGAAAATGCTCATCATACAACGCTGAAATGTAGCGGGTGCGTTGCACAACCCAAAGGGCATACGAGATAGGCAAACGTTCCAAATGGACATGTAAATGTAGTCTTTTCCTGATCTTCGGGTGAAATATGAATCTGGTTGTAACCAGAAAAACCATCCAAGAAACAATAGAATTTACGCCCAGACAATCGTTCAAGCATTTGATCTATGAATGGAAGAGGGAAGTGATTTTTCCTTGTAACTGCATTCAACTTCCTATAATCAATGCAAACTCTCCACCCTGTGGTTACTCGAGTAGTGATTAACTCATTTTTATCGTTTTGAACTACAATAACTCCTGACTTTTTCGGCACAACCTGAATGGGGCTAACCCATTTTCTATCTGAGATTGGGTATATGATACCCGCATCAAGAAACTTTATAATCTCACTATTAACAACCTATTTCATGTTAGGATTGAGATGCCTTTGCATCTCCCTAGATGGTTTAGCATTGTCCTCAAGGTTTATATGATGCATGCAATCAGTGGGACTTATGCCTTTAAGGTCCGAGATGGTCCATCCTAAGGCTTCTTTATGCTCCTTAAGTACTTCTAAAAGTTTACTTTCCTGTTCTGTATCTAAGGAAAATGAAATGATTACAGGAAAAGTATTAGAAGGTCCCAAAAATGCATATTTAAGAGTATCAGGCAATGGTTTCAGTTCGAGCTTTGGTGGCTCAACAAGAGAGGGAACAGACTTGGATTCCAAGACTGGAATTGGTTCCACTCTAGCTTTCCACTTAGACGTGTCCATAAGTGGTGTGGATTCAAGCAAATCCAGGTCAAAATTATTCAAACAAGCATCCAAAGGGTCAACAGACATGCTACTAGACAACGTATCCTGAATCAAACTTTCAATCATGTTGATTTCATGCACATCATCATCATCATCAAGATCTAAATGTTGTTGTCTAGTATTAAAAACATTCAACTCCACAGTCATATTACCAAATGACAACTTCAGCACTCCATTACGGCAGTTAATGATTGCATTGGACGTCGCTAAGAAGGGACGTCCCAAAATGACAGGAATGTGACTGTCAGGGTTTTGCACAGGTTGAGTATCTAAAACGATGAAGTCCACAGGAAAATAAAACTTATCAACCTTAATCAAAACATCTTCTACCACACCACGTGGCACTTTGATGGATTTGTCCGCCAATTGCAGAGTTATAGGTGTTGCCTTCAACTCTCCAAGACCTAACTGCACATATCTTGAATATGGTAGTAAATTCACACTTGCCCCTAAGTCTAGCAACGCCTTCTTAACCGTTTGGTCACCTATTTTTCATGTGATAGTTGGACTACCTGGGTCTTTAAACTTAGGAGGTATGTTTCTTTGAATAATTGCACTCACCTGCTCAGTGAGAAAAGCACGCTTATGCACATGAAGCTTTCGCTTTTGTGTGCACAGATCCTTAAGGAATTTAGCATAAGCAGGGACTTGCTTGATTGCATCAAGAAATGGGATGTTGATGTTAACTTGTTTGAACATTTCCAAAATCTCGTTGTACTGTATACTCTCTTTTTTCTGCACCAATCTTTGTGGGAATGGAGCAACAGGTACATGATATGGTGCAGAGACATTAGAATTATGGGAATTCTTATGTTGCTCAGATTTTTTTTAAACAATAGGTGTTTTTTGTGGAGTTGTATGCACTGGTGAGTCCTATTTAGACTCACTCGACTGTGGTTCACCTACATTGTTTTCAACAATTTTACCACTACGAAGAGTGGTGACAGCATTTACTTGATTATGGGAGGCCTCATTTCGAGTTGAATTTTCCACCTGATATACAGTTTTTGGATTTTGTTGGGGCTGACTAGGGAGTTTTCCTTTGTCTCTTTCATTCAATGCTTCACAAATTTGACCCATTTTAAGTTCCAGATTTGTAAAACGTTGGTCTGTGGTCTTTTGGAGTTGTACCAAATTTTGGGTCAACAAACCGAAACTTTCTTCGAAGCTAGGCTTTTTCTCTACAGGGTACTGCACATGTGGTTGCACTTGGGGGTTTCTAGGATAAGGGTATCCTTGGTCATTATTTGATGTTCCCCCTTGTACAGGTCCCTTAGACCATGAAAGGTTAGGGTGATTTCTCCACCCTGGGTTGTAGGTCTGAGAATATGGGTTGTTCTCTTGCCTTTGGTACAAAACATTGGCTTGCTCGGTTTTAGACTCTTGAAATGCATGGAGGTCCGGAAAAGTGTCCACTAGATGGTATGAACTATGGCATGCGGCACAAGTGGCCATTTCAATTTGACTACGGAGAGTAGGGATATTAGTTTTTCCATTCTTTTCTAGTTCTAGCTTTTTTATTCTCCTGGCCAAGGATGCCATCTTTGCACTTCCTTCGAAGTCAGAGTCTATTCTATGAACATTAGATGCCGGGGTAATCCTATTTGGTTCACGGGGGGATTCCCACTGCTGAGTGTTTTTAGCGACTTCGATTAAGAAATTCCAAGACTCATCAGCAGTTTTTTCAATAAATTGACCATTGCACATGGTCTCAACTGTAGTTCGGTTTTTAACATCTAAGCCTTCATACAAAATTTGCACAAGTCTCCATTTTTCAAAACCGTGGTGAGGACATTGGAGCAATAATTCATTGAATCTCTCCAAATATTTTGCCAAAGTTTCTTCCTCTAATTGTATAAAACTATTCAGACTTTGACGAATTGCCGTAGTCTTATGGTTTGGGAAGAACTTTTTGAAGAACTCTTTCGTAAGAGCATCCCATGTATGAAATGACTGTGGATGTTGAGCACACAACCAAGTCTTGGCCTTTTCTTGTAAAGAAAACGGAAAAAGTCTTAGTTTGAGGTCCTCATCCGTCATTTGGTTGATCCGAAGAGTCCCACAAATTTCCTCGAACTCTCTCACATGGTGGTAGGGATTTTCAGCTTCAACCCCTTTAAATTTAGGCAACATATTGAGGATACTCGCCTTTAGCTCAAATTGTCCAACAACAGCTGGTAAGACAATGCACGAGGACTGGGTTGTCCTCGTTGGGTACATGTGGTCCTTGAAAGTACGGGGTGGGATAAGTCCATCTCTCATTGTCTCGGATTGTTCGGGATTGTTTGCTTCGGAACTATGTATTTCAACTAACTCTTCTTGAGTGATTCTAACTAGTCGGTGTGTGTGGTCTCTAAAGGACACAATCATAGCCTAGCTAGCACATCAAGCATGTTAACCATTCATCAGGAAGGGAAGTTCTAAGCAAACACAAAGCAGGCTGACTCCACCAAAGAAAACCTATAGATTTCTAGCAAACAAAAAGCATGATGGCTCCACTTAGATTATTTTCTAGACCAGCTTCTAATCCTTTGAAAGGGAATACGTTAAAATCTGAGAAAACCCCTCTAGAGTCAATCTGAGTTTAAGTAAATTGAATAGAGGATAGGGAAGCTGCTAGAGCTTTGATACCCAAGGCCTCACCATATTACAAGGCGGCGCAGTCACGCATTCAATTTACAGAAACCGTCATGAACTTCGAAGTATGCTTAAAGAGTAACCAATATTTTTCAAACGACTTTCCTACTAAGCTCGTTACCCTATAGGTCTCGTTCTATTCCAATTTTTAAAGCTTAGGTTCGCGTAGGTATCGTTTTCCTAAGGCGGGCAAGAAGAGAACGGTGATGAAATCCGAATCCCTTATATTGTATGGCCAGTTCTTGCCCTTTACTAGGAAAATAAAAGCAGCCGTATTCAAGTCCTCGATATATATGCAACCGAAGGAATACAGTAACTCGCTAACAGGGGATTCGCGAGTGTTTCGACAAGCTTACCTCTCGTTCCAGACGGGGGATGAACCGTTGTTGTCGACTCGGGCCACGACTCCTATGTCATGAACGAACCCGAGGGGCCGAGGTGATATTGTAATCACTGTCCTTCTCTGCAAACAATTTGATATTTAATACTACCCTTCCGTAGGGTTTAAAAAAAAGAAAAAAAGAAGAAGAATGTCCAAGTCCAAAGTCCAAAAAAATTAAAGTGCAAAAGAAAAAGAAAATTACAAGAGTAGAGGAATCCTAATACAAACTAAAATAAAACAAAATAAACTCTTTTTTTTTTTAAATAAAAACTTCTTCCGCTTCCTTTCCTTTGCCTTTATAACAGCTACTCAGGCACCTGTTGAGCTCAAAAGAGGTAGTTAGGGTTTCGAAGTTTGAAAGCAAAAGCAAAATAAATAAAAAAATCAATATTAATTTTAAAATTGAATGTGAATAGTTACGTTGCCTATTGTACAGTGATTATGAACAGTGAGATACCTGTTGTACAGTGAAATATGAACAGTCCCAGGAGATGAATTATGAACAGTGACAGGAGATAGAAATTTTAACTACACCGCAACCGAGTCCCCGGCAACGGCGCCAAAAACTTGTTAGGCTCGGAAAGATACCTACTATTGTGTATACTGTAAGTGCACAGTGTCGACAAGCAACACAGGGCAAGCACAGGTCGAACCACAGAGACTTGGAGAGTGTAGAAGTTGATTCTAAATCCTTACTTAGAACTAATTCAGAGAGTAACCAAAAGGGGTTTGATTTTATTTAAATCAGTTTAGAAAGAGCGAAACTTCAACTTCTACACTCTCCAAGTCTCTGTGGTTCGACTTGTGCTTGCCCTGTGTTGCTTGTCGACACTGTTCACTTGCAGTATACACAATAGCAGGTATCTTTCCGATACTACCAAGTTTTTGGCGCCGTTGCTGAGGAATACTACCAATTATGTTCCTCCTAATGAACCAGTTGATAACGCACCAAAGATTACTATGCATTCTCTTTTGGGTACTCCTTTTACTAAAACAATGCGTCTCTCTGGTTTTACGAAATGGCAAGCTCTGACAGTTCTTGTCGACTCGGGTTCCACGCACAATTTTCTACACCCCAAGGTAGCCAAACAGTGTGGATATTCTGTTTACTCCACAGACGCTAACTTACGTGTCACGGTTGGTGATGGTGGTCAGCTCAGTACTCAAGGATTTTGCTCTCATGTTCCAATTCAGTTAAAAGGCTATACTTTTCTTTCTGATTTTTATCTTTTGCCTATCAGTGGTTGTGATGCCGTGTTGGGTGTCTAATGGTTACGTACGTTGGGAGAAATTTTGTGGGATTTCACTTCTTTAACTATGAAGTTCCAATACCAAGGCGATGACATTGTTTTGGTGGGTAACAACACCTCCACTGTTATGATGTTAGATAGTTCTCCCATGCAGCATTTACTGGCCAAGGAAAACTTTGGAATTTTGCTACAACTCTTAGCAGTTAATGCCATTACAGGTGACTTGCGTGCTGAACTACCTTCCGAAATTTGGTAATTTTTGTCCTCATACGGTGACATATTCCATTCTCCCGATTCTCTACCACCTTCACGACAACATGATCATCACATTCCTTTGCAGCCTGATGCTTCCCCGGTTAATATTAGACCATATAGGTACCCCCATTTTCAAAAGAATGAGATTGAGAAAATAGTAGCTGAGTTAAAAGACGCTGGATTAATCCGTCACAGTTCCAGCCCCTTTTCTTCTCCAATTTTGATGGTTCGCAAAAAGGATGGTACATGGAGAATGTGTGTGGACTATAGGGCACTGAACAAACTTACTATTAAGGATCGGTTTCCTATTCCTTTGGTGGATGAACTCTTGGATGAGTTACATTGTGCGTGCTTCTTTACCAAGCTATACTTATGATCTGGTTACTATCATATTCGTCTATTTGAACCGGATATTCCTAAGAAGGCTTTTCGGACGCACGATGGCCATTATGAATTCTTGGTAATGCCTTTTGGACTCTCGAATGCTCCGGCTACATTTTAAAGCTTGATGAACGATATTTTCAGACCTCATTTACGTAGGTTTTTACTAGTTTTTTTTTATGACATATTGGTTTATAGTAAGAGTTTTTCGGAGCATCTTCAGCATTTGTCCATCGTATTTGATATTTTACGTTCGCACAAATTTTTCGTGAAAGACTCTAAATGCACTTTTGCTCAACCTTCTGTGGGTTATCTCGGACATATTATTTCATATAATGGGGTCTCGGTTGAAGATGATAAAATAAAGAGTATTCTCTCTTGGCCTATTCCTAGCATAGTTAAAGAACTTCGTGCTTTTCTTGGTTTAGCGGGTTATTATCGCAAGTTTGTCAAGGATTTTGGTATTATCAGTAAGACTTTGACACGACTCTTAAAAAAGGATGTTTTTTTGTGGGATAATGATGCTACTTCTTCATTCAAGTTGTTGCAACATGCTCTTACTACAACTCCTGTATTGGCGCTACCCGATTTTAGCCAAGAATTCTATCTTGAATGTGATGCTTCAGGTGGTGGTTTGGGAGTCGTATTAATGCAATCTGGCAGACCTCTTTCGTACTATAGCAAGCCATTATCTGGTAAGAATCTGAACCTTTCAGTCTATGATAAAGAGATGTTAGCAGTTGTCTCTGCGGTTCAGAAGTGGAGGACATATTTACTGGGTAGGCATTTTAAAATCTATACGGACCATCGCAGTTTGAAATATTTTCTGGACCAAAAATTATCATCTATGGAGCAACAAAAATGGTTGTCTAAACTGTTGGGATATGACTATGAGATTATTTTTCGTCATGGAAAAGAGAATGTAGCTGCTGATGCCTTATCTCGCCTTTCCGGTCCTCAGTTTAATTCCATATCAGTTCCAATTTTCTCTGGTGTGCATGATATTGTTCACGAATGTCATCAGGATGATGTATATGGGCCTTTGATTGCTAGTCTACGTTCGGATCCTGGTTTTAAACGTCACTATACTTATGTTGGTGGTATCCTACGTTATAAGAACCGGATTGTGGTTGTTTCCTCTTCTTTGTGGTGCTCTAAATTGCTTGAAGAATTTCACACAACTCCTTTGGGGGGGGTCACTCAGGTTACTTAAGGACCTTCAAGAGATTGCAATAAAGTTTTTATTGGAAAGGGATGAAGCATTCAATTAAGGATTTTATTGATCGTTGTGACATTTTCCAACGCAATAAATATGAATCAATTTCTCCTCCCGACCTTTTGAACCCCTTACCAGTTCCAGCTGATGTATGGCTTGACATCTCAATGGATTTTATAGATGGGTTTCCAGTATCTGATAGAAAGAGCTCAATTTTGGTTGTTGTTGATCGTCTTACAAAGTATGTCCATTTTATTGTTTTGTCTCATCCGTATTCTGCAAGCATAGTTGCGCAGGTATTTGTACGTGAAGTAGTTCGTCTTCATGGGATGCCAAAAATCATTGTCAGTGATCGTGATGCGGTATTTATGAGTATTTTTTGGTTTGCCTTTTTTTTTTACAAGGCACACATCTATGTCGCACTTCGGCGTATCATCCACAATCCGATGGTCAAACTGAAGTTACTAATCGTACTCTAGAGTGTTATTTACGCTTCTTTGCTGGTATGAAGCCAAAGGATTGGTTTAAATGGCTTCCCTGGGCAGAATGGTGGTATAACACAAGCTTTCATACCGCCATCCAAATGACTCCATATGAATCTCTGTATAGTAGACCTCCTCCGACCATTTTCTCCTATTTACCAGGATCTATTTCTGTCAATGATGTTGATATAAATCTTCGGGCTCGAGACCATACTATTAAACTGTTGAAATCTCATTTGCATGAAGCTCAAGATCGTATGAAGAAGTATGCTGACAGCCATAGAAATGAAGGAACTTTTGAACAGGATGATTGGGTGTTTTTATGTCTACAGCCGTATAGGAAAACAACAGTTTCTACTCAGTCTTTTTCGAAGCTTTCTCCTCGTTTTTACGGGCCGTTTCGAGTTTTGGAAAAAATTGGGACAGTGGCTTATAAGTTGGAGCTTCCTAATACCAGTCGTATTCATCCTGTTTTCCATGTTTCCTTGTTAAAAAAGCGCCTGGGAGCAAATGTTAATGTTGTTGCTGCCTTACCAGACATCATAGATTATGACAAATGGGAACCATCGGCAATTTTAGAAAGACGCATGTACAATAAAGGGAATAATGTTGGTACTCAATGGCTTGTACAATGGAAGAATCATCCGGCTGATGATGCAACATGGGAAGACGCTGATGATTTCATTGCGCGTTTCTCGGACTATAAGACTTGAGGACAAGTCTGTTTTCCTGGGGGGTGGGATATTGTGACACCAACTCCACGTTATTAAAAATGTTTCCTTATTTTTAGTTGGTTTAATTCCTTGTTTAGTTAGCAGTTTAAGAGTTATTAAAACTCTAAGTTATTTACTTCTTATGCAAGGCTTTGAAGCTATATATAGCCTGACCAACTTAGTATTTTATTATCAATCAATATAAACAAGTTTCATTAAACTAGGGTTTCCCTATCAGAGCTGGTGGCTGACCCCCAATAAATGGTTTTATCTAGTTCTGATCTCTGTCTCACGTAAGTTTTCATTCACTAAAAGTATAGAACCCTAACAGCTTCATATATTTTGGGGTAAATTTCGGGTTTCTTTTCAATATAGTGTTTAATTTAAACAATTGAGTTAGTTTGATTGATGGTTGTTGTGTTAATTAATGTATAAGAAACACATTATAGATTTAATGTATTTGTTAATTAATGTTTTGTTTGGGGTTTCAATCCCAGGACATTTAGAAGTGATGAATCAAATCATGGGTTTTCCCTTCATGCCTCTGTTCTCTGCCTAAAATATTGTTGACTCATGAATAGGATGAATGAGTAAGAAGTAATTTATCAAAAATTGGTGATGGGATGTGCTAGCTGAGGATGTGGGAAGTCAAAAAGAGCATCTTATTGTCTCAAATATTCACAATTGGTTGCTGGGAAAGGTCTTTCTATTTCTATCAATCAGTTGCAGGTATTTACAATCAAAGTTTTAATCTTTTCAGATAGTTTTTGTTTATGGAGTTGATATATTTTCCATTCTCTGCATTGATAACCAATTAAGAAAATAAGGGATCAGAGATGTTTCTAAGAAAAGTAACACTTTGGTATTACTAAAGGATTTAAAATTAGGGGAACATTGAGATCTCATAATCACTTCCACGTTTTTTAAAAGATGGTTCAGAGAAGCAAGATATTTTGTTGACGCTAACTTTCTCTGTCTAACTTAAGCGGTGGAGACATCTGAATTGAGGTGTAAAGGCATTTTATCTATCTACATATTCCTTAGTACGTTTAAACCTGAAGTTAGTCAACATACCAGCATCAGTTTCTACTTAGTGGCTTAATGGAATGTCGTATCTGATTGGTCGCAGTTCTAAGATGGTACGATTCCTACCTGTTTTGTATTTTATAGTTATTTTAATAATATTGAGGTTGAGGTATTTCAATTGAACCGTCTTATTTTGAAGGCCTTATTGTATGCAGAATTCTTTTGTTTTATTGGAAAGCCCTTCAGGATAGACCTTCTTTGGAGACTGTTGTTGAATGTATGTTCACAAAGTACTTACAAGAAAGAATCTTCTTCGCCTATTGCTTATAAGATTAAACCTGAAGTGTAAGGTTTAGTCAACATACCAGCATCAATTTTTGCTCAGTGGCTTTATATGGCTGTCAATCTATTGGCATCATTCCATGTGGTTCGAATGGTGGATCAGCTATATTAGTAGCTGTGAACTTGGTTACAATATATTTAGGGCAGGAAAGCATGGATCTATCCTTCCCCCTCGAGTCATAAATGAGTCATGGGGATGAAGCCTACTGTTGGATTCACAAGTCTAGCTGGGGTCCTTCAAAGTAGTATAAAAGTATTGAGAAATAACCTTAAGGTAATCATAACCCAGCATTTAGTTCTGAAGACTACACGAAATAACACTAGGTAAGCTTTTTATACTTCTGAAATTGAGTTTTTCCTTGGTTTTGGTATTACCCAGTTGGGGATGTAGATATGCTAGATGAGTTGATTGATTATTTGTGAACCAGGAAGTTAATGTTGCTGCTCAATATGGGAACCACATTATGACGAAGTATGAAGCAGCAAAAACAAGGTTTCTCTTTAAATTGAATTTTTTTTTTTAATTTTTCTTTTTGATATTTGATTAATCTTCTTATTTTTATGCATGATATTTTAAGAACAACAAAAACAAGGTATTTTAAGCAGAGGTACAAGCAGAAATCATATGTTGGAATTTCATATATAGGGAATTCCAATTTACTTGGTATCTTTAAGCAAGATTTGGGGTTCTAAAAGTCAGTACCTTCACTAATTGGTTTATCTTTATTTAGTCAAGTATTCAAACCATTTTACATGTAGCTTTTGAAAGCTGTAGGTAGAAAATCGTTAGCATTTAGTCAAGTTATAGGTTTTGAACAATGTCATTATGTTTGAATTTTCATGCTCAATTTATATGTGAAACATTGGTGGGATATCACTCCATTACCTTCTGAATTCTAAATAATGTTTTCTATTCAATAGCATTACTAGGTAAATCTATATCACCACTTATATTCTAATTTGTATTCCTTTTTTGTGGACGATAATAAAACTCTCATTATAACGATCATTTTCGGCTGAATGGTATATTAGTACTTCTTAAGGATCATGCTTATGATCTGCTGGACATGTGTACTAGATGTTCAGCTCTCAAACTATCTAAATTTCAAAGACTGGTAGCGCCTCTTGCGTATATTTCAACTTATTGCTTTGTCTTTTTTTTTCTTTTTTTCTAATAGTTATTTTCTTGACTGGTTCACATTGTTAAAAATTGCAAAGCTCATCTGAAAAAATTGAAATGAGATGCTTTGTTATTTATGGTCTATACACAACTGCGTGAAACAAACTATGCAGTTAACCTAAAAAAAAATATTTACTGGAGAATGTCCTATTGGTAATGATATTATTGACTTCTGCAATTTCAGAATTCATGTGATATGGAGACTATACGGATCATTTTGGTAACCACTAACAGTAGCCTCTCAAATTGGGAAATAGGAGTAAAATATATTAGGTTCCATGGTTTTATCAAGAAGTGGACATTGCATCAACTTCACCCTCCTTCGAAGCTTCTCTGCACATTGTTACTTTTTTCTATTTATCCTTTTTATTGGTTCATTTTGCATCCCATGGTTTCCTCTTCGGTTCTCATGAACTGATAGTGAACTTTGTAATACATCGTTAACATGGACAGCTCTAACTTTCAAATATGAAATAGCTTTGCAGTGATGAGGAATTTATTTCAAATTAAAGCACTTTCTGTTGCAAATTTAATCTCTATCAGTTTTTGCATAAGACAGAGATCGAAACCCTGATAATATGCAAAAAAAAACAAAAACCCATGCATCTACAAGGTTTCTACTGATGTTATATGATTTGTTCAAATTCTCATAACATGTTAATCGAGGTTCTTACTATCATGGTGGCCTACTTGGCAGTTTCATTATTACCCAGTCTTCAGAGAAAGGTTCAGATCATCGAGGTTGTGGCGTTGAGTTGGTCCTTACAGACCCAACAAGAGTTTACGAATCTGAAATTGATGGAACTATGAGTTCTTGGTCTGCAAAGCTGGTGTTGATATTAGATTTCCAGGACTGAACTTTGTCAATTGAGTGGTGCAAAGATTTACCCTTTAGGAGTGATCCGATTTTCAGGTAAAGTATTTGTTGGAACTGAATTTTGAAATTCAAGCTTTCGGGTGACGAGTTTGTTGTGGTAGTTGTTCCTGTTTAGTAACTTCAAATGTAAGAGATATTTCCACAACAAGCTGAAGCCAAACATGAAGCAAATTAAGAAGATAAATTTATCTGTTGAAATGGTTCTCCTTTTTCTCAATAAATTTGTGCTTCTGATTCATCTTATATCCAGTAATGAATATTTTTTTTGTTGCTGACTTTACTTTTTCTTTCTTTTTTAATTTCCTGTAGGACATCGTTGTTAATGTAGTAAAGAAGAGGTGATGTGCTACCAAGAATCCTACTTTTGGTGAACTGTCGGTGCTACTCTGTAAGCTTTCCTAAAACTATTCATTAACATTTAATTTGTAATCATACTTAGATGCCAGTTTAGACATTTTTTATTGGTAGGTGATTCCAATTTGGACGTCATGTGATGGATCCTAGCTACATATGTTATCCTAAGTTTCATCTCATCTAAACCCCAAATCATGTCATGGACCATATATTTTACCACCCACTACAAACTTAACAAACCCGCTATTTCACATTAGGACCAGCATTGGCATTTGTTCTCATCTAACAGTAATGGAGGTACAGAGTTGAACACTACACAGCATACTAGCTAATAAACAAATAGTTGGATTCTTAAAATCAGTCTCATAGCTAGGTAATGGGTTCATGGTATGCATGTGTGCTAAAAAGAAATGCAAAATTGTGAGATTTTAGCAGTTTGTGCTTACAATGTAAACCCTTCATGTCTTATATAGGTTTTTCTGATTTACTCCCTGGTATGTATTATCCCTTAATTGTAGGATCGAGCGATCCTGCGGCTGTGTACCCTAATATGAAACTCTGGCACTCGAGGTTTATCGTTCAGGTGTGTACTCTATGGATACTTTGATTGTTTATTTTTTTTAATGTATTTTACTATATTCATCCAATGAGTTTCAGAATTCCACACAGTCACACAATACTTAATTATCTTTTGAGTTTTGGGTTTAATAACCCAGAGCAACATTTTTTTTTTGTTATTTTGTAGATTATGTAGTGCGGCTAAAACTATGTAATATATAAGTCATGGTGGATAGTTGTAGCTGCACTTCAAAGCCTCTTAGATTCTTTGGATTGATGGAGGTCAGTTTCTCATAGTCTGTGATCATATCTCACGAAATCAAATCTTGGTTTCAACATGGACTGATTTTTTTTGTTCGATTTTGCCAATATCGCACATGACGTTCTGTTTGTTGATTTGACGGGTAATATATCCCATGCTTAGGATTTAAAATAAACTGTTGATTTCAGTTCATTCTGGTGTTTGATGATTTTATTTTGAATCAAAACGATTCAGATTTATGAATCGTTTTCCTATTAATTTGTTCTTAATTTCGGGGAGGACATGCCTGGATATTACTTAGTAAATTTTTAATGTCTCTATGAAGAAGATTTTATGCTCTCCTCTTCATTAACTTGGTGTTTATTTCATATACAATTCTCTAGCTTTCGATTGTAACGGTCTTGGACTATATATATCATTGAAAAAATTTAGGGATGGTTCCGCTGTATTTTCACTCTTTTCGCCGCATGAAAATATGACTAATTCTTCCCTTTGTTACAACTAAAAGATCAATCAATTACACTTCTTAAAGCTGGTGAAGTTTTTGAGTTTGTTGGATTGGGAAAACCAATGACTTTTTCCTTCTTAGTGAAATTCAACTTCTCCTTCTTCGACATCTTCTTCGACATCAATTGATTTTGTGAATATACTTTCATCTATACATTCTTTAATCTCATTCAGTTTAAGTTTGAGCCTTTTTTAAGAGAAAGAAAACTGATTTATGTAATAATTAAATTGCAGAACGGTTTAGAAGAACAACTTTGTCGACGAGGAATTTAAAAGCATTGAAGAGTATCCAAAATGTTACAACACCGTCCAGGTTCCATTGAATAAATTAACGAAGTTGATAAGACAAAACTGAATAGTGTTGATCATATTTTTAACTTAATTTAATGAATGCATGTTTCTTATCGTCTCTTTTTGCATTGTTCTTTTGACTTCTATTTGTGCATAATTGAAGAGGATACTCTCAAACTTTAGAGTTCAGACCCTCTTCAAAATTCAGAGCCTTCTTATGTTTGTGTTGTTAGTCTGGGTTCCGATATATCACTGGATTATAAATTTTTGATTGGAGTTAAGAAAGTAAGTGAAAGGGAGCATGAAAAAATCAGAAATCTTCTTCACCACCCGAAACCTCTATTATTTCAAGACTGGATCACCTTGAGCTACATGTATGTGTGCACTTTTCCTGGTGTAATAAGAAAATGAAGGTCGACCAATTTGGTCTGCCTTGGTGACCTCATGTTGAAGTAATATCCAGTTATTATAACCAATTAGTTTAATGTGGATGCTTTTTATGCGCTAATGCTACATGTATGCCTTTTCGAAATTGTGTCTCATCATCTCTACATGAAGAAGTGGATGAACTTAACTTCAAGGCTCAACAAACAACAACTAAAGGTAACACTAACATGTAAGGGTTCTTGATTGCATGTGAATTTTTAATTTGTAAGCTTACATGTATGAGTTTTGAAATTTTGTCTCAGTGTCTCTACAAGAAGAATTTGATGTGCTTAACTTCAGGGCTGAACAAAAAACAACCAAAGGTAACCCTAACAGTAGCAGAAATACACTTCAGGCAAGCAACAACACATTTGAATAACTAATTCAGGGTATGGCTTACCTTCCTCTAATATTGTATCAGTTTTTATACAGTTTTAACTTCTATCTTCCTAATGATTAGACTGTTTGTTTCTGATTATTTCTTATGTTCAATTATATCTCATCGTTAAGCCTTATTGCATACAGATTGTCCAGGAAGCCCGCAAATCTGGAGAACATGTATATGTTCACACAGAACGTGTCTGTAGTAGGAAGTAAAGCCGATGGTAGTGCGGATTTATGGTAAGAACTACCATGATAATGTTGTAGTTACTACAATTTTGTACACTAACTAAATTAGGACAACAACACAGGCTACTCTAAATTATAATACACTTAAACTGTGATACATTTTGTGAGTTTATAAATAGTTCGCAAACCGTTGGACCATGCTCATCTGTCTAAAGGATGTGATTTATGTTTGCTGATCACGTTTCCATTTTAGATGTTATGGACTTGAATATGGAGATGAGATATATTGAAATATATCTTTTATGCTTATTGTGTTATTGCAGGTGCCAATTTATCCAATTCAAAAGTTAATTGATCACAAAAACCAGATCTTACTAAGACGAGTATTTAAATCAAGGACCTGTGGCGCAATGGTAACGCATCTGACTTCATGTCAGAAGGATACGTGTTTGATTCACGTCGGGTCCAATTGTCGCTATTCAACCGTGTCATATGAATAGTTAAAATTTTGGTGTGGTATATATTGACAACGAAAAAGGGAGGTAATGGTAATGTTTGTAATATCTGCAAGTTTAGTGGGAGCAGAATTTTCATATGGGTTACAGTTTCTCTTCATGTTCAGTTGGTTTAATAGTGGCATTCAATACTAAAATTTTAAGGTAGACACTTTATAATAAATTCATGTGCGATGTTTCTGGCAACACTTGCAAATATGTTGGCTATGTGAGATCCAACTAATTAAACATGCTACTGTGACCTGACTTAACTAACACACTATAATATGAAACGACCAACTAAATATTGGTACCGCTCTGCTATGATCCAACTAACTAAATATGCCCCCGATTATTACACACAGGATGAACTAACACACAAATTTGATGTGGGCACTACTACATCTACCTGTAAATTTTCTCCACGGCCGGGGCCGTAGGTCCCGGCTTTCCGGCTATTATGATCCAACTAATTAAACACTCTATTGTGAGCCGACTAATGAACACAATATAATATGACACAACCAACTAAATATTTGGGCACTATATCTTCTTTTAAATTTATCCAACTAATTAAACACTCTAATGTGAGTCGACTAACTAACACACTATAATATGACACGACCAACTAAATATTTGGGCACTATATCTGCTTTTAAATTTTTCTCCACCGCCGGGGCTGTAGGTCCTGGCTTTCCGGCTACTATGATCCAACTAATTAAACACTCTACTGTGACCCGACTAACTAACACAATATAATATGATACGACTAACTATATATCTAGACGTTATATCTGTTTTAAAATTTTCTCTACCGCCGGGGCCATAGGTACCGGCTTTCCGTCTGCTATGATCCAACTAATTAAACACTCTATTGTGAGCCGACTAATGAAAAAAAATATAATATGACACGACCAACTAAATATTTGGGCACTATATCTTCTTCTAAATTTTCTCCACCGCCGGGGCCGTAGGTCCCAGCTTTCCAGCTGCCATGATCCAATTAATTAAACACTCTACTGTGATCCGACTAACTAACACACTATAATATGATACGACCAACTAAATATTTGGGCACTATATCTGCTTTTAAATTTTCTCCACCGTCGGGGCTGTAGGTCCTGGCTTTCCGGCTATTATGATCCAAACTAATTAAAGACTCTATTGTGAGCCGACTAACTAACACAATATAATATGACACGACTAACTAAATATTTGGGCACTGTATCTGCTTTTAAATTTTCTCGACCCCGGATTTCCAGCTACTATGATCCAACCAATTAAACACTCTATTGTGAGCCGACTAACGAACACAATATAATATGACACGACCAACTAAATATTTAGGACTATATCTTCTTTTAAATTTTCTCGATTGTCAGGGCCGTAGGTCTCGGCTTTCCGGCTACAATGATCCGACTAATTAAACACTCTATTGTGAGCCGGCTATATAACACAATATAATATGACACGACCAACTAAATATTTAGGTCTATATCTGGTTTTAAATTTTCTCGACCACCAGGGATGTAGGTCCTGGATTTCCGGCTACTATGATCTAACTATTTGAACACTCTATTGTGAGCCGACTAACTAACACACTATAATATGATACGACCAACTATATATTTGGGCATTATATCTGCTTTTAAATTTTCTCCACCGAGGTCCTGGCTTTCCGGCTACTATGATCCAACTAATTAAACACTCTATTGTGAGCCGACTAACTAACACAATATAATATGACACGACCAACTAAATATTTGACACGACCAACTAAATATTTGGGGCACTATATCTGCTTTTAAATTTTCTCCACCGCGGTCCCAGCTTTCCAGCTACTATGATCCAACTAATTAAACTTTCTATTGTGAGTCGACTAACTAACACACTATAATATGACACGACCAACTAAATATTTAGGACTACATCTTCTTTTAAGATTTCCCCACCGGCGGGGCCGTATATCCCGGCTTTCCGGCTATTATGATCCAACTAATTAAATACTCTAATGTGAGCTGACTAACTAACACAATATAATATGACACGACCAACTAGATATTTGAGCATTATATCTGCTTTTAAATTTTTTTTTCTTGACCGTCGGGGCCGTAGGTCCCGACTTCCGGCTACTATGACACAACTAATTAAACACTCTACTGTGTTCCGACTAACTAACACAGTATAATATGACATGACCGACTAAATATTTGAGCACTATATCTGCTTTTAAATTTTTTTCTCCACCGCCGGGGCCGTAGGTCCCGGTTTCCGGCTATTATGATCCAACTAATTAAACACTCTACTGTGAGCCGACTAACTAACACAATATAATATGACACTGATCAATTAAATATTGGAACCGTTCTGTTATGACCACAAACTAAAATTACATGAGAAGATACTGATCGACGAGAAACAAAACAAAACTTAAGTAAATAAATGATTAAATCTCCAACCAAATAAATGAACAATAAACAAAACTTAAGTAAATCTCCATTTTCGATTTGAATAAAATCGACGAGAGGTTGAGTGACGGCCGCAGGCTGGCGTGATACCTAGTCTCTTCTTTAAAAATATGTTGTATTTGTCTCCCGGACAATGGTGATCGTAGGATTCGACGATCTGGGGCTGGGGGTATGGGTTGGCGAGAGATACATTCGTTCGTCTGTTGGGACGACCAGATTATATCATGTGGCTCGATTTTTTCCTACAGTATCAATGTTGCCGTGAAAGAGAAAAAGAGAAAAACTAGGAAGATGTATCCGTCGTTCTCCCTCATATTTGTACGACCCAAAACATGTCATCCTTTCATCATAGATTTCAATTTTATCAGAATGCTCACGCACAATGAGGAACATGTTTTATTGTTTTGGGGTGATCATGCTGGTGTTTTAGGTTTATTGAAGATTCTTTTTTTTTTGTGGTTGGTTTTAATTTAATTTTAGAGTTCGATTAAACATGAAGATCTTAAAAAATCGAATTGATTTCAGAAGCAATATGGGTTCCTGAACTTCCTTTGATGGTGTAATTTTCTTCCACAAAGGTATATCCTTTTACTAATCTGTTAATTTCAATTTCAAAGCAAATCTTAATTTCAAACCTAATTAGTATTTGCGTAATTGATTTTTCCTAGGGAAAGAAGAGATTTTTTATATCGGTAATTGATTTTTCTTAGGGTTTCTTTTATGCACGACTAAACATCCGAGTCTTTTTCGTTTGATTTTCTTCTTCTCAATCTCCCTTGGGAATGAATTGAAATTTATGATTTTTGGTTTGTTGATTTTTTTACAGGGTTCAAAGTTGAATCAGAAGGATGTGATGCTTTTTATGGTTGTTATAATCGGATTGATGCAGCAAAACGATTAGGTATAAATTTTATTAGTTTTTTTGTTTGTTTGGAAATTGATTGATTAATGGCAAGGTTATCTTCTTCTTCTTCATCTAGGGTTCTATTTTATGTGATTTGATTAGGTGGGATGGGTTTAGAATATTAAAAAGGATTAGGGTTTATTCTACTGGTTTTGGTACTTTTTAAATGGTTGTTCAATATGGAACTGATGGTGTTCTTGGTGTTGCCACAGATAACAATGAATGGCAGGTGTTGGTGCTGAGAATACTAGAAGATTGCAGGTGCAGTTGTCAGATGTGAGCTTGGTCTTTGGTGAATGGGTGGATTGCAGTTAGGTTGAGTTGGAATCAGTGGTGGTTGCAGAGCTGTTGTTGGTGTTGCTACCAGAGAAGCTATATCAATGGGGCAATGGGTTCTGGTGTGTGTGCTCTGACACTTGCAGGGACTGAATTTGGGATTGCAATTGTTGGTGATGGCTGAGCAAATACAGGTAAGTAGATGTTGGTGATGTGTGTTAATCTTGAATGGGATTTGAAGGTGGCGGAGAAGAGAGTTGCAGCTGGTGGAGAAAAAAGTTGATTAGGGTTATGAAATTTTAATACTCCATACACGCAAGGTTAGTTGTAAGGAAATATCTTCTTTATTGTGTTTTATTCTAAATATTCAATTGGGTAAATGTTATCAGGTATTTTGTTGAATAATGTCTTCACTGGTTGTTATGCGATGAACTAATAGTAGAATAGAATTGTACTTTAATGACTTTCCTCTTTTCCAGATTTCATTTCATCTCAAACGATAGTAGAATTCGCAAGGTCCACGTGGAAGTTCAAAGCACAGGTTGATATTGTGGATAGACGCATAGAGGTAACTACAATGAGTCAGGATGTAAAAGTGTATATTTTTTTGCACAGTTCCACTTTACTGGGTTCATGTCCAGTGAGTTCTTAAGTGCAGTACTTTTGAGTTCTTGAGTGCAGTATTTCTGCAATCCGAGTTTGATGTTTGAATTTTGTTTCTTTAATTCCTCTATGTCCAGGTAGTGGAGTTGGGAAGCAATGTTATTTGCAGGAAAACCCCAAAAATCTACAACACAGTGGTGTATTTGGTCGATAAGCTTTCCACAAATAAGTCTTGATTTCAATGTCACAACTCCGAAGGCTTTAAGTACCTATGCATATATGCATATAAACACACATTTTCTTATTTGCTCAGTTATCACTTCTCACCGGATTTGTGACTTAACTTCAATTTGATGGAGTAAATAGAGTATATCTATCTTTTTTTCTGCAGTTCATTCCTGACAACACCACCTAATTCTCTTGCTACCAACAGGACCTTCCTCCCTCCCTCCCTCTCTCATAGTTTATTTCTATGTACATCACTGATTAACTGTGTAATACTTGACTGGATTCCATTTGATTCACTAGGATATGGCAAGATTTTAGTCAACAACCTTTAGGGAAGCTGGAGGGATGTTGTTGTGGATACCGTCGAAATCGTTTAGGATTTCTCAAATATCAAAAATGGGAATCACGTGGAAATTATTATTATAAGAGCCGTCACCCAACTTAGGGAGTTGGGACCCAAAAATATACACTGGTCCAATTAACAGGGTTAGGTCCGGGAATCAAGATACGGGTTAGGAAGGTGTGAGGCACCTAACCCGTCCAATCCGAAGATCGGCTTCTACTTTATAATTGGGATACTAGGGTTTTGATTGCGATAACTAAATAAATGAATAAAACCAATTTCATAAATTATAACCTGCAAAAACACCAAAAATATTAGATGTGCATGACTAAATCATAACTAAAAAAATTCTAAACAAAATTATTAGTATATTATTATTACCAAAAAATATTAAAGATACCAAATCAAATTATTATTATTTTTAACTATCAATCTAAATAATTATTATCGAATTTTTTAATCCTATGGATTATGAATGGAAACTAGGGCCTAAACAGGATTATGAATGGAACAATCAATAAAACTAAATTACGAATGCAAACGTAAGATCATATGAATTAATCTGAAAAAGTCCAAGCCAAGCACTACGTATATCAAATGACTATACCGAACTTTATTGTAATCCAAACAGTGTCATATACTCTATCATGACCCAACAAATTGGATGAATGTTACTGACCAAACTTTTGATCAAATAAAACAAAAGAGAATCATTAGTTCAAATTGAAACAATAAAGAAAAAGTTTAATAGACTGTGTATACAGAGTGAACTGACGCTACTAGCACTAACCTGTTTTCGCCAACAAACGATCGTAATGTTACTTAGATTAATTGAGAAAGACTAACAATGTTGCCGCGTATCGTATCCGACCACCAATAAATTATCGATTTCTCCTCTATAATTTTCCTCCTAGATTTCTACTAAAAAATTTCCTCCACTATTTTTATTATTATTACCCAGTTTTTTTCCTAGGTTTCTAACCGAACCCCCCCCTCTGACACCAAAACTAGCTCCCTATTTATATTGTTTCTCCATTAACCGTAACCATAGGATTGATTGACCTTGATTGGACCGCTCATATTAAAACCCTAAATATCATTTCACACTTTAAAAATATTATTTCTCATATTATTAATATTATTACCAAAGCCAAAAGATTTTTCATTTAATCCTAGGATCTTTAGTTGAAAGGAAAGACTTGGGAATAAAGGAACCTTGGTGGACACGGAAATGTGCAGCTACCACTTGGACCTAGGATGAGAGAGAAAATGCCACAGATACATGGACTTAGCCTAGGTTAGGTGGCGTCTAACTTAGTGGGCTTTGATATGGGCTAATGCCAATTTAAAACATTGATTTCTTGTTATGGGCGACTAAAACTGCCAAGTTCGGACGCCACTAATGATTTATGAACGAACTCTAGACTTGGTCCATTTACTGAGAACATTCGGATACGACTTCGCGGAGGTATTCGTGACCCATTTTATGTGCAAAATTGGGGTGTCTACAGTTGCCCCTCTTTGGCAGAGGTTTGCGTGCAACTGAATGCCAAAGACATACACACCTATTTTGCACAATTGTTTTGTTGGATTCCTCACTTGTAAATTATCCGGGATGACACTATAAGTTCACCCGAATTATTTCTAAGTATTTTAATTATGCACTAGTACATATCCTCGTGATAGGGATCACGATGAAAAGGTACTCGTGTTATACCAGCTATTGCGAAAACATGTTGCGCTTTATTACATTAATTCTTATGCTACGTCATCACATCGATTGCATCGTCTGAGTAGTGGCTCTTCAATCTTTAAGACTTTGCTCAAATATTTTCATCATCCCTTGTCTTTTCTACTATCCATATGGAGCTTTAGATAAACAATTTGCCTCGAGCATTCTTGATTGCCACAATCCTTATGTAGAAATTAAGCCTCACTTTTCCTTCAAGTTTTGTGTCCAAAGTCTGGAGAAACCCTGCAATTGATGACCTTGCAAAAGAGATATTAGTAGCACATGTTCCTTATTATTATTTTATTTTATTTTTTATTTTTTATTATGATTTTTATTTATTTTTTTATTATTAAGAAAACAAATCCTAGAAAATAATTTTCAAAAACAAAAGGTGAAAAACAAAATACTCAATATATACAAAGGTTTAAGAATTCCAACCTTCCACGTGTCTGATAGATGCCACCAAAAATATTACCGTCCCCATCCAAATTTTCAAATCTGTCAATCCTCCCAGCTCTATAATTAACTTCACCTATTAGCTTCAAAATGGAAAAATGATTCATGATCTTGTTGCTTTCCAGGGATGACATTCGATGCTTCAAATCTTCAATTTCCCTTGCGACTCTTCATTTCCTCTATCTCTTTTTAGTGCTACTCAATTTTCCCAAGTGGCTGTTTAATAACCATTTTTTTTTCTCATTTTTTTTTCATTCTCTTTTTTTTTTCGATTTATTTATTTATTTCTTTTTTTTTTTTTTTTTTTTTAATCTATCCGTTTGGACGTCCGTTGCCCATAGAACTTTAGGAGATGACTTACATGACTAATGATGACATACAAATGGACTAACATATCTCTCTCTAAATTATTTACTTGAAAAAAAACCGAACACAGAAGACTACTCTAATGACATGGGCCCAGTATGATGATGGCGGTGACCCTAATTTTTTTTTTTTTTTTTTTTTGGAAGGGCCTAATATAATGATGACTGCCCTTTTTTTGAAACTATAGAACTGAAAATAATAATTCGTGACCTTTTTTTTTTTTGATGATGACTGCCCTTAGTAATAATTTTTTTTTTGATTGACCGACTGAAGGGGCCAAATATGGTGATGACTCTGCCCCCCCCCTTTTTTTTTTTTTTTTCTTTTCTAACCGACTGACTAAAGGGGCCAAACATGATGACGACTTTGCCCCCTAGACTATGACACTATGAGAGAGATATTATTGGAATTCTAAAAAAATCTCCTTAAGTTTTATGAGCGTTCGCCGCCCTTAGATAGATTTGAGCACTTACCTAGGTATGGAATTTCTTGGGTCGAGTAACACTTACTGGGCCTAGATCATGTTGGCTGCCCCGATCAAATTGTTGAACAATTCTTCTATTTTGTATGATTCTTGGATCTTCTCGAAATTCTGCTTGCTTCATCTTCTTGAACTTTATCTCTGAAAAATCATTCATTACCTTCTGATTAACTGCATTCTTGAACCTTATGCTGGGAAAACCATCCATTGTCTTCTGATTAATTGTTTTGTTAAACCTTATGCTGGAAAAATCATTTGTTGTCTTTTGATTATTATCTTTCTTGAACTTTGTGCTGGGAAATTATTCATTACCTTATGGTTAATTGTTTCTTCGAACCTTATGCTCCAATTATTATTCATTGTCTTCTAATTATTTTCTTTCTTAAAATTTCTGTTGGGAAAATCATTCACTTCTATTTGATTAATTGCATTCCTAAACTTTATGTAGGGAAAATCATTCTTTTCCTTTTGATCAGGTTTTCATCATTCTTCAAGATTAATAACACGTCCTTGTATGATACCATTTCCTCAAGTAGTGGATTTGTCGTCTTGCCTTTATTTGGTGGAAAAACCTCATCTTCATGTGTTTTGGATCTTTCTTCCTTCTTATCATTAATCTTCATCATCCATTCTGGTCTTAACTTCAATGGTTTCTCTTCAACTAAATTCACTGTCTTCTGTTTTGGCACATTCTTGCATTGTATCCACATTTTAGTCACATTCATCTTCTTTCTCTGAGGTTCCCTTAAATGTTGATTATCCTTGTTTTGATTGACAAACTTTACTTCTTTATCCGGTTCAGGTTTTTCTTTTTGGTGGTTCCACAGTCCCCACGGTTTTCCAGTATTCTCACTGCCTTTGTTTATGCCGAGTATATTGTTCTTCAAAACATTTTTCCTACAAACAAAATCTTCTTGGTTTTTTAGTTTTTCATTTTTTTGGATTTTTTAGAGTATTTTGAAAATTGGAAATAAAAGAAGACTTATCTACAAATTCAGGTGGTTTAAAACCCTTAACCAGTCGAATTGACTCAACAGAATGAGTTAGAGACTTACGTGACTCGGCCTCTATTGTTCTTACCACTTTTTCTTCATCCTTCTCTCTTGTAGAGTTCAATCCGAGTGATGGTTGTGTAGGTGGCATGGTTACATTTTTATTCCTGAGATGAGGTAGCTTGTAAATAGGTATGCTTCTTGCTATATTTTGAACTTCTTCACCACCCTCAGTTCTAAACGGATTCCACCTTGTAGATGAACATTGATTTGTTGCATATACTGGATCAGCATGCAAGATATCTGAGGGGTAGACTGGACTTGCGAGTGGTTGAACGGGATAAGACAAGAGCTCTGAAATATGCACAGGCCTAACATGTGCGATATTCTGGTAGAAGGTCAGAGATATGCACAGGCTCTGCTGGGAATCGGTTGGAATTTGGCACATTCCTCGGTTCCTCAACTCCATAATAATCTGCCATTAATTCAGACAAAATAACAGGACTATTAGTTGTTGAATTAAATGAGTTCACAGTTTGTACCTGATCCGTGAAGAGTTCACTGATGTGGACGGGCCGATTCATCGCAATTTCTTGCTTGTAGATTGAGTCGGCTAAATTGGCTTCATTTTCCGCCAAGACAAAATTGACCATGGGTTCCCTTTGATGATATTGCAATGGGTTTGTATTCAGCTGCTTTCTCTCCCCATAATTCCTTTGTGGACGTCCATATCTTCCCTGATTCCAGTTCTAGATCTGCCCCTGGTATGGTCCTATAGGTGATGCAATTAACACAATATTCACTTGATTTTCATCTGTAAATGTGGCCCTTACGCAATTATTCCAATTAGACTCCTCTGGGTTGGTCAACCTTGTCATTCTTCCCGTGTCCAATGCATTTTCAATCTGTGAACCCACCTTCCATAATGAGAGTAATGTTGGATGGTAAGACAATATCAGTCGATTCCAATATTCATAGTTCAAGCAGTTCATTATCATATCAACCATCTCTTCTTCGGTTAATATGTCATCGATCTCTAATGCCTTGGTCCTCCATCGTGGAAAGAACTCCGTAAATGATTCAGTGGGTCCTTGTTTGAACGCCTCTAAGTATTTCCGAGTAAATTGTATTTCAGGGACCAATATAAACCGTCTCACAAACATATTGACCATATCTTTCCATGTCGAAACTAGACTTGGGTCTGTCTTCATCAGCCACTTTAAGGCTAGCCCGGTCAAACTTCTTTGGAACAACTGGACTAACAACCCATCATTAATACCTAATGGTTTTAAGTACCCAACATACATGCGGATATGGATTTTCGGGCATCCGGTCCCATCATATCTATCCATATCCGGAAATTTGAAGCCAGGATGTAGACAAATATCGGGATAAGGATACAACCCATGTGTATCTATTGTGCCTTCACCCATTTTCTGCAAGGTTCTTTCAATCTTTTTGAGCCTCTGGGATAACTTTTTTTCGTGTGCCATGGTCTCTCCCATTTCATCAAAAATGTCATCTTTAACATCTTCAAAAATGTCCTCTTCCTTTTAACCGCTTCATAATTATGATTATTTTTGTCATTTCCCATATCAGCCCCAACATGTTTTCCTATGGACTTAACAATGGCCTTGAGAGTAAACTTCTTGGTATCGGCTTCCAATTTTGTGAACTTGGTATCCAACATCTTTTGGAATTGTTCGTGCAACCATGACAGTACCCCAGTGTCGATATTCATTTCGGATTCTATAGTCATTTTCCTGTTTCAAGGAAACAAAAAGAATATATGGTAACACAAGGGTGCTTATGCCTCGGATTTTGTGCAATAATGAATGCAATTTACAATTAATGCACATGCATGCTGGTTTCACTAATTATCGGGTAGGCTTGGGCTACCTTAGCAAAATATACCGCAGACGTAGCCAAAGGCTAGTCTTTAGTACTGGGCTAAGGATTGTGGTGTTCGACTGATAACGCCCAAAGGGTTCAGCTTTACTAACCACGGATTTTCCTAAGATTCGGACTCGGACGATGCAAAATGTAATGCAAATGTGCAAATGGGTGCGTGCAGTGTGTGTGCAACACCGAGTAGTGTAAAATCAAAACCCTAAAATCCCAAATATGTTTCAAGTTAGATTCTCTAAGTCCCCAGCAGAGTCGCCACTGTGGATACCGTCGAAATCGGTTAGGATTTCTCGAATATCAAAAATGGGAATCACGTGGAAATTATTATTATAAGAGCCGCCACCCAACTTAGGGAGTTGGGACCCAAAAATATGCACTGGTCCAATTAACAGAGTTAGGTTCGGGAATCAAGATACGGGCTAGGAAGGTGTGAGGCACCTAACCCGTCCAATCCGAAGATCGGCTTCTACTTTATAATTGGGATACTAGGGTTTTGATTGCGATAACTAAATAAATGAATAAAACCAATTTCATAAATTATAACCTTCAAAAACACCAAAAATATTAGATGTGCATGACTAAATCATAACTAAGTAAAATTCTAAACAAAATTATTAGTATATTATTATTACCAAAAAATATTAAAGATACCAAATCAAATTATTATTATTTTTAACTATCAATCTAAATAATTATTATCGAGTTTTTTAATCCTATGGATTATGAATGGAAACTAGGGCCTAAACAGGATTATGAATGGAACAATCAATAAAACTAAATTACGAATGCAAACGTAAGATCATATGAATTAATCTGAAAAAGTCCAATCCAAGCACTACGTATATCAAATGACTATACCGAACTTTATTGTAATCCAAACAGTGTCATATACTCTATCATGACCCAACAAATTGGATGAATGTTACTGACCAAACTTTTGATCAAATTCGAGAGGAAGTAGCAGTATGTGTTGAATCTAGAGCAGACAGTAAGCGTCTTTATTATGGCCGTTTTATTTTGTCTCCGCTTCTGAAGGGTCAAACAAAAGAGAATCATTAGTTCAAATTGAAATAATAAAGAAAAAGTTTAATAGACTGTGTATACAGAGTGAACCGATGCTACTGGCACTAACCTTTTTTTCGCCAACAAACGATCGTAATGTTACTTAGATTAATTGAGAAAGACTAACAATGTTGCCGCGTATCGTATCCGACCACCAATAAATTATCGATTTCTCCTCTATAATTTTCCTCCTAGATTTCTACTAAAAAATTTCCTCCACTATTTTTATTATTATTACCCAGTTTTTTTCCCTAGGTTTCTATCCGAACCCCCCCCCCCCCCTCTGACACCAAAACTAGCTCCCTATTTATATTATTTCTCCATTAACCGTAACCATAGGATTGATTGACCTTGATCGGACCGCTCATATTAAACCCTAAATATCATTTCCCACTTTAAAAATATTATTTCTCATATTATTAATATTATTACCAAAGCCAAAAGATTTTTCATTTAATCCTAGGATCTTTAGTTGAAAGGAAAGACTTGGGAATAAAGGAACCTTGGTGGACACGGAAATGTGCAGCTACCACTTGGACCTAGGATGAGAGAGAAAATGCCACAGATACATGGACTTAGCCTAGGTTAGGTGGCGTCTAACTTAGTGGGCTTTGATATGGGCTAATGCCAATTTAAAACATTGATTTCGTGTTATGGGCGACTAAAACTGCCAAGTTCGGACGCCACTAATGATTTATGAACGAACTCTAGACTTGGTCCATTTACTGACAACGTTCGGATACGACTTCGCGGCGGTATTCGTGACCCATTTTATGTGCAAAATTAGGGTGTCTACAGTTGTGTTTCTATCATCGTTATTTATCTAATGACAAATGCTGATTAGCATATACTTACCTATTTAGTTTATTTCTTGCAGAATCACCACATTATCAGGTGGAAAAAACGGCATGCCAACCGGTTAGGATTAAAAATACTTAAAGATTTGGTTGTTCTGTCTATATGGTTACTGCATAGTTTTTGTTTTCGTGTTTGTTATGATACAGTAAAATGTTTTAATTCAAGGGAGCTCAAATATGAATGCAAACAACCAATACTTCCATCTTTAATGTTTTAATTCAAGGGAGCTCAAATATGAATGCAAACAACCAATACTTCCATCTTTCTGTTTATGCAGGCTACATGTCTCTCACCTATGGTGTTTTTGTGGATATTGAAGCCTTAGGCACCCGCTAACCCCACTCTTAAAATAAAGTTCATGACACAATTCTTATAATGAGAACTGTGGCGATAATATACGTTTCCATGATTTGTTGGATATCGGGGTCTAAGCCCCTGCTATTATGACTCAATAAATTATACACTAGGGCATTTCTTAAGAAATTATTCCACTGGTTTGTTTTGTGGTTCACCCTCTCCAAAACACTCGGGCTACGGTGATCTAACTAATTAAACAAGGTTATATTTTTAATGTGGAATCAGTCTACAATAACCTTGATGTGACCTTGATGTGACCCACAAGGTTATATTTTTGTTGTGACCCACAAGGTTATATTTTTATTAATTAGTCTACTTTAATGTATATTTTCATCGTAGATGAGTGAAATTTTCTCTTTGCATCTTCGCCCGTGAGCCCCGGACCTATCCGGCTATTATGATCGCGCTACTGTGATCCGACTAACTATCACACTATAATATGACACGACCAACTAAATATTGGGACCGTTCTGTTATGACCCGACTAACTAAATATGCTCTCGACTATTATAGACAGGACCAGCTAACACATTAATTTTAATATGAGCAATACATCTGCCTTCAAATTTTCTCCACCATCGCGGCCATAGGCCCCGACCCTATCTGTCTATTATAGTCCAACTAACTAAACACGCTACTATGACCCGACTAACTAGCACACTATAATATGACACGACCAACTAAATATTGGGACCATTCTACTATGACCCGACTAACTAAATATGCTCCTGACTATTATAAACATGACCAACTAACACACTAATTTTAACATAGGCACTACATCTGCCTCTAAATTTTCTCCACCGCCGGGGCCGTAGGCCCCGACCCTATCCTACTACAATGGTACAACTAATTAAACACGCTACTGTGACCCGACTAACTAGCACACTATAATATGACATGACCAACTAAATATTGACACCGTTCTGCTATGACTACAGACTAAAATTGCATGGGAAGATATTGATCGACCGACCAAACAAATGAACAATAAACAAAACTCTAAAAATGTTGAACCCCAGCCGAACATGAAAAATCGAAAAGAGGTTAGAACAACTTTTCGAAAATCGACAAGAGGGCAGCCGGCGTGATACTTAGTCTCTTCTATAAAAAGATATTGTCTTTGTGTCCCGGTCATTCGTACCCGTAGGATCGAGGATCATGTGGCCTGGAAAAAAACGGCGGTGGGAGTCATTCGTGACCGTAGATATGGGATCCTATGTCTGGGATCGGTCAGTTCTTTTTTGGCTAATTTAAGCCCGTATATACCGTATCGTTGTGCACATATATTTTCAGAAAAAAAAAAACAAGTTCTTCTTCGTCGGATTTGATTTGTCCAATTCTCTCTCCTCTTTTCTTTTCAACCCCACTGAGGGTTCGAGATCGAGAAGAGATTAATGATAAAGAAGATTGTTATCTCATTCCGCTGGCAGAGTAGATGGGAAGAAATTGATGGTAGTCTATTGAGATCGAGAAGAAGTAATTGATGGAAATTTTCTAAATTAGGGTTTGGATTGAGATATGAAGATGATTCTGATAATACTGGTGTTAACAGCTAGGCATTGGAATTGGGTTTTGTCTGAATTAGGTTTTGAGATGTTGGTGACGAGCTATGTCCAGAAAATTTGACATTAGGGTTTGGCGATTTAGATGTAGTGAGATTACGGTTCTTGGTGCTTGTGTTGGAGAAGGTTTGAATAAATTAGGTAACCATGATCTTTTTGTATTCATCTAAAGAGATTTGATCTCAGTTAACTCTAAAAAAAAAAAAAAAAAAAAAAAAAAGGAGAGATTTTGGTGATGATTTTGTGATGAATTCAGGATCTGAAACTTAGGGTTTCATTGATGAAGGTATTTTTTTCTTTTAGTTTTTCTCTAATTTGGCTTGCCATGAGAATCTGTTGTTGAATTTGATCTACAGGGATGTCTAGAAAGTAGATAAACTGTGGATTGATTAATGACTAGGAGTAAGGTCGGTGATTTTTTCCTCGCCTCTTTGAATTTTTTTGTGTATTAGGTTATGGTTCATGTTGATTTTCTGCTACAAGAAGTTGAATCATGGAGAGAAAAACTTCTTGGATGGATGGGTTTGTGTTGGAATTATGTCTGGATCGATTTACAGGGAAGATGGTGACAGAAATTGTCAAGAAGAGTATGAAGAAGATGGGTTGAGGCAATCAGGCTTGAGCTTATGCAGTACAAGATGGACAATAGATGAATGTTAGGATATGCATATTGCAGGAATGAAGTGCAGTTACAAGTGTTGATGTAATGTAAAAAGATGTAGTGTTGCAGGGATTGAGAATATGCATATGTTGTTGAGATGGTGTCTGGTGATATGCAATTGCAGCTGGAACAACGGGATGAATGCAGCTAATAACCTGGTAGATAATTGTGGATTTCTATCACTGGCAAGGAGAGATTTTGGTTATTTTGTAATGAATTTATGTGATCTTGACTCACTATTTTATTGATTTTTTAATAGGTACGCAAACAAGAATTCTCAACCAAGTATGAATTTGATACTCTATTTTGTTTTGGCCTCTTTCTTTCCGTTTTCTGTTGAATTTTCCTCTTCACTCTCATTCGAGTTTGATTTCGTATTGATATTTTTTCATCTGATATTTGGGTGTTCTGATTGCAGAATATGTACACAATGAATCTAATCTAAGCTTAGAACCATGGTAAGGTTACTACTGTTTTCTCATTTTCGCAAATTCATTGTTTGGTAGTTCATGAAGTATGGGTTTTTATCTTGGTTTGGTTTCTCGCTGGGGTTTCAGCCTTTTAGGTAGTTATTTGAGCTTTGAAGGCAAGGATAAGTGTGTTTTTTTGGAGGGGTTACATGATATGAGAACTTATCGACCGCAATTAGATCTTAGGGGAGCTACAATCCATGTGAATTTTTAAAATACGAACTCTGCTACAGTAGTTGTATTGGGAATATCTTTAACGGGACTGACGTGGGAGTGATAAAAAAACATCATCAGTATGATTCTATATGACATGGTAACTCAATCTCATAAATCAGTAGATCTCTCTCTCTCTATGCTTTTCTTTTCCTTTGTGCAACTACATGTAGACAATTGACACCTGAACGACTCGAGTCTTAGTATGTGCTATCCCAGACGAAATTATCTAAAGGAAAATGATATCCACTGATTCTATGTTATTGTATTAAAACTAATAATAGCAGAACCTTTTGCAATAAACTTAAATCTCTCCCCAAAGCTCCACTGAAATGAACATGTTCATTCTAAACATAATTCATATTCAGTTCAATGCTGCTAAAAGCATTTAAAGTAAATTTACATAGTAAGAACTGAGGATAGTATCACTGCCTTAGTCAAGGATAATAATAGGTGTGGGAAGTTTATAGATAGAGAAGAGGAAATTTAAATATCTAAATATGTTGCATGCTAACCGATGACATAAGAGAAGCACACAGAGAAGAAGAAGGTACCAATTCTAAATATATGATATAGAAAGATATTCCGGCTACTATGGTGTTTGAGTCTTGGTTTATGTCATCGAATTATCTGGGATATTGTGTTTTCTTTTCTCTTTCCCAAGAAGCTTTTCCTTTTTTTTTTCTTTTTTTTTTTAATAAGCAGGTTTCACATTCTCAGAATACCACGAACTCAGCAATCAGATTGGAAATATTATGTTGATTCAGAATACCATGTATGTCATCTAATCCCCTTATTCATGTTGATTCAGAGAAGCTTGACATATGTAGAAGTTACAAAGAGGCCTAACTGGAAGGAGTGTCGGAATTGATAACTGACAATCGTGGGTTCGAGGTCTATGTTTATGGTGATTATAATTTATGTGCTTTGTTAGTTTAAGGTTTTGGATTTCAAGTTCATGTCTTTTCAGATTGTAACCTAAGGATCTGATTTAGTTTGATTTTCATATAACGGATTTGATTTCCACAGTTCAATTTATTCTTAGTTACTAACATTCATCATTAATTTGGTTTCTAATTTTTTCATATAACATAACAATTTCGTTAAAATTAGGGCAAATTTATCAAGGCAACTTAACTGTTCATCCCTAATTTGATCTACCATTGATTTCCCCTAATTTGATTGAATTTTATGAGAAATTTATTTAAATTAATATAGTCTTTTTGATTATTTTTTTTATCAAGGCAACTTAATTGTTCATCCCTAATTTGATTTACCATTGATTTCCCCTAATTTGGTCGTTTAAAATTATTTGTTACAGGAAATTTCGATGCAAAGTTGAATCAGAAGGAAGAGAAAAAGAAGGTAATTTATATATTGGGTTTTCAGATAATAACCAGCTTCTCGCTTTGGTTATAATGTTGTGAAGTTGAACATAAAACTTATTGATGATTCCTAATGTGTAAACTATCCTTGAGAGTTATTATTTAACTGTTATGGAAATATGTGTGGGAAGAAGTGCACAGGCTTAGAAACAAATTGGTTGGTGATTTCTCCCTCCCTCCTATTCTTTAGCAAAATTTTTTTTTTCTATGTCATCTGTTATTTATGTGGTTATATGGCAAGTGTGAATTTATCTATTAAACATAGGTCATGATGGAATGAATCAGGTCATGGCGGAATGAATCAATGTCCATTGTCTTACAACTAAAACACAAGAATATACAACTGTAGTGCACTGCTACTACGTAAAGTATGGATTCCCGTTCCCATAGTTCCTTTGTTTCTATTCAAAAAAAACAAATTATGAGTTAGTTTAATATTGTGTAATGGTCACTGTCTTCCTGTGCATTACCATCTTCTTTATTTTCAATTGAATAGCCTCCTTTGTTAACACAACGAAGTTGACTAAAGTAAGAAAACATCTCTCACATGATGCTAACAATTCTTGGACTAAAAGGTAACTTGCAGCAATATCTGGGAGACTGTGATAGCGTGACTTACATACGGTGAGAAGGATGAAAGACCATGATGGGTTGATCATTTTTTGGCATTAGACAGTGAGTACCACAAAATTGTGAAGCTACATGTATCAGACGTGGCTATAATGGAAGAGGTACACAGCCTAAAATAATTGGGTTTCTCTCTATCCTCTTTGCTTTTGATGTTCCGTTTTTTATTGTGTTTTAACTCAATAACGGGAGATGTGGTGTTTTAATTTAGTTGAGGTGAGTACTCTATGCTTAGGTTTTTTTGTTCTTTTGATTCTTCTGATCCATATGTTCCATGTCACTCTTTCTCTGCTACTATTAGTATCATAGAATGTATCTCTTTGCGAAATTTGGCTGCTATATATTAGACAAGATTTTAAGAATTCTAGGTTACTGTTTGGCCGAGAGAATAAGGAAGAAATGTCGTCTTTTTGGTGATTAATGGATGAGATGCCACGCATTCATAGTCCATGCAGGTTCAAGAGATATGGATGTGAATTTTTTACAGGGCTCTATATAATTGGTTTGCTTCGGTGATGTCAGGTGATAAATTCCGGTATGAATTGGAACTCAATTGGATTCGAATATTGCTACAATGGACATCATACAAGATAGACAGGGGAGGTCCATAGGAAACAATACTGGGACAGCATGTTATATTGGTTACTTATACCAGTTGGTTCAATCTACTGTCAAAAAATATAACAAGGTAAAGTATTCTCCATTAAGATCTTTGTATGAAGCTTTATTAAGTGTCCAAGCTAGCTTTAAAGAGACATTGATTGCA
This sequence comes from Papaver bracteatum, assembly GCA_023529315.1. Taxonomy (NCBI): domain Eukaryota; kingdom Viridiplantae; phylum Streptophyta; class Magnoliopsida; order Ranunculales; family Papaveraceae; genus Papaver; species Papaver bracteatum. The sequence goes on from JAJJWX010004510.1 coordinate 121,944, forward strand.
GGGATGTAAAGATACTCGGCTCCATGATGTGATGATGTTGTGTTCGTTTTTATTGGTTGTGATGTATCTCCTGATATTCAGCAGCCTTTGTTCAACATGAAAAAGGTTTGTTCAAAACTTTGTTAGGCTTAAACCAAGAATTTTAGTAATACCTCATGTTCAAATTTAGCTTTCAAAGCATCTGGTGGATTAGACTTTGTGGTTTTACCTTTGGTTAGTATAACACTCTCATTTGTTCTTAATCAATATATTTGTTTATTTCTCTGCTGTAGTTGGTGTTTTGCTGTGAAATAAGAGAATATGAGTTTGTGATATATATTTGATAGCTAATTAGCTAATCACATTGTCAACTGTATATTTTGATGCCGATATGTCACAATGAACAATGATTTAGGTCCTTTTCTCACTCAGATACTGGCACTTATATATAGTTTGTAGAAATCTGGACTAAAAAATGGTTTAAATCTGAACTGATAATTGGTTTGATCCAACCCAGTTCTTACTATTAAGTATTAATGCATCTTGGATTGTTTCTGTACTATAAGGATTTCGTGCTTTAAGGTTTACTGTCTACATTTAATTCGTATTATTGCCACATTAATCTAACTAAAGTGATTTATGATTATGAATAACGTGGTATATCAATTGAGTGGAGTGCGAAGACAACTTATCATTTGTGATTGAAGTTTTTTAACTGGCTCTGCGACCCAGCCAAATTCTCCCAGAATGAAATTGCATAACCCAAGTCTTTTCAGCTGAGTACCACTTGCAGGCCCTGGAGACATTACCGGGTTCATGCCCTGAACTTCAGGTCTGTAACATGTTATCCAGTTCTTTTATATTGATGTAACGAATACCTAAATTCTATAAGATTTCTTTCGTATGTTTTAGTTATAATCTTATCAAATCGTTTTGGGTTCTCAGATAACAACCACTGTAATCCAATTTAATTCTCAATAGATCGAAGTTAACGCAGGTTAAGATTTTTATCTTCTTAATTCGAGTTAAGAAATTTAATTGGAACCAGAAACACCAATCTCAAAGTGGAATTGTGTTACTTTGAATGTGTAGAAGGTATGTTGCCTGGTTATTATCACATGGGTTTTGTTTTAATGTTTTGATTTGATTTCCAATAATGTGTTTCGGCTTCATGTTTGTATGTAGTTTCTTGGATCAATTTATGAATCTAGCTAAAAATTTTCTTGATCAATATCGTTGTTCAGGTGGTTTCATATAGAATATGTCAAATAGAAGAACATGGGTTCCTTTTTCACAATTCCATCTGTATGGAGGTTTTGTAGAAGGTTTAAACCATATTTGAGATGATTAACTAATATGATTTGAATACAGTGAAATCCAACCTAACTTAAATGATTTGAATTATATCTTTTTGTAGGTGCTGGATGTTTAGTAGAGAGCAGTGTACAGGTTCAGGATACATTAGCAAAAGCTTTCCATGTATCTATGTATCGAAAGGATCATTATTTTTCTACTTCTGGTGATCATGTTGGACAATTTGATAATGTAATGATCGTGCTAGACTATATATCAATCGAACTGGTATATCTATGCCCTAGCTAACCCTATGTATGTTTTGTCTCTCCTTCTCCGTGTTTGTTTAATTCTACCAATTTTTAGAAATTCTCCATCTCTTAGGAACTGCATTGTTTCTGCTACAAGCATAATGTAACCATTGTTGATCACATGCTTCAAAATTTTGATATAGTTGGATAAATCCTACTGGCCAACCAAAGTTCCATTCTTTCTGGTGGTGCAATCAGGTACTCCTAAATTCTGTATATTTCATTCTATGAAAAAATTAGCTGATATTATGAAAACAAATACACTTTGTTTATTCAAAAGGGATCATGCAGTTTCCTCTTCTTAACGACTCACCGAATATCTTGAAAGTTGAAAGAACTCTTTAAAGCACAGTCTGGGACTAAATATTCTTAAATTTATAGAATTGAACGAACACAATACTTCTGATTCAGGATCCAAATCCACATACATAAATAAACTGAGTCTTTATCTGATAACTAATGTTCTTATCGGAAAGGCGTATGAGTATGTTTATGTACATATACAATTCCTTCTATCCTTTAGTATTGTATATTTGTCTGACTTGATCTGTGTTGTAGAGTGGATATAAGGAAGACAATGATAGTTTCAGTAAATGAAACTTAGAGTTCTGATTGTTATTCATGTTCAGAGAAGCACATGACTAATTCTATGCGTTGTGCATGATATCTTTTCCTGAGAAAATACATGTTTTTCTGTCTGTTATATGTATTGGTAGTCTGCCATTTTCTGAAAAGTGCTTCTGAAACTCATGGACTTACCAGTAGTTTAGGTAGCTTTATTGATTTGTATTGCATATTTTCTTTGCGATCTGCAGTATGCTTTCCACAAAGAAACCTTTGTAGCTTTGTTCATAGTTCAGTTGGATGGATTTTTTAATGTCAAGCATTATTCTCGCTCCGCATACGCTGCACTCTACTTATTTTGTGTAGACCTTCGTTTGAAGTTGAGGGAGAGTGTGCCACTGTGAAAAAGTGCTAAGGTATAAATCTTTGGACGGGTCTAATCACGAGAAACTATATTTAGTTTCTTATCTTATCTTTTTATTTTGTTTATATGATAAAAAAAAATGATTTGCTAAGATGTTGCTACTTATTTGATAAGTTCCGTATAGTTGACATTCACGGTCCCTTAGGGGTTTCTACACTCTACTTTTTCGAAGGGGAAGGTTGCCCATGACTTCATTTCTGAAGATAGCTTACATGTTATAAGAAGGTCAGTTCTCTATTTTTTATCCCTTATCCCTCTAAGCCATCTTAACTCAAATGGCAGAGTACATGGTTCTCAACCATGCAGTTATGGGTTCGACTCCCATAGATGGCATAGTCAGTATTTAAGTTGGCGTAAACCTGACATACTCTCATAGGTGGTTGGCAGACGTTGTACCAAGTGGGTGATGTCGATATACGATGCCCTCTTACTCAGGTGTCTAATATTTGGTCTCATCTACTTTGCAGGCAGTTGAAGGTCACCAGGTAATATAAATCTAAATCTTTGGTGATGTTAATGCGGTAGTTGGCAGACTCACTAATATGGTCAGTTTTTTCCTTGATCTGGTCACTACTTCGTCTAAATATGTGTTTATTATAACAGTGATTCTTTGTGGAAAGTTGCTTATTGCTGGTGGAGTTGTGCATTAGAATTAGTTGAGGTGTCACTGATATTAATAACACCACACTGCTTGACGAATCAACAGTTGGTATGTGAGAATTTTAATGAATTTAGTTGCTTGACGAATCACTTTGATGGTAACTAATTACTTAGGGTTGCGGAGATATAGTTGCTTGAACTACGTACTCAGTCTTTGTACTCTCAGTTGGATCTACTAATGAGGTATATAGTTGCTTGAAGAGAGAAAGTTTTCTAATCTTAGGGTTGATTTATGTGTTTCTATATCTTTAATTTGTGTTTCTTAGAGTGGTAATGGGAGTTTCAAATCTGTTGTTGGTTCTGAGATGAACCGTTTATTGATTTAATATTTTATTCTCACTAAAGGTTTCTTCTCCCTTTAGGGGTATACATCCGTGTCTTAAATTGCCTAATGGAGAACCCATAGCAGAGAGATAATGACAGAACCCATTGTTGAGTACAACGTTGTTAATGGATGGGTTACTCATCGTGAATTTTATCCACTTAATCAAACCTTGGTTCTATGGCTCACAGGGATTGACGGTTATGCGAGAGACAATTAAGCTGACAATTGAGTGATTGAGTCTTAATGATCATGATCAGTGTACAATTAAGGTAAACATTCCTCATCAATGCAGATTTACTGATCGGTTGATATTTCTTATTGTTTTCAACGCCGATAAACATCAAAAGATCTGGTTCTTCTTCGTTATTAACTATTACTACTAAATTCTTTATGCAACCTATACGAACCCTAGATAGTAACTCGAACTTCTTAATCGAAAGTCTGGAATTCAAATTCGAGTGTCATGCCCTGATTCTCTATTACTCTAATCAGGGTAAACTCTCTTACTCTCAGAATTTTATAATTAGGGGTTTTCTTATTGTATTCCGATTTTTGAAATTTTGATAGGGCGAGAAGATCAAATCATGTTTTAACTAAAGATTCTTATTAGCTAATCTTTTTTGATAGCAGTGTGATAGTGGAAGACCTTTCTTTTCCTTGAAAAGACCTACAGGTTAATTTCGACACCATTAACTTATCTGGGTTTTCTTTTAGTCTCTTTCATTCTCGAATCCTTGGCAGGTATGGTGGTACCCTGGGAATTTGCCTTATGGATGGAATATACATGCATACTGTGTGTTGCAGATTATGGGAGCTTACCTTACGGATGGGGTGGATATGCTCAGTTCAATTTAGCAGAGGTATGGCCAATAAGCTTATTGTTAGAAAATCTACTTATTCGAGTTTGTATAATTCTATAGTTTGTCGGAGGACATTTTGTTAACCCGTTTATGTTTTTATCCGCAATACTACCAGAAAGGTGTTCTACTTAACCTTACTGAGAAAGAATACCAGAATCAATCAGTCATTGTATTTAAGACACTATAGACACTATGGTACATTGTATAGACGGATAGACCTCACATCAATGATATTTTGTTTCATGTCAGCTGCAAGTGGTGCATCAAACAGTATGTCGAGGCTTGAGGTTATGTCGAGGATTGAGGTTCATATAAATGCTCATATGCATCACTTCAGATTGAAAAACCATCAGCTCCTACTACTTCTACAAAACGACAGGTGGACGTCGGAGCAATCTTATTAACATCTGCCATTTCTAATCAATACCCGCACAACAACAACTTCAGCCAATCAAGTATCATCACTGGCAAACCCATATTGTTTGTGCGTCTCTGTTTAATCGGTATGTTTGGCCATAGGCCCCGGGCCCCTATCCAGCTACTATGGTCCAACTAATTAAAAAGGCTACTGTGACCCGAATAACTACCACACTATCATATGATACGACCACCTAAATATTTGGGCACTACATCTACCTTTAAATTTTCTTCACCGCCGGGGTCATAGGCCCCGGCCCCCTATCCAGCTACTATGGTTAAACGCTACTGTGACGCGACTAGCTAGCACACTATAATATGACGCGACTAACTAATATTCGGACCGTATGCTATGACCACAAATTAATAAACAGATCTCTAAAAAGTTTGAGGGATTTGTCTTAGTATTTCAGTAAACATTCAATTTTATAATTGTTTAGTATCTTTAATTAATATTTATTCGTTTTCCAGCTTTTTAGTCAACAACCTTGCACACAATACATACTCGGGGGATGTAAGGTATGGATTGATATTTTTGTTTGTGTGCATTTAGTTTTTAAAAATTTGTATTATAATTTATTCCCTTTTCTGAAATTCAGGCTAGGAAAAATAAGGCATATAATGAACGAAAAAAGGATGAGAGAGCATCCAAGAAGGAACCAGTGCAGAATGTTAAAATCACTAAACAAGTATCCTCGGTAAGAATTTTATATGTGCTGATTCAAATGTAAAATATGTTATGCACACACGTTATCTAATTCATTGTGTGTTTTTTTTTTGAACTTTCAGACACGGTCTGCAGCCCAGTTAGCACGGTGGGCAAATGAGAGAGAAAAGAAGGAAAAAATGGCTGCTAACAGTGATGTTGTTACAGTTTAAAAATTGGATTTGAATCCCAAGGCATGTGTGCGTGTGCAGCCAGAAACATTGGTAAGTTTTTAATAGTTATTTTTTTTTTAAGTCTACAAAACTAGTCATAAAAACCCAAGGTGACCAAACTTGTGGTACAAAAACCCCACTCAAATGTTGGGATCCATTAAAACTCCATCTTAAACAAAATTGATACAAAAACCCCAAATTTTCAAAAATTGATACAAAAACCCCAAATTTCAAAATTGGTTGCATCAAATTTTATGGGGTTTCATCAAATTTTATGATGAAACCAAAATTTGGTTTCATCAACCGCGAGTTACTTTTGTTTTGTTGGGGTTTTTGTGTTACTTTTATTTTGATGGGTTTTTTGTGGATGGATAGTGACACCTTTGGGGTTATAACTCGCGGACCGTTAAATCTATTGTTATGTTCGATCAGTCCTTTAAAAAATAAAATAAAATTGCAGTATGCTTCTTTGACTAAAGAAAAAAAGTATAATATACTTTTGATACGTGGACAAATCAAGGAACAAGTTGTGATACACAGAAACGGAAAAAATAGTAAAATTTCTTTATGAATCCTTAGTGTCTGTATCCATCTGGTTACATGTTTATCATCATCCCATATCTGCAAAAAAAATAGAGTACATAGACAATAGACCAGGCGAATCCAGCGTACTCTAAAGATTAAGATTAAGAGAGTAAAAGATTAAATGTCAGAGTATAATACCATCCTACAGATTAACTTTAAAACTGAAGAAGAAAAGAATGAAAAGAAAATAATAGTTAGTCAGTTTTTGGTGATATCGACACTGGTTTTTGGAGTCAGAGTCGTAAGTCATTCAAAATACGTCGTTTATTACAATATACAGATCTTTCATTAATGTGGATTATTGTTGTAACAGATACATAATCGTAATAGGATGAGAAAAGTTGTGGAGGATCCATTCGGTGGTCAATACGAGGGTGATGAAGCGACATGTCGTGCATAATATATGGGTAGTGATGATGCATGTAGTGACCAGGTAGATAAATGATATAGGTAAATAACTAAAGATATGTTATATAAAACAATACTTTGATGTTCTGATCTATCTTAGATTATATTTATTTTTTTGGTGCAATTTTGATCATAGTTATTGGTTTCGACGATTAATTTCTTATCGCAGGTGGGGATGGAAGATGAGGTTCTGAATATGCATGTGGATTCAAAAAAGGACTCGCAAGAAAACGACGATGATATGTAATAATTATTGCATTAATTTTATGGCTCAAATTAACTTTCTAAACTTTAAACAGATATATAGTTATTTTTAATGTGGCTATCCTTCTGAACAGGTCTATTCCGCATCCGGATACATCATCTGACGATTACAATGATTACTACGCATCAGATGATGACGTGATTCTGAAAGAAACTCCAGTGCTTTCAGCCTATGCTAAAAAAACTACAAAAAGACGCACAGGATTTGATGAGTTTGGTCGGCATTATCTGGGGTAGATGGTGTAGTTACAGGAAATCCTACACTACACCCTTGATAAGAATTCACAGTAATTAACACATATTTGAATATTAAAAATAACAGTTTATTATTTGATTCACAGAAATGTTTACAGGAAATGGAAGAAATCAAGATTACAACCGCTCTCTTGAATTTTCTCTCTCCTCAAGACTTTCTCAACACTCAAAAAAATACATCATCCATTTCTGAATCTACTGGGTCTCTTTATATAGGATAGTTATATAGTGGATGACAGCTAAGTTGTCCTTTAATTTCGGATCTGACCCACGATATTATCGCAGTAGTTATAATGTCCATTCTCGCAAGCGTCGTTCCCATCACAGGGCAATCATGATATTCTCGTGTTTCTTCATTCATCACCTATTATGTCATTCTTCAAATTATTCTGTGACATTCGCGAAGTGTTGTTGAAGAACTCGCAGAACTGTCGCTGTAAATCTCACAGAAGTGTTGTAGTGGCGATATTCTGATCCTACATCTTGCCTATTCTCATATCTTTTCTGCGAGGAAGGAAATATCATGAGAAATAAAATACCACAACTAATCATTGTTTCATCTTCTATGACCAACAAAACTCCGTAAATTAAGTGTTACCGCCTACATGTGTCGAATATTCTTCTTTTTAATGATTAATCTTTTATTACCCGGTTACCATCCTTTTGTCTATAAAAGAGAGAATCTATCGAAGAAATATTTTTTCTTCTTTTACTTCTTTTACTTCTTCGTCTTCTTCACTTCTTCATTCTCTGCAAAAAATTTCTACCTGCAACCTTCTTCTTTAACTTCTGCAAATTCACCTGATGTTGCTTCAATGGAATCTCCAAGGTATGTGTTCTTTATTAAACTCGATTTTGCTTGTCTAAATCCTATTTATTCACTCTATTTGATCTTTTTTGCCTGATTCTATATAACTCCCACACCATGTTTTATTTTCAGTGGAACTTCATCCAACACCCAGTTTGTCGATCAAAACCCTAATCTTCAAGAAGATTTACAACAAAAACTCGTTGAAAATAAAAGAAAGTCTGCGAGTCATAAGTTAGGAAGAAACATTTGTTTTCTTAGTAAAAATATTGTTTCCTCTGTTTCTTATCTATATTATTGCTCGAAGGGTGATTAAAATGATGTTATACCTCGCAAGCAATATCGCAAAGCCAAGACTCTTGAGATTGATATTACTATTCCAAATTTTCATCTTCAAAATCTGTTTCTACCACTTCGCAGATGGAACCTCCATCCTCTATTTGAGAGAATGTCATTATCAATACCCCCAATGCCATTAATCCTCCAATAAATGAGACTCCCAAAACTGTTATGAAAAAAGTTTCTTCCTCTCCTATTTTGCCTCCAACCGTTACTTTTCTAGACACTCCACCTTCTAATGATGCAACCATCATAAATGACTCAAATCTCCAACTCGCCATCATTACCACTTCACCATCTGTACCTCTTCCCTCATCCAAAGAAACATCAATAGGAGTTGATGCAGCTTTTAAAGTTTTGTCTGACATTTTAAATGATGCCAAGAAATCTTCTACTGACCCTTTCAAATATGATGTCTGTGAGACTTTAATCAAATATTTTGTTTCTGATCGAACTGCTTCACGAACGTCTTTAGAAAATGAAGTTGAAGCTCTAAAAAGAAGTCTCCAAGCCAAAACTTCAAAATGTGATACTCTCGATCACAAGCTTCACAACTATTTACTGGATTGCGAAAATCTTCGCGATAAAAACAAGGAGTTAAAAGGTATAGTTCTTCTGCCTCTGCCTCTAGTTTTTCTTGTTCTAATAGATTTTCATCTTTTCTGTACTCAATTTCTTTTTAAATATTTGGTTTGCCTACTTAGCTTTAAATCAGAAACGATTAATGAAGATATTTCAACTTGAGTCTGTCGCTGAAGAAGCTCGTGTTGAGAGAGATTCTTGGATGGATCAATATAATAGATTAGATAATCTTTACACATACTCTATCGATCAAATAGATAATCTTACTAATGAGAATGATCAATTAGCGTAAAGGCAAAATCTATTAATCAGCGAAGTTACTCGCCTCTCATACTTGTTAACCCAAGCTAACTTGGCGATGGAATCTTTATCAGATGAAAATAAGACTTTGTCTCGAGAGAAACATAGCTTCTTGAACAAAATGGCGATCTCCTCGCAGCAAATAAATATTCTTCAGAAAGTGTGTAACGACCAAGAACAATCTCTTCGTTCATTAAAAGATGAACTCAAGGAAGCAACTGATTCTTCTGCCGCTGAGAAATATAAACTTATCAAGGGCAGGTTAACTCTAAGTTTAAAGGCCAGTAAACTCCAAGATCAGTATTCTCAATTAGAAGAATCTTACTCCCTATTAGCAAAAGAAAATACTTATCTTCTCTCCAAAGAAGAAATGATAAAATCTCGCCTGAAGGGTATTGTTGGGGATGATTTTGATGATGCCATGAATCAATGGGAGAATTTTTTCTTAACATTAATTCAAAATTTAACTTCTCAAAAAGAAGGTAGTCATTTTGACTGCCTTAACTGTTAACTTTTCTATTTAATTTTTCTGCTATATCTCTTGCGAGATTTTCATCTGAATGTTTTCTTGTCAATTTATGTTTCTCGCAGAATCTGAAAAAAGCCTTCATTCTACCATTTCTGATCCGACTGAAAAATTGGCTAAAGTTCGAAAATAAAACGGAACGCTTACCTCCAATCTTGTTCAATCTCGCGATCGTGCAGAAAAGAGATATGACTACCTTGAATACTTCAAAAATATGGAGATTGGAAATTGCGATAAAGGTTTCCTTCGCAAGGTTCGTCTTAGTGCTGAAGTTCTTGTGAATGATATTTTGATATCCCTGTCTCTCCCTCATGTATCTGTTGATCCTCTAGAAGTAGATAATGATGAAACTCCTCTCCCCATGGATGATGATCTAATCTATGTAAGTGGTGAAGAAAATGCCTCTCAAGAAGACCCAACAGAAGAAGAAAGAAGTCCTTCTAAAGAAGTAGATACTGGTGGTGCAGATAAAGAAGAAAGTCAAGATGATCGCAACGCAAAAAATATTGACAAGGAGAATGAAGCTGACGAGACTAATGGTGAGGCTAATATTGAAACTTGGGTTTTGTTTTTGTTTTCCTTTTCCTCCTCTTTCTTGCGAGCAATGTATCTTTATGCAACTTTGGAATTCAACTTTATTTCTTGTTATTTTGAATATTCTCAAGAAAGATAATGATATTTTATTTATTAACTCCCATACTTGCCCCTCATTATCTTTCTTGTGATGAACAAGTATTTCCTGCATTTTCTCCTTACAAAACTGTGTTGCGAATAGTACCTGCGAAATTATGTATAGTACTACGATATTATGGATAATCCTGATGTATGATTTTGAATAATATTTCTGAGAAATTCTGAAGGATACTTGTTTCCCATCATCTCTTCTGTGGTTAACAAATCTTTCCTGCATTCTTAAAAGAAAATAGTTAATGTTTGGGATTATTCTGTTGGTTTTATTTTGCCTTCCTAGTTAAAGGTCTTATTTTGCCAATTTTTTGTGTCCGCGACAAAATCGCGGGACGTTTTTACATTTTCATGTAAAAACCCATTGATCTTGCCTTATCCAGATTTTGTCGATTTCTCTGCGACAATATGACAAGTCTAAGCTCCCTTGCGAGAACAAAGCTTTATGACATTGCCGTCTTGCGATGAAATTGCAGGACGTCTTTACACTTTCATGTAAAAACCCATTGATCTCAACTTAACTTTTTCTCATGGCTTGTTGCCTCTGCATAATATTTGTTACGCGACAATATGATAGGCCTAAATGTTCTTGTGATCATAAAGCCCCATGACATTGCCATCTTTAGACACTTATCAACTCCCTAATGGAGGGTGCCGCCCTTATCTTCCCCCTGGTTTCCCCTTCAAGGAAGGCACATCGGTCGTATAAGACTATCTCCTCACATCCGGTCTTAAAAACAACCAGCTGTTTTCGCAGCCTCTTGTCCTTTATGCTTATATGGCTTATAGTTACAAGACTGTACCCTAGGTGGGGTTTTCTTCGGGCCGAGTGCATCATAGCCAAGACTTTCCAAGAATGGCCAGGGTAGTTTCGTACGCCCCGGGCACCCTTGGCTCAATCGTGTACCTCTGCACTCCTTAGAAGACACCCTCGGTCGTCCAACCAGGGTATAACCTTATATAGTTGGAAATCCAAGGTATCTCCCCAGGATAGGTTTTCTTTAACCCCAACATCTCCATGACTCAGGTTCCAGCAGCGGTATAACCTTATCCCTGAATCATGTAAAGAGATACCCCCTTATATGACGCACTTTAGGTCTTACATTTGCCTCTTGCGAAATTGTATCCGCGAACTAGGGTGTACGCCATAAAGGTTCTTCCTATTCTATTAATCTCTACAAAATTTTTATTCGCGTTTCTTGCGATATTTACGCATTTCTTACTTTCTCTGTCATTGGAAGAATCTCGCAGCTATAATATAGAAAAATTTATTATCCGTTTCATCATATAACATACCAGCATCTCTAATCTCGCAGAATTTGTCATTGATAATATCTTTTCAGGAATAATCTATTCCATGGTCTATCAAGTCTTTGACCAACATCTCTTCCTTCAGGATCCATTAATTTGTATGCCCCAGTTCCAACTATCTCTTTAATGATGTATGGTCCATCCTATTTTCTTGCCAGTTTACCACCATTTTCTCGTTGATAACTTGGTGTTTCTCGCAGCACTATGTCACCTGGTTGGAATTCATGTTTTTTGACACGTTTGTTGTACTCGCGAGCTATTCTTCGCTGATAATTTTCCATATGTTGTAAAGCTTTTTCTCTTTTCTCTTCCAATTCATCCAGTTTATTCAGAATAATCCCAGCACTAAGATTCTTCTCCCAAGCCTCTTTTTTTGTTGTAGGAATAGCAACTTATGTTGGTAACACAGCTTCAACCCCATATGTCAAACAAAAAGGTGACATTCTGGTAGCTTCCCGTCTAGTTGTATTGTAAGCCCATATTACATTATGTACTTGTTCGCACCATGCCCTGTGGTGTCCTTCTAATTTCTTATTCAGTATATCTGCAATTGTCTTATTTGTTGCCTCTGCCTGTCCGTTGGCCTGTGGATATAGTGGTGTCGATTTTCCACATTTGATTTTAAATGCATTAAGTAACAATTCGATATTATGCCCTTCAAACTATTTTCCATTATCAGATACCAACTGTGCAAGAATCCCAAATCTGTAAATTATATTTTCAAATATGAATGTAAAAATGTCTTTGTCGCAAATGTGTTGCACTGCTTTTACTTCTCCCCATTTTGTGAAATAATTTGTAGCGACAATTAAATATCTTCTTTGTCCAGAACCTGGTACAAATGGTCCCACGATATCTAACCCCCATTTTCCAAAAGGCCACACACTGGTTTAGGATGATAATGGTGCCCCTGGTGCATGTATTTTCTTTCCATATCGCTGACAATCTTCGCATCGTCTTGAAAGTTGCTTCGCCTCCTCATGAATATATGGCCAATAATAACCTTGAATTTTTGTTATGTATGCCAAAGATCTTCCCCCGCTGTGATTACCAGCATCTCCACTATGCAACATCTTTAACACCTTTTGTCCTTCTTCCCTTTTTAAGCATCTTAGTGATGGTCCATTAAAAGATTTGCGATATAATACTCCATCTCTTAATTCATAATTTGTTGCACGGCTTTTTAATTTATGTGTTTCTAATCTATTTCTTGGTATCTTTCCTCTTGCCAAATATGCATGAAGTTCTGTTCGCCAATCCGCAATATTTCCTTTTGGTTCTTCTTCACCACCTTTTATCATCATCACATCTGCTTCATCTTCTTCTTCTTTATTGATTGATGGTGATACAAGTGTCTGAATTTTTATGCATCTCGCAGCAGGATTTATAATCATGCTAGATATGAAAGCAAAAGCATCTGCGAGTCTGTTATCTTTTCTTGATATATGTATCCATTTTATTTTTGGAATTCTCGCAGACAATTCTTCAACAAGTTTCTTGTATTTTTTCAAAGATGGTTCATTTGTTGTATATTCTCCTTTTATCTGGCGAATAACCAATTGCGAGTCACTAGTAATTCTTGCATTTTCCAACTTCATTTCTATTGCGAATTTTAACGCATGCACCACCGCTTCATACTCTGTCTCATTATTAGTGGACGTGAATTCCAGACGAAATGAAAAAGCCATTTTTTCTCCTTATGGTGAAATAAAGACACTCCAATTCCATTACCTTCCCCATTTGATGATCCATCCACCAATATTTCCCACATGTTGGGTTCTTTTAATAGATCTTTTGGGTCTCCATGTTCTTCTTCTATGTCCATTATTTCTTCTACAGCTTCATCATCTTCTAGAGGAAATTCTGCTAAAAAATCTGATACATCTTGTGATTTTGGCGAGGATAGGATTTCGTATTTGATTTCAAAGTGCCCTACTTGTACATTCCATCTCTCAAGCCTGCCTGATATTTTTGAATTCTTCATTACTGACTCAATTGGTACCTTTGTTAATAATTTTATTTTATGTGCTTGAAAATAGATGTGAAGATTAAAGGTTGCATATACCAATGCCAGAATTAACTTCTCGATCTTTGAGTAATTTTTCTATGCAGTATTAAATGTTTTGCTGATGTAATAAATTGGTTTTTTATACTCCTGTGTCTACTCACAGTAATACTGCACTTAATGCGTGCGAGGTTGTCGCAAGGTAGATCAATAATTCTTCTTCGGGCTCTGGTTTCTGTAAGATAGATATTTTCATCAAATATTCTTTAATTCCTTGAAAATCCTTCTCACATTCGTCTGTCCACTTGAACTTTGTACCCTTCCTGAGTATGTTGAAGAAATGCTTGCATTTATCTGAAGATCGCGAGATAAATCTTCCTAGCGAGGCTAAGAGCCCGTTCAACTTATGCACATATTTTACGGTTGCTGGTGTTGTCATGTCACGAATTGCTTGTACTTTATCTGGATCAACTTGTATTCCTTCCTTTGACACAATATATCCCAAAAATTTCCCTGAAGCTACTCCAAAAATACATTTTTTAGGATTCACCTTGATGTTAAAATGTCACATTTGATCGAAGATCTCCTTTAAGTCTTGTACATGGTTTTTAGTTTCTTTACTTTTGACTAACATGTCATCTACATATACCTCTAATGTTTTATGGATCCATTTTGCAAACACTTTTTCCTCCATTCTTTGATATGTTGCACCAGCATTTCGTAAACCAAAGGGAATCTTTGTATAACAATATAATCCTCTTGGGGCAAAGAATGCGGTGTGTTCTTGGTCTTCTTCAGCGAGAGGAATCTGATTATATCCTTTATACCCATCTAATGAAGATATTCTATCATTTCCCGCTGCTGATTCGACCATTTGAGGAATATCTGGTAATGGAAAGCTATCTTTAGGACAAGCTTTGTTTAAGTCAGTAAAATCTATACAAATTCTTATCCCTTTATTCTTTTTTTGGAACCACCACCATATTTGCAATCCATTCCGGGTACTTTTCCTGCCTTATAATTCCCGCATCAAGCATCTTCTATAATTCTTCTTTTATTTGGGAATGGTATGTTGTTGCGATTTTTCTTATCCTTTGCTTAAATGGTCTTACTTCCTTGTTGATTTCTAGTTTATGACATGCAACTGATGGGTCTATCCCAGGAATCTCATCCATATTCCATGCGAAGATGTCTTTATACTCTCGCAAGAGGTTTACGGTTTGGTCTTCTTCATCTGCATACATCTTCGTTATGATTTTTAGCATCTTAGGTTCTTCTTTACTTCCAATATTTACTTATTTTGTTGGCTCTGCTGTGATGTATCTGGCTTCAGGCTCTCCCATTGGTGTTGAGGTTTTCACAACTCTCACGAGTTCATTTCCTTCTTGTGAGATTTCGCTGGGTATTCCTTTTCCTTCTTTTGCTCTTATCATGTAAACTTTAAATTCTTCTTCTTTCTTTGTCTCCTTTGCCATTTTTCTACGAGCTTTTCACAGCTTTGGTTGCTCTTCATAATTTCTCACTTTAGTTTGATAACACAGCTTCACAAGATCAGTATCGCCGCTAATTTATCCAATTCCGTCGGGCATAGGAAATTTGATGCATTGATGCAACGTTGATGCTACAGCCTTGATTGCATGTATCCATCGTCTTCCCAGTATCATGTTATACGGCGATTCCACATCTACCACACATAATGTTACCTGTGTTTCGACCTTTCCTAGCGGAATTCGTACCACTATTTCACCTTTAGGTTTTGTTAAAGATTTTCCAAAGCCATGAATATGATATGTTGAACAAGACATTTCTTCATCTTCGTACTTTATTTTCTTAAATGCATGATAAAATATTATGTCCACGGAAATTCCTGCGTCCACCAAATTTCTATTCACGGCCCATTCTTCCGCAGATTTTATTGATTTTCCCCTTTCCATTTGTACAGTGGATACCGTGATTACCAAAGGAGATGTGTGATTTAAATTTTCTTCTGGTATTTCTGCTGCTGTAAATGTGATTTTCTGCTTTTCCCAATCCTTCATGATGATATTACCGTCATAATTTTCTTTCTTTCAAAATTTTCTTTCCTTCAAAATCTCGTTTATGTATCTTCCCCTTAATGTTTTCATGGAATTTTTCGATCATTGTTCTTGTTACCATACCACACTCCAATTTCCTACAATTCTCTTTGGATCTAATCATTCTTCCTTCAAATATTTCACTGATTTGTTCAATTATCTTCTTAATCCTGAATAACTCTCATCTTATACCTTGCGTTTTCTATGATTTTTGTTAATTCAATCCCTATTTCGGGCGCCAAAATGTAGTTGCAGGAAATCCTACACTACACCCTTGATAATAATTCACAATAATTAACACATATTTAAAGATTAAAAACAACACTTTATTATTTGATTCTCAGAAATGTTTACAGGAAATGGAAGAAATCAAGAATACAACCGCTCTCTTGAATTTTCTCTCTCCTCAAGACTTTCTCAACACTCAAAAAAATACATCATCCCTTTCTGAATCTACTGGGTCTCTTTATATAGGATAGTTACATAGTGGATGACAGCTAAGTTTTCCTTTAATTTCAGATCTGACCCGAGATATTATCGCAGTAGTTATAATGTCCATTCTCGCAAGTGTCATTCCCATCGCAGGGCAATCATGCTCTTCTCGTGTTTCTTCATTTGTCAGCTATTACGTCATTCTTAAAATCATTCTGTGATATTTGCGAAGTGTTGTTGAAGAACTCGCAAAACTGTCGCTATAAATCTCGTAAAAGTGTTGTAGTGGCGATATTCTGATCCTACAGATGTAAAATAAGTGTAATTGGTGCGGCGCTTTGCAATGGATCGACGAGCGAATGAGCGATTCCTCTTTAAAAAAATCATGTTTTTACTAGATATTGCCACAAGGGACAAGTTAGGTTGCCGGATCTTCGTGAGCCTCCTCAGACAATAAGGGAACTGTTCGAAGGGAATGATAGTAGTTCAAAGATGTTCAGGAAAAATTTAAGGAGATATAATTCCGCCAACTCCTTTACAAGTCTCAAGTGCCAGTATGACAATAGAGCTAAGAAGGGAGGTGGTCCTCAAAGTTTTTCAATACATGGAGAGCTGCGGCATTATAGCAGTAGTTTGGTACCTGCGGGGGAGAATAAGGAAAGCTATTCACAGTTATTCTTTTACGATCCGGATAAAGCGTTGGATATACGACAACAAAAAAATCCCAAATTAGAACGTAGAGTGCTACGTATTATACAAGATATGTTGAGAGCTATCAATACACTCTATCCCAAGTATGTTCGGGCGAAAGAGATACTGGAGAGCATACCAGATGAACTCGGTAAAAAGGTAGAGGTATCTTTGCATTTTAATTCAGAATTCGACCAGCGAAGGTACAACGCCCCGGTTGTGGAGGAAGTGTCGGTTATCGTACCTGAAAAATAGAATAACATACAAAGGACTCACGATATTATATTACACTTAAAAGAGGGGAAAAGTTGGACCAGGATAACTGAGTGCCATCCTCTTTATCTGCCGATGCATTATGTGTTGTTCTTTCCTTATGGTGAGATAGGTTGGAGATGCGAATTAACTCTCTGGGAGGAAAGCATTAAATATTTTGGCAATAACAGTCTATCCCTGATGGATTTTTATATTTATTATCTATTTCCTCGCGTGCTAGAATACTCGACTATTCTTAGAGGGTGTAAAAGTTTCCAGGAATTCGTGGTGGATGCTTGGGCTTCGACTGAACAGAACCGTTTAGGATGGATAAGGTTTAATTAGGATAAGATGCGTGCAGATAATTACAGTTCGATAATCAAGATGAAGGAGGATGGGATATCACCGGATCGGGCGGGTACAACGTGTGTTTTTCCGTCTATGCATATCTGAGGACCAAGGAAGATGCATGAGATCTATCAGGACTCCATTGAAATAACGCGCTATAATCATCATCCGGATATCTTTCTTACCATGACGGAGAATCCAAACTGGACAGAGATACAATAAGCACTTTAACCTCACCAGACTGCATTTGATCGTCCATATTTAGTTGCGCAAGTATTTGAGATGAAAAGAAAGGCATTGATGGACGGGATAGTTGAAAAGAAGGTGTTTGGGGATGTGGTCGGGTGCGTGTATACCATTGAGTTTCAGAGGCGTGGATTGCCTCATATGCATGCACTTATATATCTTGAGAAGTCGCAGAAAATACGTACATTTGACCAGGTGGATAGATACGTGTCAGTTGAATTTCTCGACGAGCAGAGTGACCCGGTCCTGTTTGATACGGTTAGAAAATGCATGGTCCACGGACCCTGTGGTGACAGGAATAAATATTCATGTAGGATCAGAATATTGTCACAACAATATTCTTGCGAAATAAACAACAGTTCGGTGATACATCAATGATATTCTGCGACACATCTCAAAGTGACGTAAGAAATGACATATCAGATGAAAACGACAGAAACATGAATAAAGTGTGACATTTCTGCGGCAGATCAATAAAACCTTCGAATGATTAAGGCGGTGCTAACTGCGATTTATCGCAAGAACTCAGATTCGAAACTAAAGGGAATCTTAGTTGTAAATGAGCTGTCATGAGCTGTAATCCACTATGTAAATGCCTATATAAAGGGAATGAATAGTTCCAGAGAGAGGGATGAAATTTTGAGTACTAGGAAAGTTTTTAGGAGATAGAAAATCTTTATCAAGTGTTCTGTGTTCTTTATTTCTGTAATTCCTTAAGATCATATTAATGAAAAGGTGTCTTTAATCTTCAAATTATGTCATAAATATTGATAAATTCTTGAATAGGGTGTAGTGTGGGAATTCCTGCAACTACATTTTGGCGCCCAGAAACAGGGAGAATCAATTTGAGAAATTTCAAATTACAACTTGAAGATTTGAAGAAATTATTAGAATTAAAGAAATGGCTAGAAGGAGAATAAATACATCAGAACCACCAACAACAGTGAGAAGAAGTAAAAGAATTGCAGGGGAAGGGATAGGTGAATTGGAAGGATATTTAAGGATCAGATCAGGAAGAAATAGAATGAGAAATGGACCAGAAAATTCAATCCAACCACCAAATCAACAAACACGAGCACAAGATAGAAATGTGGATTATGATAGAATGAGTGTGCATACTTGGAGGTCGGATTCGATAGAAGAGGCGGAAAATCAAGAAGTGGAAAGAAATCAAGAAATGGATGGAGGATTAATTCATAAAGGACATGAAGTAGTAGATGATTTGAGACAAAGGATACAGGAAGAAAGAAGATTAGAGGCAGAAGAACGTGCCAATCTTACAAGGAAAAATCATGAATTAAGAATGGAAAATTTGAGGCTGCAAAACAGAAGATCGAGAAGCAGCATGAGATCAAATTCAAGATCACATAGAGAAGAAACAAGACAAAATCTCCCTATACAAAATATTGGCGAGAATATGATAAATGATCGTTATATTCCACGCGGTGAAACTTTAGACATTAGACATAATCAGGATGAGGGAGAAAATCAAGAAGAGAGAAGGAGAATGTTACGTGATGAAGAGATTCGAAGAAATCGCAGAATAATCGAAGATGATATTGAGACGCATTATATTGAGCAAATACATTTAGCAGGAGAAAGAGAGAGATTGCGAGCAGAAGTAGAAGAACAAGAAATTCAAACAGCGTTGCGTCAGAATAATCACGATAATCGAGAAAGATGACGTGCGCAAAATCGTAATAACGATAATCTCAATGAGGAATATGAGAGAATTCGCAAAGATATAGAAAGGCAACGAATAGAAACACTAAGAGATGAGGAAATTCGCGGAGAGGAGAATGAAAGACAAATTAACTTGCAAGAAGAAGAAAATCGCAGAAGAAGACAAAACCAAGATGTTGGAGAAGAAGCGCGAAACATCGCAAGACAAGAAAGGCATGAACGCAGACGAAGAGAGGCTGAGTTGAAAAGGCCAATGGAGCAAAATTCTGATAGGAATGAACAAATCTTGCGAGAATTGGCAGA
Organism: Papaver bracteatum; assembly: GCA_023529315.1. Lineage (NCBI taxonomy): Eukaryota > Viridiplantae > Streptophyta > Magnoliopsida > Ranunculales > Papaveraceae > Papaver > Papaver bracteatum. The sequence goes on from JAJJWX010004510.1 coordinate 141,752, forward strand.
AATGAGAGGAATGATAAATAACAGAAGAGAAGGGGGAAGAAGACAACTTGATGAGGCAATCGAAGAAGCTTCGAAAACTCCATTTACTCAAGAGGTACAATTAGGAGGGATACCTCCAAAATGTAATTTACCGGTGTTGACCAGTATATTTGATGGGACTACGTGTGTTGTCCAACATATCAAAGCTTATATTCGATGTATGCTACAATGGGAGAACCATGATGTCGTTTTGTGCAAATATTTTGCGTCAAGTTTAACTGGCGAAGCACTGAAGTGGTTCGAAAGTCTTCCTAAGAATACAATAACTTCGTTCATGCACTTGCAAACTACTTTCTTAGGAGCATACATCAGCAATAATTCTGCGCGACCTGGAATTGAAGATGTGTTTGGATTGAAACAGAGAGTTTGTGAGAGTTTAAAGCACTTAACGATAAGATGGAGGACAATGTGTAGTGAAATGGAAGGAAGAGTAGATGAAATATATCTCATTTTGTCATTCATAAATGCTATGTTTGCGACAAATCTATTATACATCCAGGTCTTCAGAGTTAAAAACACAATCACTATAACAGAACTGCGAGAATTGCAAGAAGAATATATCGCTTTGGAGGAAAAACAAAATGAGATGGAGTCTTATCCAATTCTCGCAGGCACAAGTTTAGCCGCAGAAAATGGAAGTTTGCTACCAAGGATGATTAATACAGTAGCAAGTACTTCCCAAAATCCGCGTGAGAAAATGGAGACTGATAATCAACATAAGATAGTAGCAATGGGGAGTAGAGATCAAGAGGAATTGGAAAAGGAGAGAAATTTTTATAATCGCAATAACAATAATAAGGTCCCAAGGTTTGATCAACCGCAGGAGAATTATGGTGGACAGAGGCAGAATTATTCAAGAGAGCAAAGAGGTCAGAGGAATATGTGGGAAGACATCAAATTGCCACCTTTAAATACTGGTATAGACAAGATTTGGGAAGCGATTATTTTGATGGAGAATATACCCTCACCCTGGAACATGGGGAAAGAACCACATCCCAACAACCAAAATCAAGAATTTTGTCCTTATCATCATTTTCATGGTCATTCTGTGAATAATTGTAGAAATGTGAAAAGAATCATTTTGCGAATGATTGAACAAGGGAAATTAAATTATTTTCTAGAAAGATATTTACAAATCTAAAGCAGCAATTGCCGCAAATTTACAGAAATTCGCAGAGTTAATGTTGCAAAAGAAGCTGAAACATTTGTCATTGAAGTAGGAGCTACAACAAAAAATCTATTTTGCAATTCAATTGTACATTCACAGAAAACAATAGAGGATTTCCATGACAATGTGCTAAGCAGAGTATTTGCAAGGGATATAGAGGGAATATAGGTGATAAATATTGCGAAGACTTCTCCGTTATAAGAATGGCAGAAACAAGTTATTTCTTTTACTGCTGAAGAGATACCAGAGCCCGGAAAGATTCATGACAACCCATTAGTGGTGAAGTTAGAGATAAATCCAAAGTACAGAGAAGAAGAAGAAGATGATGGTGACGCAGAAAGTGATTCTTGGGCAATAGATAAAGTTTTAATTGACACTGGTAGCTCGGTAGATATTTTATTTTATCATACCTATCGCACAATGGGTGGAAGAGATGATGAGATAATCCCTTCAACTTACAAGATCTATGGTTTTAATGGCACTGCAAACAAGCTAAAAGGAGAAATTACTATGGAAATTCCGTTGAACAAGATATCTTCAAAAATCAAGTTTTGTGTAGTGGATATAGAATCTCCTTACAATGCCTTAATTGGAAGACCATGGCTCCATGGGATCTTGGGTATAGCATCCACATATCATCAATGCATAAAGTTTCCACATCTTCATGGTATTGGGATAATTAAAGGTGATTGGTTTGAAGGCAAAAAGTGTTATGAAGTTGACATTAATACTTGCGAAGAAAGAAACGCCCGAAATCGTAATTGGCAACATAACAGGAGGCAAACTCAGAGAGCTAATAAATTGATGGTGGATAATATAGAGTTGTGGGGAAAGGATATAGTACAAGAATAGTTTGTGCCAAAAGAATCAAAGGTGATTAATCAGGCGAATATGGGAAAAAATTGAAATCTTCATTCTTCGCAGGAGAACAAACAAACATAAGGTGTTGCGATAAATCATTTCTCGCAAGAAAATAAACAAGTAACAAGAAATTGTGAATAATCATTCATCAAGGAAAAAAAGAAGTGCAACAATATCATGTTGCGAACTAGAACAACAAGAAATATGCACACAGAATATTAAGAAAAACTTTGCTCAAAAATGAGAAGTTTTTTTTTTTTTCTATTAAAAGAAAAAGATGATGATTTCGAATCATATAAGAATTTTTAATGCAAATGCATAAGAAGGGCGCAAATCGCCTAAAAATATATAAGAATGGGACGAACTTTTATGGCGTACACCTTAGTTCGCGGATTCTATTCCGTAAGAGGCAATGTCCTTAAAGTGCGTCATAAGGGGGGTATCTCTTTGCATGGCTATGGGAAAGGCTATACCGTTGCTGGAACCTAGTCATGGAGATTTGGGATTATAGAAAATCCATCCGGGGGAGATAACTTTGATTCCCAACTATATAAGTTTATACCTTGGTTGGGCGCCCGAGAGTTTCTCCTAAGGAATGCAACGTATGATCAAGGTGCCGAGGTACACGGTTGAGCTGTGGGTGCCCGGGATGGATGAACCTACCCTGGACATCCACGGCAAGTCTTGGCTTACGATGTGTTCGGCCCGAAGAAAACCCCACTTAGGGTGCAGTCTTGTAACTATAAGCCATATAAGGCATAAAGGACAAGGCTGCGAAAATAACTGGTTGTTGGCAGAACCGGATGGGAAAGTGCTAGTCTTGTATGGCCGATGTATAATCCTTGAAGGGGAAACTGGGGGGAGAGATAAGGGTGATACCCTCCATTAGGGAGATGTGTATCAAAAAAGACGGCAATGTCATGGGGCTTTATATTCGCAAGAATATTAAGGCCCGTCATATTGTCGTGTGACACAGACAGCAATGTCATGGGACTTTATATTCGCAAGAATATTTAGGCCCGTCATATTGTCGCGTGACTGGGCAAAAAGCCTAAAGATAAATGTTAAGATGAGATCAATGGGTTTTTGCGATAAGGTCAAAAGATGAGATAAATGAAATCAATAATAAGAGGATATAAATCGCAAAGACGTCCTGCGATTTCATCGCAAAGACGGCAATGTCATAAGTCTTAAAAAGAAAAGAGAGATTAATCTCACAAGATAGCTTAGATTTATCATATTATCGCAGAGATTAAAATAATGATAAGGCAAGATCAATGGATTATTACATGTAAAAGTAAGAATGTCCTGCGATCTTGTCGCATAAAAGTGGCATAATAAGACCTTTAACTAGGAAGGCGAAATAAGACCACAAGAAAAGTTATATCTGCGAAGCATATAACAAATTCTTCGCAGAAATATTTGCGAAAATTCATTTATCATATTGCAGATTAATAACAAGAGGCAAGTATGGGAATGATGCATAGAATGGTTAATATTGTTATTCATCATTTATATGATAAATTCATATATTCATCATTATATGATAAATTCATATAAATAACAGACAGATAGAAGCAAAAAAGGGAATTTATATATTGAAGAACATCAGGAGTTACAAATATTTTGCAGAAATAATGATACAATTTGTCGCAGATAATTATCGCAAGAAAGAAAGAGAGAAATACAGGAGAAGATCAAAAATAAAAAACAAAACTATTGAGATTTATCTTCATCATTATCTTCATCTTTGTCTTCATTATCTTTATCATCAGTTCCTTCTTCATCTTCGCTTTCATTCTCATCTATATCAACCTCACTGTCAGAAATAACTGGTACTTCAGAACTGGTTGGGATGTTATCCAAGAGACAAGGATATAGACTAAGAGGAAGATCATTATCTTTACAAACTTTCTCAATAGCATTATTGCGAACGGTGAGAAGATTACTACGCAAATTGGAGTTGGATATCTTTATTTTCTCTCGCAGTCTAGTGATTTTATCATTGCGGGAAGCAAGATTTTTCGCAAGATCACTTTTTTCTTCTTCAAGTTCTTCTATCCTTGTGGAATGTTTTTCTTCAGATTCTGCGATGATACAACAATAAATTAGAAATTTGTTGAAAATCTACAAAAAGTATAAAGATGTTAGAGGAGCAATAAATAACCTTCTCTTTCATGAATCATTTCTTGTATCAAGGTTGCTTGCTCGGTATGAAGACTGACATCTATCGCTAAGTTTTTCCTAGCATTATCGAGAATTATCGCAGCCCATGCTAATTCATCATCATTCTGAATGAGAAGATAGGAACGGATTTGTTTTTCTCTCTTAAGAAGTTTAATATTTTCATCCTTAAGTCTATCTCTATCAAGTTCAGTATCAATAAGGGTATTGTGAAATTTTGATAGAGCTTCAGCGCCTTGAAGAGTAATGCGTTCTTTATCCTTCTCAAGTTCACTCTTCTTGGCTTTTAAGACTTTGATTTTTCTCTAAATTCATCTCTGCAAGTCTTTAAACTATTGGACATACTCAAGGTAGATCTATAGTCCATTCTCATAAGGGAAACATGATGTTTAAGCTCATCAAGGGATAGAGTATTAATTTTTTCGTCTGAATAATTATTTAAAGCATCATTAAGACGCTGAAGAAGAGTGGTTTCATCTATGGGTTCATCAAAAGAATTGAGAATAAGATCTTCATCAGTAAGATTATAGGCATCTGCAAAATGGTTGCTCAAATAAGCTAAAATAGCGAGAATAGAGAAAAGTAAAAAAGAAATTAAAGAGAAAAAAAGATTTATACCAATAACTTGTTTGCAGAACTTCTCCTTGTCAACTAATTTCTGTTGAAGAACTTCAACTTCTACTTCAAGCGATTTGTTTTTATTAAGAAACTCAGTATTTCCAGATACTTCCAATTGTTTACATTTTTCGCGAAGAATGGATATTTCAGGTTCATATTGTTTATTCTTCTCACAAAGTTTTGTATATTCAGATTGTGAATCAGTAAGCCTTTTCTGCGATGTTGATAATATATTTTCTAATTCTGAAGCAACGGAAAAAGAAGCTCTAGCAGTCTGCGATAGAAAAGAGAAAATGAATGAGGATAAGTAAAAGATCTTCGATACTCATGATAAATGTAAAATTTACTACAAGAAAAATAAATGAAAGGGGCATACCAGCGAAGTTAGCACATGAAGAAAACTTGAGTCGATAAATCTTGAAACTCCTTTAATATCTTTATTATTAGTCAAGATCGAAGCATCACAGATTTTCGAGAGATAATCGCAAGTACGAGTGATATCATCCTCACCAACACCTTGCATGGGATTCCTAAAAATATTTGATAATTGATCCATTGGAGTTTCGGGTTGAGAAAAACCCATCGCAGATCTAATTCTTGTGGAAGAAATATGTGTTGAAGTTCCCATAGTAACGTCATGGTTTACCCCATAATTTTCTTCAAGTTCATTATATTTTTCAGCGATAGTAGAAGTCTCTCTAAGTTGAAGAAGTGGTTGAGTTTTTCTTCTCTTCTCTGGAGGACCATCTGAGGTTTGATTTTTATTACGGCGAGGGGAAGCACCAGAATTTTTATTTGGAGTTAATACTCTTTTGCCTTTATCTTTAGCTTCAACCACCGCGACAAATGGAATTTCCTTGAAAACAATCACACATAAAGATAAGAAACAGGGGCAACAATATATTTTTAAGGGTTATAAAAGAATGTTTCTTACTTCATCTGTGAAGGTTTTCAAAATTTGTAGGAGATTGGGATTCCCAGTACTGGCGTAACTAGCCTTCATTTTTTCAATCTGATAAAAGATATTTCAATAATTAGTAAGAATAATATATTTATCTAAATTTGCGAATAATGATAAACTTTGCGAGATATACCTCAGAATTCCTTTCAGGCCAATTAAAAACCCAAGGACGATACGACGCAAGATTCGAAAGATTCGCAGGAATATCAAAAGTGCCAAAAATATATGGACCTTCAAGGAGGAGAGGAAATTTGCACCACTTGTCATCTTTTGAGAAGCGTGGACCTTGGTTTCTACTTGAATGATAATATATATCTTGCATAAGAATATTATCCTTCGCAACTTTTTTATCCTTATTTAAACGAACAGCCCAACACGTACTCTCTTTCTTCATAGGAATTACTTGATAATTTGCAAAGAAATTCTCCACGATATATTTCGCTGGAATAATTGGGATATCTTCAAAATCAGGATGTTTCGCAGAATCAGGATAGCGAGATCCTTTACCATCTCCACGAGAGGCATATTCAAGAATGAAACGAATACAATCTCCACTTAATTGGTAGATTGCTCGTGAAAGTTTAGCATGAGAAATAATTTTATAAAAAAGAGGGAGTTCTGGGTCATAAAGAGGGATAGGAAGGCCAGCTTCTAATTGACCTAGCGAAATAAGGATCTTCTCGTTAGAAGAAGGAAATCTTGAAGCTAGATCAATGGAGAGATCAGAGTCTGAAGATTTACCAGGGATCTCAGAAAGTGCAAAACCTAAAGTTTGAAGTTTCTGCTGGTGTTTTTTCAAAGTGGGTTGACCTAATTTTTTAGCAGGAGCCATTACTTAGTATGGGAATGATGATTTAGATGAAGAAGAATAAAGAAATAAAATTGAAACACTAATAGATCCGGAATTTGTGGAAGAAGATGAAGAACAGTAGAGTTGCAGAGAAGGAGTAAAAAAGAAAAGAAAAGAGAGAGTAAAAAGAAGAGGGGAGATTAGCGAAGAAGATATTTATAAGAAAAGAAGATTCTCGAGAACATCAATGCATTTAATGAAGAAAAGACATGAACGGTCAGAATTCAACGGTTGAAAAAAGACGTGTCAAGGGATAAATGAGAGAAAAAACACGCGTAGAATATTTAGCGATGGATGAAGAGATGTGTCAGAATGAAGGGAATGTGAAAAGACAAGGAGTTGCGGCAAATCAAGAAACTTAAATTCTCATGATCTTTATCTTCTTCGCGGAAAAGATATGATAAGAGGCAAGATGTAGGATCATAATATTGTCACAACAATATTCTTGCGAAATAAACAACAATTCGGCGATACATCAATGATATTCTGCGACATATCTCAAAGTGACGTAAGAAATGACATATCAGATGAAAACGACAGAAACATGAATAAAGTGTGACATTTCTGCGGCAGATCAATAAAACCTGCGAATGATTAAGGCGGTGCTAACTGCGATTTATCGCAAGAACTCAGATCCGAAACTAAAGGGAATCTTAGCTGTAAATGAGCTGTAATCCACTATGTAAATGCCTATATAAAGGGAATGAATATTTTCAGAGAGAGGGATGAAATTTTGAGTACTAGGAAAGTTTTTAGGAGAGAGAAAATCTTTATCAAGTGTTCTGTGTTCTTGATTTCTGTAATTCCTTAAGATCATATTAATGAAAAGGTGTCTTTAATCTTCAAATTATGTCATAAATATTGATAAATTCTTGAATAGGGTGTAGTGTGGGAATTCCTGCAACTACAATTCGCCTTGCATGAAAAAAAAAATGCACCAAACATTATCCAAAGAGCTATAACGATACAACTTGCTTGGATGGAGGTGGGTATCCAGTTTATCGTCGCAGGAATAACGGCGTGGAGGTGGCTGTTCATGGTGGGTGTAAGGCAACCAACATTGATGTTGTACCTTACAACCCGTATTTGCTTCGGATGTTTAATTGCCATATTAACGTCGAGGTATGTGATGGGATAAGGGCGGTCAAGTACATCAACAAGTACATATACAAGGGGTATGACAAAACAACATTTGTAGTTGGATCGGCTAATGCATAGTTTTTAAAATCTTACGATTCGCTTCAAAATTTTCCAAAACGATTCAAATCTTAACTATGAATCTATTCGGCTGTGAATCTTATGATTCACATTTTGCCTCATGCGATTTGCACCGATTCATAAGTCAGACAAATCTAAATTTGTTCTTTCCATGTGATTTTATTAAAAATAAATTTTTTGAAACATTTTGACTCGCACAAGATCGAACTCAAGAGCCATGTCCACCTAATTAAGTGCCTAACCATTGAGCTAAACACTAAATTGTGTTACATATTATTCATTATTCATATATATAATACCAATAACATATATTTAAACTTATTAATCTATAACTCCAATATGTATATATGTATTTAGAGATTTACCATGAATCTACGATTCACAATTCAATATACGATTCGATTCTTAAAAAGTAAAAAACGATTCACGATGAGATTTACGATTTAATAACCTTGGGCTAATGAGATACACATATACATAGATGCAAGGTACATAGGTCCCCCAGAAGCTGTTTGGCATCTGTTTGGAGACCATATGCACAAAGAAAGGCCCAACGTAGAAAGGTTGGCAATACACCTTAAAGGTATGCAGAGAATTGTATATGAATCCGAAGCATCAACCGAAGGAGTTACACAGACAGCTGAGAATTATAAATCTAAATTGATGGCATACTTTGAGTACTATGATGAGAATCCCGATGCCCCTGCATACATGTATCAAGAATTTTCGCAGCATATGGTGTGGAAAAAAAGATAAATGTAGATGGGGAGTAAGAAAACAACAATTTGCAATAGCTAGGATGTACTTTGTCTCTCCAAACACTGGTGAGTTGTTCTATCTGAGATTTCTATTGACTGTTATGGCGGGCGCCAGGTCGTTCGAACATCTGAGGACTATGAACAGCGTGCTACATCCATCCTACAAAAAAGCCTGCATTGATCTTGGGTTATTAGATAGCGATGCCGAATTTTTAAATTGTTTGAGCGAGGCATCAACTGTTCAGGCATGAAGCCAGATGAGAAACCTCTTTAAAATAATTCTGTCAGATGGAAATCCAGCTGAACCAGAATTTTTATGGAAAGAATTCAAGATGCATATCTGTGATGATTTACATCACGTTATTAAAAGAAAGTACGGCATCCTAGAACCAACAGATGAGCAGGTTGAAGACTACGAACTTTACCTGATTGATAAATTGTTGTGTAAGGGAGGGAAAGATATGGCGCATTTCTTCTCGATGCCTAAGTCTAAGATTGATTGGGATAATCTTTATGGAAACCGTTACATACGCGAGCATATGCAAATGATGGCAGAAATAGATGTGGATCAGCTTAAGCAAAATATTGCTAAATTTAATGAGGAGAAGCTTGCGGCTTTCAATGCAGTGACAGATTCTGTGGAGAGAAAAGACGGGTCTAAATTATTTCTGAATGGTAGTGCAGGGACAGGTAAGACATTTGTCTACAACGTCATTGCTGCGAGCTGCCGTTTGAAGGGAGACATTGTTTTGACTGTTGCATCATCCGGTAAATATATCCCATTGCTTAATATTTTATGTTAATAAATAATTTTTATATTAATCTAATTTTGATAACTAAATTGCTTTTATTTACATATACCAGGAATAGCTTCCTTGCTTTTGGAGGGAGGCCGTACTGCACATTCAACATTCAGAATTCCTATAGATATAACAAGCACCGGCGTTTGTTCAATAGCTAAACAAAAGGAAAAGGCTGAATTTATAAAACATGCAACTTTGATTATATGGGATGAGGTGCCGATGCAGCATATGCATTGTATTGAGGCAGTAAACAGGTTGCTCCAGGATATTCATGAAAATAAGAAAGATGAATTCGGAGGTGTGACTGTCATTATGGGAGTAGACTTCAGTCAGACTTTTCCAGTGATACCGAATGGAGGCCGGGCAGAAATAGTGGGGGCGTGCATCCGGAGATCTTATTTATGGGATAACATAAAGGTTTTGACACTCACCAAGAATATGCGGCTGGATATGCAAGAACCGGAAAATCGGGCGTACGCGAATTTCCTACTCAAGGTAATTATCTTTGTTGTCTCTCCGTACATCTTAGATTCGGTTAATTGGTGATAGTACCTCAGGTAATAACCATGATAGAATATAGTTGGAAATTAGCTTATATTAACACAACTGATTAAACTTCTTATCTTATTTTACATTTTGCAGGTCGGTTCTGAACCAGTCGACAAAGTTGAGCTTCCATCGGCTGTGAACGTATGTAAAAATAGAAGAGAGTTAATAACAAAGCTTTATCCTTGCCTCACGAAAACATAAATCTGGAGAGGGGATGAGGAGTGTTACGAACAAGTTTCATAGGAGGAACTAACTAACAGAATGATTCTCTCGGCACGCAATGATGATGTTAATGAGATTAATGTCGAGGCACTTAATTTTTTGGACGGAGATACACACACATATCTAGCAGCTGATAAGTTGAATCCCGACGAAAGTGGTAGGATACCACCTATAAGCAATGAATTTCTGCAAAATCTAAACCCTCCGGGAATGCCTTTATTCAAACTACAACTCAAAGTCTCGCTCCCTTGGAGGGACTTTGCAATGGAACAAGGTTGTTGGTGACGCACTGCGGGAAGTAGCTTATACAAGCAAAAATTCTAACGGGAAAGAAAATCAAGATCGGAGAAAAAGTGATGTTGCCTAGGATATCATTCTAGCCCAATATTTCAGAGTTGAACATAAATATGCTGACAAGCCAGTTTTCGATTCGGCTGGCTATACAATGACGATCAACAAATCTCAAGGACAGTCGGTGAAACACGTTGGCATTGACTTGAAGACACCTGTGTTTTGTCACGGCCAACTCTACGTTGCTTTTTCAAGGTGCATCGCTGCAAGATAAATAATTGTGCTACCCGAAGATAAATCAGACGGTTTAAAGGCAACTAATGTCGTCTTCCAGGATGTTTTGTTGTGATTTATTAAACAAATGAACAATAAACAAAACTCTAAAAAAATTTAGGGATTTGTCTTAGTATTTTCAGTTAATGTTCAATTATATTATTATGTAGGTATTAAATTTTTAATTAATATAAAATTTAGATACTGAATAATTAAGTAAATCTCCATATTATATCTTTTTCGTTGGATTATATTATATTTTTGTTTTTCGTTGGATTATATTATAGTTTTAGCTATATAAGCCTATAGCAATTTTTCGAAAATCGACGAGAGGTTGAGCGCCGGCCGTAGGCCGGCGTGATACCTAGTCACTGTAATAAAAAAAAGTGGTCTTTGTGATCAAAGAGTCAATCAGTGGACATGATTCGCCGGACAGGGTCATCCCGCGGTCGGGATCGACCGAATTGTGTTTGACTTGGATGGCTGGGAATTTTTAGGATTTTTCTTTTTCTTTTCATCCGGATCAAGAGATGCTTTCTTCTTCTTCGTTTCCTCGGTCGTCATATTTGTTTCTCAATACCGACCATCTCTTCACGCGAATAAAAAAAAACTAATCTTAACAAAACAAAACTCTTCGTGGTAAAGATACTTCTGACTAAACTCTTCGTGGTAAAGATACTTCTGCTTATTCCATGTTGGTGTTTTAAGTTACAATAAAACCCATCATGCTAAAGATACTCCTGACTAAATTAGATGTTTAATGAATGCAGACATCCGTAGGTACTGAATATCGCAGGATAATAGTTCACGAGTATCGTAATAAATAAAGGAGAAAAGAATTATAAAATGATACGATGATAGAAGTAGCGCGGAGAAATATGAAGTTTTACGAGGATGGAATAATGTTGCGAGTATGAGTTGCGATACTTCGCAACTCATATACAGCTGTATAAGTTTTACTATAAATAGGAGTTCAAATGTAAAATTCGAGAGGTTCTTTTAGTGAGTGTTAGAAAATATCTTAGGAAAGAGAATAGAGAAAGTTGTAACTATTCTAGTTCCATTTAGATACTTCTTTGTAATCAATTGAGAACATTAATAAGAAAATTGTTATTCATCATCAAGAACTTCTTGAGTTTTTACTAATTCTACTGAGGGTGTAGTTGTAGGTTATTCTGCAACTACATAATTGGCGCTAGAAACAGGGACTTGAGAATTGTGGTAGCCAAAATTTGAGGGAATTGTGGAAAATTTGAAGATCAAATGAAGTCAGTAGATGGAGATTGCAAAAAAGAAGAATGTAATATGATCACAAAGACAATGATTGATGAATTTCATAGTAATATGAAGGGAAAAATATACAAGCGAGATTGTAGAGGAAGAAAGATCATGGAGGAAGAAAAGATAACAACTTTAGAAGAATGGGAAAATCAAAAAATCACATTTTCAGTAGCAGAAATTCCAAATGAAGAATTGAACCACACTTCACCATTGGTGATCACAATGCCGATCATGCTAGAAGATAAGAAAGTTGTAGAAAAATGGAAATTAAACCGAATTCTGATTGATACAGGGAGTTCTGTTAATATCATATTCTATCATGCACTTAAGGGGATGGGAATTAAAGATGAAGAAATCACAAATTCAAAATGTCTTATTCATGGATTAGGAAAATCTACAACAAAATCTAAAGGGGAAATCAAGCTGCGAATATTACTGGGAGAAATCGAAACACATGTAATCTTGTGTGTGATAGATATGGAATCTCCATATAACATGCTGATAGGAAGGCCATGGATTCATGCGATCAAAGCTGTTGCTTCAACATTACATCAAAAAATCAAATTTCCTACACCAAATGGAATACAAGAAATAAAAGGAGATCTTGATAGTGCAAAATTTTGTTATCAAATTGAAGTAACGCAATGCGGAGGAAGAGCAAGAAAGAAACAACTTCGTAGGAAACTTGTGAAGGAAACAAGAAAAGAAGAAGAATTCCGAGTGTATACAATAAGAGCAAAGGAAGGGAGAGGTATACCAAATGAAATTCCAGAAAAAGAAGGGGAACCAGCAAAAATAATCAAAGAGCCAACACCTATGGGGGAGCAAAGTCCAAGCTATGTTGCAGCTGAACCAACTAAAGAAATAAATATCGGAAGCAAAGAGGAGCCTTTATTCTTGCGAATTGGAACTAAGATGGATGAAGAAGAAGAAAAAAGAACTATTGATCTTTTGCGAGAATATAAAGATATCTTCGCAGGAAGTGTAGATGAGATACCAGGAATTGATCCATCAGTGGCGTGTCATAGATTGAACATAGATAAAAATGTAAGACCATTCAAACAAAGAATAAGGAAGATATCACAAAATTATCATGTACAGATAGAAGAAGAATTACAAAAGATGTTGGATGCAGGGATCATAAGGGAAGCAAAATATCCAGAATGGATTGCGAATATGGTCATTGTTCCGAAAAAGAATAAAGGAATAAGAATTTGCATAGATTTCACTGATCTAAACAAGGCATGTCCCAAAGAAAGTTTTCCATTACCAGATATACCACAAATGGTGGAATCAGCTGCAGGTCATGATAGAGTCACTTCACTTGATGGATATAAAGGGTATAATCAAATATCACTCGCAGAAGAAGATCAAGAACATACTGCCTTTTTTGCTCCAAGGGGTTTGTATTGTTATGTGAAGATGCCATTTGGTTTATGGAATGCGGGTGCTACATATCAACGTATGGTTGAAAAAGTGTTCGCGAAGTGGATACATAAAACTTTGGAGGTATATGTAGATGATATGTTGATAAAAAGCAAGGAAGCTAAAGACCATGTGCAAGATTTGAAGGAAATATTTGAGCAAATGAGAAAGTTCAACATCAAATTAAATCCTGAGAAATGTATAATTGGGGTTTCATCTGGAAAGTTCTTGGGATACATAGTATCAAAGGAGGGAATACAAGTTGATCCAGAAAAGGTCCAAGCAGTTCGTGACATGCCAACACCTGCAACGGTAAAAGAAGTACAAAAGCTAAATGGACTCTTGGCTTCACTTGGAAGATTTATTTCGCGAATGTCAGATAAGTGCAAGCATTTTTTCAACATACTTAAGAAGGGAGCAAAATTCAAATGGACTGATGAATGTGAAAAAGCTTTTCAAGGAATCAAAGAATACCTCGCAAATACATCTATACTACGTAAAACCAGAGAAAAACGAAGAATTATTGGTATACCTCGCAACAACTCCATATGCTCTAAGTGCAGTTCTGTTGCGAGCAGACGCAGGAGTAGAAAGGCCCATTTACTACATTAGTAAAACCTTTAATGCAGCAGAGAAGAATTATTCTAAAATGGAGAAGTTAATCTTAGCCCTGGTTTATGCATCATTCAAGTTACGAATATACTTTCAAGCACATGTGATAAAAGTGGTAACCAAAGTCCCAATTGAATCAGTCATGAAGAACACAAAAAGGTCAGGAAGAATAGAAAGGTGGAATGCACAAGTAAACCATTACAAGATAAAATACGAAGTATTGTCATCGCAAAAATCACAAGTCGTCGCAGATTTTTTGGCAGAATTTCCTTTGGAAGAAGATGAAGCAGTAAAGGAAATGATGGATGTTGAAGAAGAATTTGGAAATCCAAAAGACTTGTTAACAGAACCGGATAGATGGGAAATTCTAGTGGATGGATCATCCAATAGTGAGGGAAATGGAATTGGAGTCGTGTTGATTTCACCAGAAGGAGAAAGAACAACATTCTCATTCAGACTAGAATTTGCATCCACGAACAATGAAACAGAGTACGAAGCTGTAGTGCATGCATTAAAGATCGCAATAGAAAAGAAGCTTGAAAGTATAAGGATAACAAGTGATTCGCAATTAGTGATTTGTCAAATTAAAGGGGAATATACCACAAATGAATCTTCTTTGAAGAAATACAAGAAACTCGTTGAGGAATTATCTGCGAAGATACCAAAATTAAAATGGAGACATATATCAAGAAAATATAACCGTCTCGCAGATGCTTTTGCATTTATTCCAAGCATGATGACAAATCCAAATACAAGAAATATCCAAATACAGACAATTCAACACCCATCAGTGGACAAAGAGAAAGAAATTGAGGAAGCTGTTGCGATGGAAGTAGAAAGAGAGTTATCAAACAACATCGCAGATTGGAGAAAAGAAATTCATGCATACCTCGCAACAGGAGAAATATCCAGGAACAGACTAGAAGCACATAAATTAAAGAGTCGTGCAACAAACTATGAGTTGCGAGAAGGAATTTTATATAGAAAATCTTTCAATGGACCACCTCTCAGGTGCTTAACTCGCGAAGAAGGAGAAAAGATATTGAAGATGTTACATGGAGGAGAAGCTGGCAATCATAGTGGGGGAAGATCTCTAGCATATAGAGCAAAGATACAAGGATATTACTGGCCTTATATGCATACAGACGCAAAATTGTTCGTACGAAGATGCAAGGAATGTCAACGACATGGTAAAAGAATTCATGCACCAGGGGCCACATTAACTTCTTCAACAAGCTGCTGGCCTTTTGGTAAATGGGGGTTGGATATTGTTGGACCATTTATACCTGGATCTGGACAAAGGCGATACTTGATAGTTGCAACAGATTATTTCACGAAGCTCGCAGAAGTAAAAGCAGTACAGCATATTCGTGATAAAGATGTTTTTACATTCATATTTGAGAACCTCATTTGCAGGTACGGGGTTCCAAAGACAACTAGTATCTGATAATGGAAAACAATTTGAGGGGAAGAACATAGAGATGTTACTCAGTGCTTTTAGGATAAAATGTGGGAAGTCAACCCCATTATATCCACAAGCTAATGGACAGGCAGAAGCAACAAATAAAACAATCGCAGATACAATCAAAAAGAAATTAGAAGGACATCTCAAAGGGTGGTGCGAGCAAGTACCTAGCGCAGTTTGGGCATACAATACAACTAGAAGAGAAGCAACTGGAATGTCTCCTTATTGTCTAACATATGGAGTAGAAGCAGTATACCCACAGAGGTTGTAATTCCGACAACAAAGAAAGAAGCTTGGGAAAGAAATTTAAGTGCGGGAGTAATATTAAGTGAATTGGATGATTTGGAAGAAAAAAGAGAAAAGGTGTTGCACCATATGAAGATTTATCAAGAACGATTAGCTCGAGAATACAACAAGAGAGTCATTGAACGTGAATATAAACCAGGTGATTTGGTCATGCGAGAAACACCTAAATATCAAAAAGAAAATGGAGGAAAATTAGCACCAAAATGGGATGGACCATATGTTATTAAAGAAGTTGTAGGAAGCGGAGCTTATCGGCTGATGGATCCAGAAGGGAGAGACATGGGTTTGAGGCTTGGTAGACCTTGGAACAGACTATATTTGAAAAGGTATTACCCATAAAACTCATGAAATTTTTTACGAATATTGTTTGCTCGCAGGAAATTGGGAAAAGTTGCGAGTTTCAAAATTTATATTCCGATTAAAATTTCATTAATTTGCGAATAAAAGACCGCAATCTGTGATCAGCCTCCAAAAAAGAAAGAGAGCCGCAGAAAATTTTATACAGGCAAACCTTTGTGGCGTACACCCTAGTTCGCGAAGCTATATTTCGTAAGAGGCAAAGTCCTAAAGTACGTCATTTAAGGGGGTACCTATAACGTGGCTAAGGGTAACCGGAACACCACCAAGGGCCCTTAGTACATGGTAAAAATTTTGGGGTACAACCCAATAATGGGGTACCTATCCGGGTTAGACACCTTGGATTCTCACCTAATCTAGCGACATTACGCAATATAAAATGCGGTGTAAGAAGATTTAGGTTGGGCGACTAAGGCATACTGTCTTTCCCAAGAAGTGCAGAAAACGATCAAGGCGCCGAGGTACACGGTTGAGTCAAGAGTGCCGGGTGAGGTTGAACCACATCTGCCATTTTTGACAAGTCTTGGCAAATGATGCACTTGGCCCAAAGATACCCCATAGGGTGCAACCTCGTAACTATAAGCCCTATAGGCAAAAAGGATAAGAGGTTGCGATCAAAAGCTGGTTGTTGGAAGAACCGGATGGGAAGAGCTAACCTTGTATGGTCGATGTACGCTTCCTTGAAGGGGCAATCAGGGGGAAGATAAAGGGCAGCACCCTCCATTAGGGAGCTGATACGTGCTATAAGACGCAAATGTCACGAGGCTTCTTGTTTGCGAAAACATAAAGGCTTGTCATATTTGTGCAACAAATGAAGTTCTGCGAGCCTTCTAAAAAAAAAAAAAAAAAAAAAAAAAAAGAAAGAAAAAAGAATAAAGAACTCGCAGAACATAATAAAGAAGTTAAGATGAGATCAATGGGTCACTACATGAAAGTGTAGAGACGTCCTGCGATTTCATCGCAAGACGGCAATGTCATGGGGCTTTATGTTCGCAAGAATATTTAGGCCTGTCATATTGTCGCAACAATTCCTGAAGAGGCTAAAATACTATTCAAAGAAGTTAAGATGAGATCAATGGGTTTTTGCATGAAAGTGTAAGAACGTCCTGCGATTTCATCGCAAGACGATAATGTCACGAGGTTGTATGTTCGCAAGAATGTTCAGACTTGTCATATTATCGCAAATACAAAAATTTACTACAAAAGAGGTGGCAAAATAAGACCTTTACTTAGGAAGGCATGATAAGACCACAGAAATTAATGAAATTCATTGCATCAACATCATTGAAGAAATTATACAAGAATATACATTATGAAGATCTGAAAAGAAGACAACTTCGTCAATATCATTGAAGAAATTTTACAAGAATATACATCAAGAAATTTTGAAGAGAAGACAGCTCTGTCAATATCATTGAAGAATTTTTACAAGAAGTCCTATCAAAGAAGACAACATCATTGAAGAATTTTAATGAAGACTTAACAAAAGATGCGATTTTGATAGCAATCAAATACAGATAAGTTCATATTCGTAAAAGTTTACGAGAATTACATACTTCTTATACTTCTCCATATATTGAATATTTCTCCAAAAGGTTGAATACTTCTTATAATTCTTCAAGAATATCTCATATTTATTATACTTCTTTAACGGATATTTCATTTGGTGAAGGTTAAATAATCATTATACTTCATCATATGTTACGTAATTATTCACAGATTGAATACTTCTTATATCTCTTCATTTGGTGAATTGAGTACTTCTAATACTTTTTATATTTCTTCATTTGGTGAATTGAGTACTTCTAATACTTCTTATATCTCTTCATTTGGTGAATTGAGTACTTCTAATACTTCTTATATTTCTTCATTTGGTGAATTGAGTACTTCTAATACTTCTTATATCTCTTCATTTGGTGGATCGAGTACTTCTAATACTTCTTATATCTCTTCATTTGACGGATTTGGTACTTATAATACTTCTTCAAAGGTATTGTATATGTAGTATACTTATTAAGGATATTTCATATATTTTATACTTAAAAGGGACGATTTCTTATTTACAATCGTAACAAGTTGAAACTTTGTAAGATAAATTGAGGCAGATATTCTAATACTTCAAACAATGTTTAATCATTTAAAGAGAAATA
This sequence comes from Papaver bracteatum, assembly GCA_023529315.1. NCBI lineage: Eukaryota > Viridiplantae > Streptophyta > Magnoliopsida > Ranunculales > Papaveraceae > Papaver > Papaver bracteatum. Next base: position 160,143 of record JAJJWX010004510.1, read on the forward strand.
ATAGGGGGAAAAGGAGATACTAAGCTTTATCTGTGAGTTATATATTATTTCTCTTCATATGATCAAATGGGGCAAATTTAATTAAAGAAAGGTTAAATTATCTTCGCAAAATATCAGAAAGAAAGGATAAATCATCTTCGCAAAATATCAGATGTACTTCTCAAAAAATAGAATTGTTCGCAAAAAGAAAACCAAAAGTAACTAAGGGAAGGAATTCAAAAGAAAGAAAGACAGGAGAGTCAATGATAAATTGAAAAAAGAATGTTATCATGCTTCATCAACACTCTGTGCTGGATCTTTAAGATCAGTAGGGTCATTAGCAGCCTTCGACTTTTGCGAGATATCATCCTTGGAAGAATATGCAACAGGAACATCTCCTTGAGGAATAGATTCTTTCTCATCATCAAGATCTTCATCATCACTCTCATAATCGAAATCACTATCAGGCTCACGAGCAACTTCATCGTCAGATATCTTCAGAGGAGTAATTTTCACAGGAGGCAAGCCTCTTGATAAGAGAATGTTATTCGTAAAGACTTGAGCTTTCAGATGACTTTCACGAAGTATAGCTTTTTGATGATTGGTATCTTCGATATCTTTGGAATAAGCAAGATAGTTGAATCTCGAGAGTAGCACGGTCACGAGAGTTGATTAAGCGGGTAGAAAGCAAAGCATTTTTCTTACGAAGCTCGGAACAGGAGGCTTCTAATCCAGCTTTCGCATTACGAAGGTTGTTCTCAGATTCTGCAAATAAAACAAAGTTCAAAGAATAAAATTTGCGAGTATAACGAAATTTAAAGATATACCAGAGGCAGTCAAATTTTAATGACTACCTTCTCTTTGCGAAGTAAGAGATTGAGTTAAAGATAGACAACAGTTCTTCATCTGATTCATCGCATTATCAAAACCATCACCAACTAATCCTTTAAGTCGAGATTGAAGCTTTTGATCTTTAGAAAGGAGAAAATTTTTATCCTTCGCAAGTTTGGCATTAAGACTTTTTAATGACGAATAATCTTCTTCAAGTTGATTCTTCTTAGCACTCAAGACTATATTCTTATTAATAAGGGAATTCTTCTCAATAACAAAAGAATTTCTTTCAAAGATCTCAAGACTTCTTTAATTCCTCAAGTTCACCTTTCAACAAAGAAAGAAGATTTTCTTGATCGCAACATTTATTCTGAAGAGTCTTTAATTCTTGCGAAGAAACAATCATTGTATTCAAAAACGAACATTTCTCTTTCCGATAAGGTTTTGTTCTCTTCTAATAAGGTTTCTATTCTCAAATTAGCTTTAGTTAAGGAAGAAAAAAGTTGAGATATGTCATCATTCAAAAAATTTCGATCATATATTAGTTGAGTATTCTCTTGAAAAAGAGCATCAGAGTTGTCAAGAGCACACGAGTAAAGATTAGATAAATGGGAGAATTGGTTTGAGAGGCTTTCATGCTTGGTTCGATATTCTGTTGCATCTGATTCATGGTGAAGTACCAATCTTCTACATTTCTGGATGGATTCTATAAAGGGTAATGGGTTTTAATGGATGTTTCAAGCATATGAAGAATATAAGTAAATAAAAGGGAAAATATGAAGATAGTAATCATACCTTTCAATTCATCATTTCTTTTGCGAAGAATCGCACAGTCCAGAGAATTATTCTGAAGATGATGATTTTCTTTATGGAGATCCTCGCATTCTGCTTGAGAAGATTTCAAAGATTGGCGAAGCAATTCAATTTCTTTTTCCAAGGATTGACGTGAAGAAGAAATGTCTGGATTGACGAAATTATTTAGAACTTCGCAAAACTCATATTGCGAACGAACATTAGTAGACTTCGCAGTATTGGTCAAAACCTCAGATAACATTCGGAAAGTTGAATAAATTCCATCTCGAATTTCCTGAGGAAGAGGAGAAGAATTTGAAGGAATAAGAGCAAGCTGCAAATTGTCTGGAGAAATAGCACTCAAAGGATTTGGGGACAAGACAGGTTTTTCAAAAGAAGAAGTTGAAGAAATATTTTGCGAGGGTTGTTTTTCAAGAGAAGAAGTTGAAGAAATGTTTTGTGAGGGTTGATCTTGAAGAAGTGTTGATAAATTGACACTGATGGGAGATTGAAAGGTAGGTAATGGAGTAGAGGCAGGAGTGTGTGAAGAAGCATTTTCACGAGGAGGAGAGGAAAATTCCTTATCAACTTCAGGAAGGAAATCATCAATCGGAATTAATGGTGTGGGTTTAGTTATTCGAGATCTCTTACTAGGGTTTGGTTTTTCGTCAACCTGCGAATCAAAATGTAGATTAAAAACTGAGGCAACAATATATTGTTCAGGAAAGAAGGCAAAGTATTTTAACTACCTTTTGATTCTCCGATTTTCTTCTTCGTGGATTAAGGCTTGGATTCTTTAGTTGAGATTTCATCTGAGGAGTTATTTTGCTGAAATAAACCAAAATCAGATAACAAATTATACAGAAATCAAAGAGGAGAACAAATGAAATACGCAGAGATAGAAGGAAATTACCTTGGAGAACTCATGAAGATATAGTAGAAGAAAAAATTGCAGAGAAAACAGTAATAGAGAGTATGAGTAGAAGATAGAATTGCGGAAATAAGAAGAAGAAAAGGAAGAGAATATAAAGGAGTTATATAAGGGAATAACTAGAAAAGAACGGTTACAAAAGACGTGTCAAAATTTTAAAAGACTAAGTAACGGTTATGTTCTCACGATCATTTCTTCTTCGTAGAATTGACATGAGAAGAGGCAAGATGTAGGTACTGAATATCGCAAGATAATAGTTCACGAGTATCGTAATAAATAAAGGAGAAAAGAATTATAAAATGATACGATGATAGAAGTAGCGCGGAGAAATATGAAGTTTTGCGAGGATGGAATAATGTTGCGAGTATGAGTTGCGATACTTCGCAACTCATATACAACTGTATAAGTTTTACTATAAATAGGAGTTCAAATGTAAAATTCGAGAGGTTCTTTTAGTGAGTGTTAGAAAATATCTTAGGAAAGAGAATAGAGAAAGTTGTAACTATTCTTGTTCCATTTAGATACTTCTTTGTAATCAATTGAGAACATTAATAAGAAAATTGTTATTCATCATCAAGAACTTCTTGAGTTTTTACTAATTTCTATTGAGGGTGTAGTTGTAGGTTATTCTGCAACTACATCACGAAGTGTGGTGATCGCAGTACCATTCAATTTGGAAATGGGTTAGTAACATGTTTTAACTGTCTTCACTTTGGTACAAAAGAAGGTTCTTATTAAGCAAGGACGGACAGTTCCTATAAGTTGCCAGCACTTGAGATTCACTGAAACCTTTTCATAGTTTGATGTATGTTGCTTAATTGAAAATTTAATCAAAGCATTCAGCAAGAAGTGGAGTGAGTTCGCGAAGTAAGGTACATTAGAGTGACTCAAGCCAACATTCTTTCTTATCAAGGGGTGCTCTTCCGTACCTTCCCATATGATGAATCAGTCATTGAGTGGAGGGAGAGAACAGCTCCGTATACCGTCAAACTTTGTCGCCAAATATATATGGATAATATTTTACAATGTTCACAGTAAAATTCACTTCACTACCGTTCACTTTCATTTACTCGAACTGCATTTGATTGTTCAATAGTTAATGATTCATATCTAGGTTTCAATTATCTTTTTTTTTTTCCGCTTGAATTGAATATTCCTTTCTTCATTTTTGGATTTTTTAGGGGTTCAGATGAGTTATGGATACTTTAACACTACCACTTTGACTATTTTAGCAAGTGGACTAATTCTCCATCTATGAAAATACCTCCATTACGCCTTGCAATACACTCCACGAACGTTGTTCCTGTTGTGGGGGTACTTTACAGGTTAACTTCTCTTACTCTTTCCCATTGTGTTTGTGTAGTATCCTTTATGGACAGGCTATCAATATTAGTTTCATAAAGGTACCGAGTTTGATAAGATGTCTCTACTATTTAAATTTTTATTAGAAGATCAATTAAAATGACAACTAGATTTATGAATATAATGCTTTCCTTAATTAGATGTATTAATCAGGGGAAGTGACGGCATCCTTAACTTAGCTTTACTTTTTGGATGCAAGACTGTTGAAGTTTTTTTCATCAATTCTGGGCATGTATCATCAATGTTATATATTGATGCTCCAAGTATCCATATAGCACGTAGAAGTATCCAATGTCATCAATCACCTACCACTTGAGAGTAACTCACTGTGGCATTTCTTATGTTTTCAATGTCTAAGCATGTTGCTACGAAAGACTGTTTTTTGTTAATTTTTTAATTAATTTCTATAAATATCCAAGTATTGATCTTGCAGACAAGTTAAAGTTCACAGCAGGAGTATTGCTTGGCGAGTTTCAAAGTTCCGTGACTTTGTTTGCAACACTGAAACTTTAATTGAAAATTTTGGTGAAACTGCAATAGGATGACTTGCTCCTATTGATTCTGACAACCCTTCTAATCCAAAGGTATGAGCTTAATCTTTCATATTTTACTGTCGTTGTTGAGAAGTCATGCATAATGGTTAGATATGTTGACTTTATACTATTAGGATGTAACAAAGGTTGGTATCAACGCAAAGTTTTCCCCTAAGTGTTATTCTTTAAGCTCACAATAAAACTCAACAGGTAAATTGCAGCTTCAGGCCCAATGACTGCTGGTCAGATAGGAAATTAGGATGTAGCTTTCTTTAAATGTTCATACTATATTTTTTGTGGTTTAATTGTGAAAATGTGTTTAGTGGTTGTTTCTTCACTGGATTAGAAGAAGGGTAAAGTAATAGTGTTGGCAAGAAAAAATATCATAATCTTAAATGAAAAATCATTACGTGTATATATTTTTGTCGTGTGTAGAATAAGTGGGTTCCAGATGACAAGCTTCAATTTCGGAGTGAAAGAGCAGCAGCCAAATAACATGGTTGAATAATATCATCACGACATGTTCCCTGTTAAAAAGCTTGAGTTTACTTTCCTTGATGTCAATCTCAATGTCCATACTATGTTTGACTGCAAACCCATTAAGTGCATGTATTACAAAAGAAAACAACATACCCAAAAGGTGTAGATTCATGTCCCAATGAACTTATATAATATATCCATACTCAGTTCAATTATGTATCCTTTTGCGACCTAACTTTGAATATGGATTTTGGAGAGGTTTGATGTAGAGTCATGTAGTATATGGAAGTCTTGATGTTGTGCATGAGACAGTTCACCTGGATTTTTGAGGTAAGATTTCAAGTCAAAATGATCAATACATGCATACAATTAGAGTACGCGTCTCTGTACATAGTTGACTACTTCCGTTAATTGCTACGTGCGGCCATTGCTTTCTCGAAATTGTTGGGGAATAATTAACATATTTGTGGATATGAAATGCACTGTGGGGCATGTTCTACATCTTGCATTGTTAGTAGGTATACAACATTCAATCCTTTTTTTTAAATCCTATTATTGACGATATAGAGATTTCATGTGCATTTATAATCTCATGGAATGAGGATTTTATCATGGTTTCTTAACCAGGAATGTTGCTTCTATCTTGGTCAAATGCTTCCATCTGGATATCTCTTTGAAAAAACTATTAGGTATTAGGAATTCATGATGCAAAGGAAGCAGCAAACGTGTGTGTCCAATGATATGTTTTCTTTCCTTTGGAGCATCATACATTTATGATAGAGTGCATTTAGAGTAGAATTTCCATGAACAATGGGATCAAAATATGTTATCCCAAACTATTTATATTTTTGGATCAATAAATGACTTGGTTAGCTATTTTAAACTATCAACTCAGAATAGTAGAAATTAGTTCTAAATTATGACCAGCGAGCAATTTATTTTTTATATGTTGATACGGTTTTCTACGGCACTAGGGTTTCATTTTTCTATATTTCTTAAGGATGCCTTTTTCCTATCTAAAAATCTCCTTATTATATAATGCATGCTTCTGTAAGGCACTCAATGGTGACATCACATGTTTTGATTTTTCAGGCCAAGGCTGAAAAGCTAGCAAGGTAAGGGTTTTTTAATAAATGTTTGGTAATGTGGACTGATGACTTTAACTCTACTATATAGAACTCGGATCTTCTATTAGCGTACATGAAGCATGGTGTGAGGTACAATCTCTTCTTGATATTACCTCATACTATTAAAAAATTTAGACAAACATATGTGTAGTTGCTATCTTAGCTAAAATGGTAGATCACATGGTTTTTGCTATGTATAAACAAAAAATATATCAGATTGTAAGGCTCTTTGGAGGCTTCTTTTTTTCAAATTCCAGGACCTAATATTATTTTTCATATTTAGCATCTGTTGCGATCTCTGCGCAAGGAAAAGGGTAAAATTTTGCTATGTGCTTTCTCATCAAGTTTGTTTTAGGATTTGAGCCAAATCAGTGCTTACCCTCTTCTGTTAATAAGTTTATTGATCTTTGGTGGTATGAATTGTATGATGGACTGCTTAAAAGGATATCCAGTTGACTCCTTAACTCCTTCCAGGTACTTATATTTTCATCCACGACATTGGAACTTTGTTGAAACTTTAGTCAATAATTCAATCTAAAGTTGTTGATTAGAAAAATATTGATATTTATCTCAAGAGTGACAACATAATATATTGGTTTCGGTGTAAATGTTTTAAGAATTTTTCGAGTAACTATTTACCACATGAATTTTATTGAATTTCGATGATTAAGATCAAGTTATAGGGTCAGTACTTCCGGGTGCAAAACTGGCTTATTGAAGTGAAAAAACAAAGAAATAATACCCGCACATGACACAACTATATTTACAGGTTTTTTGAGTTGGTAGATAAAATATGAACGTTCAATACCAACCAGGCACACTAAATCCAAAATACGTAGAAGATACAAAATCATATTAAACAATCTACACAGTTTCATAAAACTTGACGATTTCCAAATTTAGTAAGAATTCGGTATATACTCACGCATACGAATCACAAGCCGACATAAAAAATATGTTGTATAAACCAACAAAATAACAAGGTTTGTTATTACATAAACCCGGAAATAACAGAGTTTTCGAATTACGACAGATGAAATTTGAGAACAATAAAAGATATGATTTTGGAGAACAATAGAAAGAGAAAAATATCTCTCCACAACAAGATAGTTTAAATTTCATATCAGAATAGTTCAATAGATGAAGAACATATTGTTATCAATCCAACAATTAATGTTAGGTACGACACAACAACAAAAAAACCAACAGATGGCGCCCTTATTTCCTTAGCAAAAAATCTATGGATTCCAAAATAAAATAAAATGAGTTGGAACGGCATATGCAGAGAGAACAATATCAATAAGAAATCACTTTTTCACAGTATTATCCGAATTGAGTTTTATGAATAATTTTTCATATCGACATGTATTTTATGAAATACATGTGAATATCATGGGGGTTTAAGTAACTAAACTTCTTACTTATCTTTTAAAAGTATTTGGATACATTGATTAGGATGTTGTCTGTTTTAATGTATGTAAACTGAAGACTATCATGGGAGGTTGATCCGGGGCCGTAAGGCCCCGGTGACACCTAGTATTAAATAAAACTATGGCTTTTAAGCAATTCTAGGGTCTGTAAATAATGTTTTTAGTTTATCTTCAATTGATTCATCGCTAATGGATTCTGTAAGCCAATTAGATATTTCTGATAGCCTTTATGGCGTTTCTATTGAATGGATCATTCATATCAACAACATCAACGATGACGATTTACCAGAAGTAGTCGAAATTCTACAGTTATGGGAAGATCAATGGATAATAAAGGTGATCGTGATAACGATGGGTTGCGCAAATTACTCCCCTCTGGGACATGTTACTCTTAATGAAGAAGAAGAATTCAAATGGCATAATATTATTCCAAATGCCATGTTTCAAATATTTGTTTCATCTATGAAACAAGATATATGTATTTTATCATTGTTTTCATCTTTGATGTACTTGAACAGGATGTATTCATTCTTGTTATATTTATGAAATCAAGATGTTTCCTTCAAACAAAAAAAAGATCACTATGAAGTAATTTTTCAAAACCCTTTAACTAATTATTCTATTTTTACCAATTTTACCCCCGATCAATTAGTGTTAATTAGTCATTTTAGGTGTTAATTAACCTTGTTAGATATGAGGTTAACTAATGTAAATGGATCTTCAAAACATCAAACAGCTGAAAATTTTTGATTTTTTTTCGAAAACACTACCCATAATCGGTTTATGTTCATGCACACGTAAACCGATTCTGGTGTTTTGGTATTCAAGAAGGGCATCAAAAATCGATTAAAGTATGCATAGGTAAAATCTGATTCTCATAATCGGACTTGTTGGCGTCATATATAAACTGATTGTTACTTTTTCGTAAGAAAAAAAAATCATTCATTTCAAATCTACTTCTTTTCATAGGAATTGTGGATGCACTTACCACGTGCATCAAGCCTTTGAACTCCTAGGTGACCCTAGTGGAAGAATCATAGTTTCGTGGGGGTTTACATAGAGATCTACCTACAAAAACTCCTAAAACTATCAATCTTCATCTGAGGAATGCGAGTCTGATTCACCCATCATAAAGTCCGGGACATACTCCGAAATTTTGGATACCATGAAGTGATAGCTTTCATAAAACGTGAGACATTCCTCTTTTTCGTCCAAGTAACGCACTTTCACGGCTTCGTGCTACAAAAACATGACATAAACTTACTTTGTTATTTACAAATTGATAAAAGTAGATTGTGTAGAATAAACCTTAAAAATACTTACAAATTTTTGAAAGGACAAGCTAAAGTGGCTAGCGTTCAAAATTTGTCGTTGGATAACTATAAAAGCAACTATCGCATCTAGGTAACTTGGTTCCTATCATGGATTTATTGAAGACTTATTCCCTTCGGGTTCCCATAATCTTGCCTAAATTTGTTATATATTTTCGCCCAAAAGTTTTCGGACGAAGAATGATCTAGAACTCGACTTTCGGCATACCATGCTTTGGTGATTGCCAAATCTTCGGCGGAGTCAAACGATGTCATTTCTTGTATCTGGAGGTATGAATTAAGTAGTTGTGGAGTATATAGAGTAGGAGCGAATAGAATAAGCAAGTTTGAGGAAAATTGGGTGCGGGGATGAGGTCTCTTTATATAGAGAAAGACCCTAATAGCTAGTTTTTTCCGAAAAAAGTGAAATAATTTATCACAATCAGTATTCTCGGATGTCCAAAAAACCCGATTATGATTTTATGCCCAAAATAATCGGTCTTTATGTTTGGAAACATAAATCGATTGTGCGCCTGTAAAAAGTTAGAATTTCCATCGACAATAATCGGTTTGTATATTTGCACATGTAATCCGATTCTGACTAAAAAAAGATACAGAAAATTTGTATTTCTAAGGCTTGAAGAATCGGATTATACTAACTCCCACATAAATCGATTCCATGATGAAGCCTCAATAATCAGTTTATAAGTGGAGTCGTATAGCCCGACTGTCTGCCTGTAATGTCAAAATAAAGTATGAAGCATGCATAAACTTGTTTTGCCATAAACCCATTGTATACATAGTTATAATTAAAACCACAATCATCAAAAAAAAATATCCTTAATCATCCAAAAGAGTGTTTAAGACTTAAACCACCCAAAGTATTAAAAACTTAAAACTTGAAATATTTAAGAGAGATCAGCAACATCAGGAGCAGCAACAACTTCTTCTTAGCAAAGGCTTAAGCTGCAGCCATTTCTTCAAACATACCATCCAGATGTCTATCACTTGCCCTCGTAGCTTCAATCGCATCCCTCCTTCTCCTTACAAACATGATGAGATCAACGAGCTCTTCCAGTGCAAGCTTTCTGCCAGTGCGAGGGCTTGCTCCAAACGGGTCTCACAGCCATACCCGAACTTGTAGAGGCTTCTAGGTACCATGGCTTGTGGAACCCCGTGAATATCCTCTTGGTTTATATCTTGTTAATAAAATGCTAGGTGGCCGAAATTCATATCTACAAAAAAAACAAAAAAAAAAATCTAGTTCAACAATCGGTACATAAGACAATATGTGCAATCTGATTCTAACAAGAAAAACTTATATGAATTTCAAACATCAAGAATTTGTTTATGTGATACATATATAAAAACCAATTGTGAAATGGAATCTAAAGAGACAAGTTCACAAACGGTACATTACAACATAAATAAAACTCGATTGTAGGAGCGCAGAGTTCAAAAAAATTACTACGCATAATCGGTTTATGCTAATGCACTTATAAACCGATTCTGGTGATGTATTTTCATATTCTGATTTCTACCCATAATCGGTCGATGCTAATCTCCCTATATACTGATTCCTATGCATGCTCTTCATGGACGAAGAACAAAATCGGCCTGTAATCGGTTGATGTGATATATCAACATAAACTGATTCTAGGTAAATCATAGATTTTGATTTTGAAAATTGTGGTTTTAAACATGTAAAATCAATGAATAAATGCTAATAATAAAACAGGTTGATAGAGATTTACCTTTTCTTGGTTGGATCGAAGATCGTTGAAGAAGCAAATCAAAAATAAAATAAAAAATTGATTAGGGTTTTTGGAATTTGGAAGGATTATATGAGAATATAATATTTTTTTTGTTTAGGTTTTTATGTTTTTGATTTTTTTACTGAAAAATGGTAATGGGTTAGTATTTATATGGGTTAGTTTTAGAAATTAATTTGAGGCTAAATTAGCCTTTTTGTCAAGTTTGGCACCCCATAGCCATTTGTAAAAGTTGGGAGAGGAATTTGATAGGCCCCAAATAAATGACATATGCTCCAAACTAGGAAGGTTATAAATCATCTAATAGTTAAAGATTATAACCTTAAGATATATAGGTTATAACGAGTTTAAAAGCTAAATTTATTTTATTTTTTTTCCTTCTATTGGTTTATAAAATATATGATGTTTATTATAAAAAAAAAAAAAAAACTAAAATAAATAAATAATAGTTCATTGATGACATCGAGGTCATTCAGAAGGTCTAGATAAGACTTTCTTGAAGACTTTTGTATTTATTTTGACATCTCTCCTACTTTATGAAACATATTGAAGATATTCTTAGCTGCGGTATGTTTTGGGGGAATATATAAGAATAGTAGGCATGGGAATGAAATTCCTTGTAATAGAAAAATTCGAATCCCATGGAGACCTGGTGGTATGGATTAGTATTTTTTTTATACCAAAAAGAAAATTCATTACTGATGAAGTTGAGTTACATAAATATTATCCTCCAGAATTGCATTTGCTGCAAAAGTTGGTGGATGTGAAGGCCAAACTCTTGAAACTTTAAAATTCCTAGCATGTATGGCTAGTTTGTTTGCTGGATTATTGCATTCTCTACTTATAAATTTGCAAAACCATATAGGGTTGTTGCTTAACATAGTTTTGATATCTATAATCATAGATTGATTTTCCCAAGCTACTTGCTGGTAATGTCCATTAACTTCATTAGCCACTGTTTGTGCATCTATCTAAAAACATGCCTTTGGTATTCCAATCTCTTCTGCCCATTCCATAGCTAATTGAAATCCTGCACATTCAGCTTGCTCCGAGCTCATGTATTTATCTGTATAGATGCACTTCCCTCATTCATAGGTACCTACAAAATTTCGAATTATTAGTCCTATGTATGTATGATGTTCATGATTAAGTTTTTTATATGATGCATCATAGCAGAGAGAAAGGTAAGGTGAATCTGGAGGTGTCCAGCGACTTGTACGTCTTATATTTTATTGAACTGGAACAACTGCATTGTTTCTTTCAGCTTCATTTTCTTCCATGTGCTATCATTTAGCAAATGGATACGTTTTATGGTACTAATAGGATTTGGTCATATTTCCTGAAAAACACAGTTGCAGCGTGCTTTCCATATCTCCCAGGTCGTGTTTTCCATCTTCATAATCCAGTCATCTACCAAATTGATTATTGTATCTGTGAACCAGGTTTTTATCCAGTTTGCCACATTGTTACCATATCAATGGATATTTTGACTTTCTCTTGATACTGTCAGCCAAATAGCTCTTGAGAAAGTGCACTCCATCATAATATGTTTTGTTGTTTCCACTCCTTGGTTACACATCTTGCAAATATTTCCTCCATAGTTAAAAATTTTGGCTAACTTTTCATTTGATGGAACAGTGTCACATATACATTTCCATAATAAATGTTTGATCTTAGGTGAAGTGTCTAAGACCCATAATCTTTTCCAGAGTCTCGTTGAAACCTCGTTATATTGAAGAGCATTATTGTGTTTAATATTCATTAGTTTCTTATAAGATGACTTAACAAAAAACTGACCCGTCCTTGTAAGAGTCCACACTAGTCTGTCTTCACATGTCATGGGAATATGGATATGAAGTATGACCTTTGCATCATCTTGAGAAAATATATGTTGTATCAAATGAACTTTTGACGACTTAGTGTCATGATCGATTAACTCTGAAACCAGAATATAATGGCTTGATTCTTCAGAAGAGACTACAGGAAGAGGTGGTATAGATTTACTCGGAATCCATTTATCTGACCATATATGAATTTTACTGCCATTACCGACAACCTAGAAATTGAATTCTCGAATGAATAGCATCATATTATAGATGCTTTGTCAGGCCCAAGTAAAGTTCTTCTTTTTCTTTGCATGCATAGCATTGGTATTTGGAAAATAGCATTGTTTCAATGTATTTGCCCATAGTTGTTCATGTTGATTGCATAAATGCTAAGCTGTTTTGGCCAGCATTGCTTGATTAAACCAAGAGAGATTCCTCCGTTGCATTTGTCTACACCAACACTAGTCCAAGAGAATAGACATATACCTAGCTTTACCATCTTTTCTGCCCCACTAGAAGTTATGCTGAACTTTCTCAATTTCCTTCATTGTTGTCTCCGGGATTTTGAATACGCACATTTGATGTGAAGCCATTGTATTGAGAATATTTTTTACTATCACAGGCCTTCCAACTTGGTTTATGAATTTACCATTCCACCTTGTCAGTCTAGTTTTCATGGTGTCAACTAAGCTTGAAAAAGATGATATTTTTTTCCTATTTAGAAGTAAAGGTATAACCAAATACCTCTCATCAAGAGACATTATCTTCGTTCTGAGTCTTCTTAACAATATCCTGTAATGGCGCGAATGTATATGTTTTGGGAAGAATACTGCATATTTATGAAAGTTGATCTGTTGGCCTGAGACTTCACTGAATTTGTTGATGACTTCGAGCAGGTTGTTTGCATTATGAATATCATCCTTTGCAAACAACAAGCAATCATCTGCAAACAATAGATGTGTAACTTGTGGTGCATTTCTGGATATTTTGATACCTTGTATTTTCTTTTCATGTTCATCCTTATCTAAAGCTCTTGTGACAACCTTCATTGTGAGAAATATTAAGTAAGGTGATAATGGGTCACCTTGACGAATTCCCCTTGATGGTTTGAATGATTTGCACGGTAATCCATTGAGTAGAATTTGTATCTCTATTGTACTAACATATTCATGAACCAGCTGACGCCATTTGTTGGCAAATCCCAGCTTTTCCATCACCTTGTCGAGGAAGCTCCATTCCACACAATCAAAGGCTTTGCTCATGTATAGTTTTAAAGCCATAAAAAAAAATTATTTTTTTCTTCTTCATGCAGTGTATTAATTAGTTCTTGGGCAAGGGTAATACTATCACCAACTTGTCATCCTGGAACCTATGCTGCCTGCATAGAAGATATTATTTTCTTGAGGTGGTGCTTTAATCGTGTTGCCATGATCTTCGTGATGAGCTTGTATGTTGTATTGCATAAATTAATTGGCCGATATTCACCATTGTATGAGGTAGTTTTATTTTTGGTATCAAATACAAATTCGTCTTGTTCATTCTTCTTAACATCCTCCCTGATACAAAAAAACTCGGAATCATGTTTATAACATCCTCCTTAACAACTGGCCATTGAGTTTGAAAGAAACCTAGTGGAAAGTCATCCGTTCCCGGTGCTTTCCACGGCGTCATGCTTTTGATTTCTTGAACAATTTTCGCTTCTTTTGGTACCTTTTCAAGAGCAACATTATCTACATATATAATACATGTAGGCAGTACACTTAGAAAATTATCATCTTCGACCGGTTCACATGTAGTCATGATTCCTTGAAAGTGATTATTACATAGATTTTCCATATCAGCTCTTCCATTACACCAGCTACCATTTAGTTGTTGTAGAAACTCAATTATGTTCCTTGCTCTTCTTTTATTAGCCTGCAGATGAAAATGCTTTGTGTACTGGTCTGCCTCATGAAAAAAAGTATCTCTAGCCTTTTGTCTATAAAACTCTTTTTCTCGAGTATGTCATTCTTCTATATCCTTATCAACTTCTTTCACCTTGTCTGTATTATCTGAATTTGTATCAGACAATTGTAGTATTTTCAGCTACTCTTGTAACAGCTTCAATTGTTCCTGTATATTACCAAATGTAATTATATTCCAGACAGAAAGATTTCTTCTTGTCTCTGATAATTTTTACTCCAAAAAATAAGCTGCAGAACCGTTAAATTGCTTGGACCAAGCATTGTTGATTTGTAACTGATAAGTTTTGTCTCTTAGTCAGCATTCAAAAAAAATCCAACTTTTAGAATTTAGAGCATTATTAGGTAACATATCAAAGAATATAGGATAATGATCAGATCCTAGGAATGGAATATGTTTAAGACAAGAGCTAGGGAAGTGTATTAACCATTCAGAGTTTATAAGAGCCCTATCTAACCTAGTGTTAATTTTTCCGGTTCCATGTTTGTTACTTGTCCATGTGTAAGGGTTACCATGAAAACCTAGGTCAGAGAGACTAATCTCATACATAGTTTGAGCAACTGTACTGACTTGAGAAGTAAAATCAGTGTCATTGATTCTTTCTTCACTATGAAGGGTAAGGTTGAGGTCTCCTATAAGAATCCAAGGGAATGAGATATTATATGTTTCACAAATGTCTTTAATAAAACTCTATTGATGCTTGTTTTCTCGTGGGTATGGTGAACCATAAACACAGGACAACAACCATTTTGGTTTGGCTAGATCACTACAAACAAGACAATGAATCATGTTTTTATCATTATATATGATGTCTAATTCAAACCCATCTTTATAGAGTAAACATATTCCACTAGCTCTACCAATGGATTGCACACAAAGAAATGAGTTTGGGAAACTCAAAGGTTTAACTAAGTTTAGGATTTTTTCTGAGTTTATTTTAGTTTTTTAAGAAATATAATATCTGGGTTGAACATCTTATTAAGATCAGAAAGATAGTTCTTGGTATTTTTGGCTGCATAGCCATTGCAATTTCATGCTATAATCTTCATGACTATATGGTTTAGATGATATGGGACAAAATAGTTCTGATGGCTAAAATGAATGGTATGATAAATACTATGAATATAATTGAGATGCAGTAAATTCTAAAATAAAAAAGTAATTAATTTTGAAAACCAATGATATAGTTTTGTGGTATACCTGTGCAGTTTCTTTATGATAATAATTTGTGGTTTCAAATTGCAATGTTAAAGTATTATTATAGACCATCCCATGTGATGTGTTGATGTTTACACTAGTATTTATGTCATTTTTCATAGTACTTGGTGGGTTAACATGAATGTTATGTGGATTCATAGACAGTTCTTGGTTGAGAATAGACTTTCTCATTCTTTTAGTTTGTCTTTTAGCGTCCTCGTTTTTTTTTTTCCCCAGGGTCTTCCAAGATTGGATCTACAGTACGTTCATCACTACCTTCATAGACATACCTTTCCTCTTGCAGTAAAGCCACATATTCATCTGTTGTTAAGATATATAGATAGAGAAAATATGTTGTTTGAGCATACGTATCATTCTGGTGGTCTATAAAAAAACACCTATCGATATCTTCTTTGGTTGTAGATCCTAGTGGTAACGAATCCACACATCTTCTCCTTCAAAAGTTTTCAACCAACCACCTCGGTGTAATGGTTTTTTGAGGTCTATTTCAATTTTATCTTTCATTGTGTTCCCATTTCTTGGTCTGCGATTCTCTAGAATGGTTGAGATCTTCCTTCCCATGAAACCAATGGCTTCATCAATGACACTCACATTCACATGCTCTGGTTTTAGATACTTGAATTGTATGTTGAATACCTAGTGAGTAAAATTGTAGTATGTAGATTTTATGCCAGCTACATATTTCTGAATAGCAAATAGTGCTTCCCCAATAATCCAAGGACCATTTCTGATTACTTCATCTCTCTCTTCTTCATTATTTAACCTGACAAGGTTCTGACCCATAATACGAATTTTCTTATTTTTTGTATTTTCTCCACATGTGTTAATATCCTCTTTGATAACACTTATTTTTATTTTTCCTTAATGCATAAGCATAAGTTTCCCTATCATGGCGTGAGACCAATCATTTGAAGCATCATTAATGGTTTGTGATACTCTAACTGCTCTTTTTCTTTCTGTCGGTATTTCCAAATATGTGTTTCTTAATTACCTAGAGAGTTGATTGATTCTATTCACATGGTTGTTTGAACTTTTGGCCATGTTTGAACTATCAGCCAAAGTAGTTTTCCTCTGTAGGTTATGGGAGATAGGTTTATAGAATGTGCTAGTGAGGTTGATGGGTATTCTAAACAGGACATGAACATATATATATATATATATATCCTTTCTAAGTAACTTTGGAGAAAGAAAACAGTGACGCGAATAAAGCTGGATATCATTGAAAACTTGGTATGTGTTTCCTTTGGTGAATAAAGTTGCTATGAGAATAATATTTAGTCAAGTTTTGACTAGAAATATCATTTTTGAAGGTATTGATCCGGAAGAAAGGGTTAGTATTTTTGGAAATGCTTAAATGAGGGAACTGATGGTGTATGTGGTAATCAATTCCCACAAATTTTGGGAAATTGCGGAATCTCCGGCTATCACACAACATAATTTTAGTAGGGAGTTTGGGATTTTGAAATTTTTTGAAATGAAGGTTTTGAAATGGTTGGGTTCTCTGATGATCATGATGATTATCAGTATTTGATCAACTAATGGGTTCAAGGGTTAGAGATGACTCTAATCTACTAGTAAAGATTATCACAGTGAGGATGATGATATGCATCACTGCTTTCCATACCATTGTTATTGATTCAGAAGCGAACATTCTGAAGCTTCACAACAAGATACCACAAATGATTACTGGAGAAGACTGCACAGAGAGAAAAAAAATTACCCCTTCATAGAAAGATTAGATTAAATACATAAGAACAATTCAGTGATAAGAAAACTAATAGACTATTTTTTTTAAAGAATGAGATATTCATAAGAAAGTTCCACAAGATCAAATGAAACTCTCAATAATCAGACAGAGATTAAGCTGGATGATAAGAAGACAAATAAAACTATTCTAACGACATGACAGATTCATAAGAAAGTTCCACAAGATCAGATGAATACACTCAAAAATCCATGCAACGATAAGACTAACAAATGGAAAAACTAATTATTGTTTTTTGTGAAAAGAAAAACATGAGAAATTCATAAGAAAGTTCCACAAGATCAGATGAATACACTCAAAACATCCCCAGGATTTTATTTTGTTCTTAAAACAGAGGAGTAACATCCCCAGGATTAGTTATTTTTTTCCTGTGAATGGAATTTCTTTCACGTCAGGGCAAGTCTTATGATGGAAGAATTACATCTTACAAATTCCATGACATATTAGCATTTGGAATAGATCATGTAAGTTCAAGTTTAATGGTAAAAGGTAAATTAGATCCCAAAACGCGATTTCGAATTGCATTCAATGCGTTTCAAAATCAAGTTCAATCATGGTCCACAAAATCGACCATCAAAAAGATACCATTCGATTTAAAAATACAATCAATTGTACATTAAGCGTAAATCAGAATTGCGCTTAAGATTGCTACTTTCTCTCGGATTCCAAGATATATTCCATGAAACCTTTGAAAAGTATGAAGGACTCTAACTTGGAAGCTATTAGACTTGACATTTCACTCTTTTTCCGAAGTTTGCAATATCTTGGATTTCACCGTAAGACTTTCCCTTATCCAAATAATACCCTACGCTTGATGTTTGTTAGAGAAAGTCTTATCATAGTTAGCTCCCTGGGATCGTTTTTACATAGTCTTTCCTCGTTAATTTAAGTGAAAATTTTACGATTTATTTACCAAGTTGCACTTTCTAGTAATAATACACATACCTAGTTTATGCCTTGTTAACGTTTTGACCGTCTTAGTTGTCCATGTTTTACCTTACTCGTCCATGGGTAGTTGCTTGGTTCGACCAGGATTTCAGGTTGGGATGAGATTTTCTTTCTCTCTCGTATATGAATAAAAGGTGTAATTATTTCTCATATGTGTAAGATTTTTGAGTTCATTAAAAAGAAGAACACCGACAGGTTTCCTATGGTATCACAGGTTATCCTTATGCCGGGAATCACCATCACTGGTAACTGATTCAAGCTTCTTTAACAATTTATACATCTACACTTAGTTTTGTAATAACTTTTTGTTCTCTTTCTACTTTATTCTTTGTTTCCTATACATTCTGTTTCAATTGTGCATTCTCAACAAGCAAAAATAAATGAAAAGAAAAATTCTCTCAATGGGTGGGCATGGGGATGGGGTTGGTTTTTGGGTGGTCATGTTAGAGCACTTTTCTCACGGTTTCTTCACTCGTGTTTTTTTTTTGGCCGTACGTGATGCGTTTTTGTTGTGCATTATGAATGTAGAACTTCTCATGTTCTTCTTAATGAAATCTTCAAATATCATTTTCTTTTCTTTTTTTTCATCAGTAAATAAAATTGGATTAATGAATGAGTAAGTACAAGTACAAACCCCCTTTTACTTTAGATTGTAAAAAGTCTAAGTAAATGTAAAGATGCAACTCAGTAACAGTTGTGGGAGCCCAAATATAACCCAATACATAGAAGAACCCAAAGCCCACTGAAAAAAGAAACCCTGGAAAGAGACTCGCTAACACTTAAACCATAATCTCAAACCCCCCACTTCTGAGAACCTTGTGACTAGCACGGTCGATTCCCGCTAAGCACATATATGTGCAGCTGTCATAGCGTGCAGTGGATTAAGGGAATGGAGATATGGGGTAGTGGGGTCCGCATCAAAAAAAAAAAAACTTCCCCAAACATTGCGCTGCCGGCTGCTCTGGATCCACCTCCACAAACTTACCGTCTCCTACAACCACCATCACCACAAAATCGTCGCCACTTTTTCCATCATGCTAAACAGGTACCCGAGTTTTTCCTCAGTTGATTTAGAGAGCTTGAGTTCTACCTCAGTTGAAGAAATTTTAGGTTCTTCAATTTCTTGGTGGCTCGATTGGATGTCCTTAGCCTCTGAAAATTGACCGCTCTTATCCAAAGTTTGGAAGTCAGGAGTACAGCCATGAATATTTTCCACCATAAGTAATTTGTACCATGGAAGGCTGGTAATACGTTAATAGAGATTGAACTCTTGTTTGTAGAACTCATGTCACTTAACGTCCTCAAAGACGAGCACAAATAGCACCAAGTGTGAATTACGTGATAGAAGTGCACATTGGCGCTAGCTAAGGCTAGCACTAGCCCCTGCTCATGACCCTCTAACAATGGCATTAGCTTAAACTTCTCACGGCACTGGGATATCTCAGCGCTAACTAAAATCATGGTGCTAAAGTGTCCCTATCACGACGTTGTGATATCATAACGCCAACTAAATTTCTAGCGTCTAGCCTAGTGCTAGCGCCCAGCGCCAACTATAATTCTGACAATAGCTTAGTGCTAGCGCCCTCCCTTGTTTAGCGCTGGGATAAAATGTTGGCGCTAGCCTAGTGCTAGTGCCCTTCCTATGTACCATGCCACCGTGACTTCCATCTCCAACCTAAGTTGTGGTTCCAGTCTATTGCTAGCCTAATGCTAGCTCCACTATTACCACGACATTGGTGCCAAACTACATCTTGGTTTTATCCTACTTCTACCTAGTGTTGGCCTAATGCCAACAAAGACTTGACGCGACACTTGGTACTCTTTTGATGACATTAGCTTGGGTAGTCCATCTCGTTCTTGGTACAATGCTGCCAATTTCTTCCATCTTACTTATGCAATGTCCTGAGTCTGAGCTACCTCCTCGAAATTGGCAGCATTGGCAGCGATGTCCTGAGTCGCAAATATTCTACAAGCGAGCCTCACAGATGAGGTCATCAAACACACCACCCCGCTTACTCAATGCCTACGGCTGGCATCATCAGAGTTGTATGCTCAAGTCATGTCAACATAGTCTACTCTTAAACCAAATTTAAGTCACTACTGAACTTGCTGCTTTTACTAGACTTGACACTTTTTTTTTATTTGTATGTTTAATCATTTAGTGAACTGAGCAAAATAGGAGACATCAAAAAAATTCTTAACGGAATATGACAAAGAGTTACTCTTTGGTCCGACAGTCTACAACAACATGCGGAGTGGCAACACAACCATGAACTTGGTGGTGTAGTCTGTGTGGATATAAGGTGTACATTTGTAGTTTGCTCGGTGGAAAATTGCGCAGCACGGTCTATATTTGTTCTCCGTAGAAAATTGCACCGGCTTAGCAGCCTTGAAATAGCTTCAGCTGCTTTCAGTAAATCGCTTCAGCTCGACCTACGACTACCTAAGACTTCATGCAAAACGATTTAGGATTCGACCAACCAATTCACTCTTGCCAAAATGGTCGACTATATGCCCTGAGTGCTTGAGTCTCGCTAAATTCTACCCACCTATATCCAGGCAATGATGAGATGTCTAAAAGCAGTATTGATGTTTCCCTGTCATGTGTTCATTGTATTACGAGTCTCACTAAATTCTACCCACTTATATCCAGGCAATAAAGAAATGAGATGTCTAAAAACAGTAATAATCGTCAAAAGCTATGATTTCTGGGTGAAATCTCCCCCTCTTTAATGCAAGCAAGCCAAAATGATAATCCTTACCCATTTTTTGGTTCACCAAACGGAATAAGACCAAAATACTTAACAGAATAGGGACCTATCGGTTATATTTAAAAAACAAGGACAAATGATTAACTAATTAGGAACCTAAAAGTAATAATATTTGAAACTATTTATTTACAGAAATACTATTTTTATAAAAAAAAAAAAAGATAAATATTTAAAAACTTCGTATTTTCCAAATAATTAGTCAGATTTTTGTGAATTTTATATGTTTGGAAACTCTTTGAATTACCTATGAAATTTTTTATTTTTTAATGTAAATTGGAAAAAACATATAATTTAAAGAAAAATTGGAAAAGCCTAAATTTTTTATTTTTTAATATAAATTGAAAAAAAACATATAATTGAAAGATAAATTGAAAAAGCCTATGTAACTTTTATATGTTGCCTATATAATACTCAAATACTTCACTAGATACACTATAAAATTACTTATAAGAATCTATAGATTTTAGTTTCAAATATGACAGATTAATTCCGTTTCATTAAAAGTGATATTTTAACTTTTTCATTTTTACCTAATAATAAGCCAAAATGGAAAATAAAATGAAAGTACCAATTTTTACGAAATGGAAGGAAAAATTAAAAAAAAAAAAGTAATGAAGTAAAGAATAAACAAGCAAAATCTTTAAGGCGATGAGCAAAACTTTCAAGTTCCAAATCCTTCAAGGATAGAAATCTCAGATTGAACATGTGATTTGTTATGGATAAGTGAACTTCTAATAATCCAAAAGAAAAACAAATTACAACCTGATAACTAATTCAGTACTAAACTTGATGGTGTTTTCTTCAACTAGGAGGAAGGATGGGGGACTTCTCAAACAATGGCATTGGCTGCACTTGCAATCCTAGGCCACAAATCTGCACATTCCTTTCCAATAGGGCCAGTGATAGCAGAACCTGCGTGTATTACGACCAAAAACAGCAGGCAAACACATAAGAACTACAGTTGAATTCATTCAGGCCAAAATAAGAGAAGGTTAATGAGCAAACTTGCTTTACTTTTTAGTATTTTACAGTATCTTGAGGTTTTATCCAGCCAAAATATCTTGAGAGTATTTGGATGCCATCTTGAAGTAAATATACTTATTTCTTAATGTGCAAGAGAGAACGAGATAAAAGAAAGTTACCAACCTTTCATTTCTCCCTTTGGGTTTACAATAACTCCGGCATTGTCTGCAAACACGAAAAATGACCAAAAATCAGACAGAAATAAAACAATTCAAATTTACAGGCTAAGCACATAGGGA
This sequence comes from Papaver bracteatum, assembly GCA_023529315.1. Taxonomy (NCBI): domain Eukaryota; kingdom Viridiplantae; phylum Streptophyta; class Magnoliopsida; order Ranunculales; family Papaveraceae; genus Papaver; species Papaver bracteatum. The sequence goes on from JAJJWX010004510.1 coordinate 182,442, forward strand.
AGAAAAAAACAAGAATATCATACAGCAGAAATTTTAAGAGCTTAAGTAAGTTCTAATCAACAGATTCAAAACACAATGACAGTTTCATGGCTTCACTGACATGCAAAACTGTAAATTTAAATTTAAATATGAAAAAGAGATGAAAATCATTAAAAAAAAAAAAAATACATCTCCAACTTGTGGGTACTAGTTATAACTAGAGCCTATTTTTATTTTTATAATGCCTTGGAAGACTTAATCACAGATTACACTTAAAGCACCAATTTCAAGGAAGAAATGACCCAATTGCTAGAAGAAACAAGTTTCACAATAGTCACCATCTAATCCAAACCACTGAATTCTACACATGCTACTCAGGTAACCGCTCAGATCAGCGTTGTGCTGGTCAGCACCACGATGACTTCACATCAAGTAAATGTACTTTCATTAAATATTGAGCTATCATCATTGCAATATAATTTTATGCTACTGAGGTAACAAACAGGTTTAAAGAGGTCAAGAAAAAAGGAAGCACAAGAAGAAAAAAAGATTGACGAAACACCATCACCAAGGAGAAAAACTGCATAACAATGACAAAAAGACCCAATTGATAAAAGATTTAATTACAGACTACATTTAAACCACTAATTACATGTTGCTCAGGTAACCGCTCAGATCAACGTTGTGCTGGTCAGCAGCACGTTGACTTCACATCAAGTAAATGTACTTTAGTTGAATATTGAGCTCTCATCATTGCAATGTAATTTTATGCTACTGAGGTAGTAACTAAACAAACAGGATTAATGAGGTCAAAAAAAGGAATCAGAGGGAAAAAAATTGGATGAAACACCATTGGCAAGGAGAAAAACTGTAGTTGAAACACAAACGACAAATATCAAAACAGATCCATCATAACCAGCATGGGCATCAACAAATTTCAATCACAGATTTCGACATACATTGCTCAGGTAACCGCTCAGATAAACATTGTGCTGGTCAGCACCATGATTACTTCACATCAAGTACAAGTACTTTCGTTAAATTTTAAGCTCTCATCATAGCAACACAACTGGTGCCTTTGCAGTATTCAAGAACAAGATAAAGAAGATAAGCAAAATTTAATCATGAAACTGATTTATAAACCCTTGTTCTTGAAAATGGTGGAGATACAAATTACTGTTTTGCTAGAGCTAATTATACAACCTAACATGCATAAGTTACATTATTATAGCTTCCTGGAAAGTAAGTAAACAACTCTATCTTAATTCCTACATCAACTTCAAAGTTTTCAAACAGCACTAACAGAGCAATCCATACAAAACCAATAATTCAATATTTTAACATACAAAAAATAAAAAATAAAAACTTCCACAAAAATGCATTTCAAAAACAAAACAATAAAACCCTAAAATAACAAAAGAGAGATATTATTATACCTTCAAAGTACATGAAAACACCATCCTTACGGCGCCAAGCTTTACGTTGTCTAACGATAACAGCAGGCATAACTTTCTTTCTAAGATCTGGTTTACCTTTCTTAACAGTAGCCATAACCATATCACCAACACAAGCAGATGGTAATCTATTAAGACGACCTTTAATACCTTTCACTGAAATGATATACAGATTCTTAGCTCCTGTATTATCAGCACAGTTCACAGTTGCTGCTACTGGTAGACCCAAGGACATCCTGAACTTGCTTCCTGCGGTTCCTCCCCTACCTGTTCGTCAAAAAAAAAAAAAGTAAGTTTCTAAGGATCTGATTTAGAAATAACAGAAACCCTAAAAATAAGTGATTGAAATAAAGTTAATCATACGTTTGGCCATTTTTGATCGATGAAGACTGAGATGCTTCTTCTCTCTTCTCCTCGGCTCTCTCTCTCTCTCTCTCTCTCTCTCTCTGTTTGTTTGGAGGTTGAAGAAATATAGATTTTTAGGGTTTGGGGTTTGTATAAATGGACACTTTTAACCTGTTACGGACCTAAAGATTTGGGCCCAATTTTAGGAAAAGGGCACGTAGTCTGTAATAATTGTAAGGCCCGATGTAATAATCCGGATGCATCTATAACAAGCTGTGCATATAAAAAATGCACAACATATTTATGGGATGCGATGCATAAAAGATGTGAAAAGTGAAAACAAATTTTATAGATGCATAATAGGTTATACATCAATTTTCATGACCGCATAACACGGTTATTATTCTAGGTGTATGAAAAAAAAAATTAATTGCATTGTCATTCAAAATTCATTGCGTTGTCGTTCATAAAGGAAAACATATGGGTTTTTCCATTGTATTTTACACTTTACGAGGTTGAAACCCACGTCCTTGGATATATAATATCCCAAAGAAACTCAAGATAGAGTGAAAGTTTATAATGTATTTGATGATGATGATGATATTCACGAAGATTAGTAGAGCCACCAACACCCATAAGACGAAATTTTTGTACTTTTGGGAAAAAATTATTGGACCCGGTGATATAAACCCAAAATTCAAAAAAAATTCGCTATTGTATGTTGGCTTTCTTATGATATACTTTTTTGTTTCTTCTTCATGAATTATTTTCACTTCGGTTATGCATATCTCAAACCTACCAACCATTAATACATTACATACCCGTCTCTCAAAATAATTGTAATTTCCGCTATTGCTTTATTTGACGTTTGAAAATCAACAATGAAGAAGAATCAATAAAAATCTTTATCAAAGTTAAATATGAAGATTCAATCAATTATCAAATTAAGAATGGGTATGATTAGAATCATTGGGGTTGATTGAGATTTATATTCCATCAAAACCCTCTTCAATCTTTAAGAATTGGGATGAGACCAAAATAACCACATCAAACCTTTTTATGAATTCAATTGCCGTAGCATCATGAATTTGGGATTAGATGGAATCAAATTGAGAAACACATATGAAAAGGGGATCATAGTGGAAAAGATCCTAAGTGAGTGATTTGAAAACCTGACCACACCCATTCTGATTTTCCATTGTGAAACCCACGCTCCCAAAAGGAGCAATAAGAGATGGGTTTGAAGATTCAATCAATTATCAAATTAAGAATGGGTATGATTCAATCTTGAATTTGGGAATCTCAGTCAATAAGAGATGGGTTTCTTGTGATTCAATCGAATGCAATGATGATGGAATTTATTCGGGGGTTTTGTTTGATGATGAATCTGACGACATGGAAGAAATTCCGGCACGTCGCACGTTCTTCTCACTCGGTATTTTGTTTTTTCATTCCGCAATAAGGAAGAAATTCCGTTTGGTGATTTCAATCAGTTAGGTAGAATGTCGTATACTTTCAAATAAGAAAGGTTCTCTGTATACAGAGATCATGAACTACTTGAATGAATTAAAGAGATGGTTTTTGATCCAATGGACCTCCATGTTCGAAGAGATATGTAGATCAAACTAAAATGGATAAATACTGCATGATTTGCCTGCACAGAAACATACAACCAAGAAAGAAAATAAAAAACTGAAAAGATATTTTTACTTGAGAGGAAAGAGAGAAATTGAAGCAGATGCAGTAGCAGAAACTCCTTTCACCAATACTAAGTTAATGGATATTATTATACAAAAAAGAAGAAAGCTGCTGGAAAGAAAACTCCCCAAGTATGTCATGTTCCAATCACAATGGGTGTGGTAGTGTAATTGAGAAATGAAATTTGTGGGGAAATGAGATGTAATTGACCGAGATGGGTTTACTTTGTGGTCTAGAAATAAACTTTCTGGTGTGAATTCGTGATGGATTTCGAGAGATTAGAAGTGATGCTCGGTGGTATTGTACGTGTGTGAGAAATTGGCTATGGAAAATGGTTGCATAACACGTTATGCAGCTATTATTGTAGGTGCATGACAAGTTATGTAGCCTTTTTTGTTTGCATAACTTGTTATGCAGTATAGAGAATGGTTGCATAACACGTTATGTAGCTACTTTTTGTTAGTATTGAAACCAACAAAAAAAAAAAGGATGCATAACAAGTTATGCACCTATAATAATATATGTATAACATGTTATGCAGTCAATAAAATGGATGCATAACCTGTTATGCATCTGAAAATATGATTGTATAATGCGTTATGCATCGAGAAAATAGATGCATAACCTGATATGCATCCGTAAATAGGGATGCATACTGCATTATGCATTAATATTTTTTATGTACGCACTAAAATCAACCAAAATAATGGTTACATAACTTGTTATAGATGCATAACTTTGTTATCCAAATGCATAATTTGTTATACAGTCGAGAAAATGGTTGCATAATGTGTTATGTGTCTGCAGAATGTGTTATCCATCGTTTTTTGGTGGCTGCATAATGGTTATGTATCAAGTTTTCGAAAATTTTGCCTAAAGTGAGGATCACCTCCGATTTTTTCGTGAAAAACAAAAAATTGATATTCTTGTTTGTACTCGTTGCGTAGCTCTTTTAAAAAAATTTCCAACGATATAAAATTTGTAAAATTCTAAGGCGCGGATTTTTAGATATGTTATGTCCAAGTTGCGCTTCCAATTATACCCCTGAAAAATTAGGCTGCATAACGAGATATGCCTGAAAAGATAGTATGCATAACGAGTTATGTATTGATTCATTAATAATTTCATATAATTATGGGTGTGACCGTACCAAAAATTAATTGTGGGCTTGACAATGAGAATATTATTTTTTTTGGGTCTCCCCTAATTTTCCCATGTGAAAATTACAGCCACACCCATTTTCACATATTTTTACACTTGAAACCCACAGGCGAAACCCATAGGCGTAAAACTTCATGGGTGCACCCATTTCCTCATCAAAAATTTGTAGGAGACCCATAATTTATGAAATTTTGTTTCTTGTTGGAGTAACAATTAGAGAAGGATAAGAACTTCTTATTGATAAAGAGGCATCTTATATTACATACACATAATGTTCTTTATATACACTAGTGTCTAACCCGTGCTACGCACCGGGGCCGGTGGGATCGGCTAATTTAGCATGGCGGAGCTTCGCTCCGCACCCGTAGACAAATGCATTAATATTTTTTTTGAAAATTTGGTGATAGTTTTATTTTTAAAGAGATAGGAAACTTTGACACCCATTAGGTGTCTTATTATTGGATGGTTTAAATTTTGGTATCAGAAATCCATGTTTATGTATTGGTTTTACGTCCAGATAATAAAATAATTGAAAATAAATTAACTTCATAATTAAATTAATTTTTATTTATAATTGAACAAAATTATACTCTTATTTATTTACGTAACCTGTGCTACGCACTGGGTATGGTGGATATTGTATTTCAGGTTGCGGCGCCCCACCCCGTTTCACAAATACATCATAAATTTCCAGAAATATCTTATATTAGTAATATTACTTTTATTGGATAATTTTTTTTTAATACCCTTTGATAATCGTATATGCATAGTTTACAAAATTGTTTTTATCGCCTATATTTGGTATATATAAAATCTTTAAGCCACACCAATTAATGATTCACCTGCCAGTGTCATTCTAGTATAGTGGTAAAGTCACTAAGTGATAATACCAGTGACATGAGTTTGATACTCGCCAGCACCAAATTCTTTACTGATCAAAAATAAATAAAAAGATAATGATTCACCTAGTATGTAACCCGTGCTACATACGGACACTGGGAGACCGCTGCCGATTTGGTGTGGCGGGCTTCGCCGAAATGCATGGGAACATCTTTAAATAGAAAATGCATTTTTTTATTCGAAATACCTAAACAATAAAAGAAGTAACTGTACTTTTAATGCGTGCTACACACCAGGCCCGGTGGAGACTGCTAATTTGGTGTGGTGGGGATTCGTCCCCCACCCATGGGCCATGTGCATGGGAACATCTTTAAATAGAAAGTGCATTTTTTTTATTAGAAATACCTAAACAATGAAAAAGGTAATTGTACTTTTGCATGTAAGCCTTTGCTACTTTTTTTTTTTCGAATATATAACATGTGCTACGCACCAGGTGCGATGAGAATTAGACCTATTTGATGGGGTGGGGGTGGGGTGGGGGGCTTCGCCCCTCACCCGGCTTATAAGGGTTCCATTTATCAGGATCTGAACATTTGGTTAAACTTCTCAGGTTAATTTCCTCAAATTGGGTGACGATGCTTTTCAACTCGCTTTCAACAAAGTCGGTCACTTCCATATAATGGCCATTCGAATTGAGACATTTTTGGCACATATAGAAGTAAGTTGCATATGCACCTACAAAAGGAAGATCCATCACCATCCCCACAAAAAACCTGTGTAGAGTAATGCACGAATAAACTAACGGAGTAATGATATAATCCCCTTATATCCATATGCACATTCTTGGTCATGTGGCTCAAAACCTGTTATGAAGAAACATGTAACTTATATTACAATATCAAACCATTAGAACAGTCTAACTTTAAATTCGCATACTTAATTATGAATAAGATTATTGAGGATGAACATATGCTTACAAATATCCTATGTATATGTTCAATGCACAGTTATCATGTCAGCCAGTAATGATACACCTGCAAATGGATCGGTGTGTTATTCATAGTTAGTGGTAACATGATTGACATGGAATTCCTGTTAAAATTGCATTTGCAAAATTAAGAACCTCAAGTTATGTATTACTCCGTTTGTTCAAAACATTAAACACCTCAAGGTAGATATATATGTTGTTTTATGCTTGGGTACTTTAGATATCGTAGAGAATTAAAAAGTCCTTTCGTTTTCAACATTTTTTTAACTGTTAGAATGTGGGCATCCAACTCAAAACCAATTGTCTAGGCGCTAAGAATTATAAACGGCATGATCTTAAATAACCCGGATAATGTGGGACTAAGACTAATAGTCTCAACAATAATTTTGAAAGGAACTAACGCCCTTGAAAATGACTTCAAAATGTTTACTACTAAGTGGGAATTATCATGCAAATGAGGCAAATGTAGGGAAATAGTGGTTTCCTAAATTAGGTTAACTTCCATATATAATACCATGGTTTCCTAGTTAAAGTCGGTTTCCTAAACCAAGGAGGCTAATACTTGGGAACCAATTTTGTGACACCTATATAAGGAGGTCTAGGTTAAGTGTTTTAGTCATGGAATTATCAATGTAATTCTCTAAGATATTTGAGGGATTCACCCCACCTATTGAGGTGGTTATGGGAGAGATCATTAATGGTGGAAGGATTACATCATTATGGTGCTTATGGAATGCTTATCGATGTTGAGAGATATGTCGTTATGGAGTATTCATATGGATATGTTGGTAAGACATATTGTCGAGGAGAAGACCATATTGGTGGTGCTGGATTAGATTATTGGTGTTGAGCTGAAGGCGTCCATGGTAATCTTTGTCAGGGTGTGCAGAGAAGTTCGTCCATGGTAAACATTATCTCGTATAGGTGAAGACGCTGCTTTGGATCTTATAGGGTGCTTGTGAGTGTTCTTGTGTTTGGTCACGATGTGGTGAGTCTATGGGTTGATTATTCAATCTGTTGTGTAATTCTCAGTGGTGATTTTATAATGAATAAATAGGTCATAGTCGTTTGGTGGATGTAGAAAATATACACACATTGTGTATATTATTGAACCACGTTAAATCTATGAGTACTTTATTTCTTGTTGCTTTGTTTGTGGCTTGCATCTATGTGGTTCTCTTTCTCTTATTCTTATTCTAGATTGTAGTAAGGTTCATGGAGCAATTTGAGAGATCAAGTGTTTCTTGTTGGCTAATATGTTTCGTAAGATTAGCACGTAGATGGCTCTGAGCCCTAACAGCAAATTGATACACGATACACCATTATCTCAATTGATTTATTATTTTTTCATTATTTGTTTATATTATCTGTTACAGGAGCATTGTTTATATCCAAAGTCATTAACAGTTCAAAAACTTTATCCGTTGATTAACAGTACAGCTACAAATGCAGCTAATTCAACAAATCATGATGCGTAAGGCTTCACAATTTGTCACTCATTTATTCATTTTCAAAAACTGATGAGATATATATGAGAACTTTTCTGGAATATCCAAGGATGGATAAATGCAGTCAATTATGTCTCACTGGTTCACTTGATCTTTAGAAGGTGAAGGGTATATATTGACATTTCTTGGCAGCAACACTGGTCAAGCAGTATACCAAAATTATACCTACCAAGAGAGTATGTATATACCAAGAGAAATAAGATCAAACATATAGTTTTCGAGAACTCTTAATAATTGCTACTTTTCAACCAATAAATAGTATGTAGTATGTCCACACTTCAACACTATAGTTGGAGAATAATATTTTTTTTCATGGCCAAGTGAATCAAAGATAAAATTTAGATAAAATGTCTGGTACATTCTGTAGTGAAATAAAATAACAAAATTTAGAAATGTATGTAATATTAGTTATAGATAATGTCCATTTAAGCGGAAACTCTTTGTAACATCCTTTGTGTTACTTGCACAAACATTATTGGTAGAGACACCTACATACATGCATATCGTTGAAACTCGGATGCAGCACAATAATTGCATAATAAAACAATTTATCCACCCTAGACATAAAGAAGATTAGCTTATATATGATGCTATAAAGCATTGAAAATGATGATTGAAATTACCTCTTCCTCCCCACCATATTCATCTTCAAGTGCTCTCTTCATATTATCTTCTTTCGCCACCCGCTTATCATCAAATTTAAACCTATAAACATCTTGAACCTTCTATATTTGGAGATTTATCCTAAAAGAATGAAAAATTATTTGATGTTATACCAAATAAAATTTGGCCACGTTAAAAGCTTGACGGAGAAGTATCTGAGGCAACATGAAAAATAGCACAGACGATTCATCAATGACATGTGAATCTCCAGAAAAGATTTACTATATGAACCAAAAGTGGCTAAGAAATTAATCTTCCAAATAGACCAAGACCAAGTTTTCTCATCCTACGTCGAAACCGAAATACAAAAGTAAAATTATCCATGTGCGTAACAAAAACGAAAATAAACTATATTTCAATATAAGAAATTTAAAAAACTTCGAAGTGAATTAACTAAAAACTTTCAAAAGAAAATTAAATGATGCAATCGAGCTGCTACGGTTGAGACTAACTCGAAATTCATAGAATGTATCTTCTTTCACATCCGATAATAACTGCTCTAACGGAGCCTCTGTCTAATGATAATACGAAAAACACAAAAACTAATTATCCATCATGAAAACTAATCGTTGAAACCAAGCAACATTCAGCTAGGCAATAAGATCTTAACAACCATTACAGAAAACATCTTTGTAAACAAAACCATGACTACCCTTACCAGTTACCGCAATAAAAAATAAAATTTACAATCGGAGATAATAATATAATTTACTATATACACATTCCAGAAAACACCAAAGGAAAATTGTTATCTCGGTCCTTAAAATCCTCAGTGTGAATCAGGATCTATGAATCCGTTTTCTATTTTCTTAGATAAAAATAAAATATAGAGTGTAGAGCTGATGTAATCTGGTGCAACTATGTAATATACTAATCATGTGCGCAATACAAATTAAGTTATAACATCGGTAAAGAAAAAATAGACAATAGAAAACCAACAAAGAAAAATGCAAGTATACTTCTCAACAATCAAGCTCAAGTTCAGTTATGTCTCATTACTAATTAGAGCAAAGAACTGCTCAAGAAATGACGAACTGAAGAGTTTCCACACGCTCTTCATAAGATCTTGTAGTTATTATGTTCCAGTAATACTCTCTTGAAGTATCAATATTGTGATCTTAAGATATTGCCGCAAGTGATCAAGCATCACGATAATTGTACCTACATGTGCCAGCACATTCAGAAATATGAAGCCATAATAGAATTTACCAGGTCAGTCTTATCTTTTATGAGCATTGAAGCCAAAGTTATGTCCTCCAGGATAACTATCCGCTATTTTTTATACCCATTAGAACCAGATTCAAGGTAAACATATCTTCTTTTTTTCTTTGATAGAAGCAAAAATCAGAATCAAAATTAATTATTTGCTCTTGAAAGAACTAAACACCAATACAAAGTTTCAATAATTACCTCCTGAATCTGTGCATTCTTCATGAAGGACCTTCTCTAGTTGTGATGCATTCCACAACTAAGCGCATGAGTTTATACAATCAAAAACATATACAGAAACCAAACCAAGTTTAATGGTTACAAAGAATCTCGATAGTCGAAACATTAAACCCTCTTATGGATCTATATAGTTTGATGAACCTTCTTATGGAATCAATAGTTATTGCTTTCTCCATTTTGTTTGATATAACACAGTAAAAAAAATCTACATTGGGTAATATATTTCACAACTGAGCGCATGAGTTTATACAATCTAAAATACATACAGAAATCAAACCAAGTTTAAAGGATACAAAGAATATCGATATTCGAAACATTAAACCCTCTTATGGATTTATAGTTTGTTGAACCTTCTTATGGAATCAACAGTTGTTGCTTTATTTATTTTATTTGATATAACACAGTACCCAAAATCTGCATTGGCTAATATAAAATTGTTGAAATTATTTTTCACCATGGGTTATATAATGATCTCTTATATTATGCAGTGGGAGTTGGCCACCCCTGTACTATAAGTATCTGCTTAACTCGATTTCACTGATTTAGGATAATCATGTGCACTATATATCCATCGATTTTGAGTAAACATATGTTTAACCAGGAACTATATAATGATCCCCTACCCCTATAATATATAAGATAAGATGAGAGTCGAACAGCAACATATTATTGGTATATATTTAAATTTATTTCATTGAATTAGTTTAGTGGTACCCATGGATTATATGATGGTATTCGGTGCATTATAAGGTGAATTATCGATAGGTACATAATTACGAATAATAAATTATGTAATAATTTTGTGTATTATAGGGTGAAAGTCGAGTGTTCGTATATTATAAGTTGATACTTCATCATGATTTCACTAATTTAGTTTATGGGAACCCTGTGAACTGATGCTCATGCGCATTATGGGGTGAATAATTTTGAGACATCTCTTCCCATTAATTATATGACCATCTGTATAAGGTCAGAGTCCGGTACACATATGAATAATTAAGTTTGGTTTTATTTGGTTATTTTATAGATACTCATAAATTATATACGAACTCACGAAGTTAGTTTATGGTACTCATAAACTATACGTCATGTTATAGGGTAAATGATATCATGCATTATAAGGTGTTTTTTTTTTTAAAGATTGATACGTTTATCGGGGATTAGTGAATATGGATTTATAGGCAATTGTAGAAAAATTTGAAATCTATTGTTATTCAATAAAGAGTTTTTGAAAATCTCTGAAAGTTTTTGTCATTGGATAAGGACTTCGTAGAAGTCTTTAGCATTCTCTATTATTCGATTTAGATTTTAAAATTAGTGATTTGAGGATTTGAGGGATTTCTAAAGACTTTTATCTCAAAAGATACCATAAAATCCATAAAAGTTTTTTTTTTTGAGTTAAAAATCAAAAAATAATAAAAAATAATGATGTAATGCTTCAAAAATAAATAATAGTATTATATTCAAATCTCATAAAAATTTCCAACAGATTGGAATCCTTTGTATTCATGTTCAGCTTGGTTTAATTGTTAATTGATAAAATAATAACCATGTATGTTATAAAAATGCATAAATTTATATTGTTTCATTTAATTATTTGAACATATATTTTGTAGAATGATTTTGTATATTTGTTTGAGTTTTGTTTTGTAAAAATAAATAAAAATAATTGATGTATGTAACATGAAAGTCCTATATATTTTTGTCTCCAAGATCACTCAAATTCCTTGAAAATAACTCAGAGAGTCTCCTAAAATCTACAGAGTCGCAGAGAGGTTTTTAGAATCTCTTGAGTAAAAAGTCTCTCGATATCTTAACAAATATTAATTGACCAACACCCTATAGAAGGAAATACAAAACACCAAGAAAAAGAAGAAGAAAAAACAACAAACAAACAAACAAACAAATTCAAAATCTGTAACATATTGCATACGATGGGAATTGACTCTCACATAGTGAGTAGAGCATTCACCCCACATCTGGTGAAGAGGGGATACGACATCAATTATCATTTAATAAATTAATCGAAATTTTCGATTATTAGTTAAGATGTTGAAGTTTAAGAAACTGTCTCAAACAAATAAATTTAAAAATTCATATTTTTATTTTCATATAATCTCTCAATTAATAAAAATAGATAAATACAACATGGATACTTGTAAGTCCAATTGCGGATTTCCGGAGAAAATTTGAATATCTGAATTTATTATTTATTTTCAAAATACTGTATTCACATTTTATTACATACAATATCCAAATCCAAATATAGAAGAATTTTTATATATGAATCTTCCTTCGAATTTAGATATGTATCATCGTCCTAAAAAAGGGACTAAGAGCAACTGCAATCATACGACTAAAACCAAAGACCAAAAACTAAAAAAAACCAAAAAAAATTGGTTTACTCTGTGCTGTGACACTGTGGTGCAGGAGCAAAAATTTGGTCGGGCGCAATCCCAAAAGTTCGCCCCATCAGGCGCAGTTTAAAACTACGCCCCATTTATTTATTTTTGTTATGGGGCATAACTTTGCACCCCGCCCCATCAGGCGTAGTTTAAGACTACGCCCCATTTTTTTATTTTTTTTGTTATAGGGCGTAACTTTGAGTTACGCCCAATCATCAGGCGTAATCAATACTTTCGTCCCATCAGGCGTAACATTAAATTACGCCCGACTAAAACCAAACTAAAGACTAAATATGGTCTGGGTTTTTGTTTTAGTCTGGTCTTTGACCTTTACTCCTTCTCCACTGCGTCTGGTGTTTGATCTTTACTCTGGTATTTGGTCTCCCACTACAGATGCTTTAAGAATCATCTTATTCTATTTTATTTCATAAAAATAAAAAAGGGAAATGGTTACCTCATTTAAGAAAAGAGTGTTGTAATCTTTTCTCAGTCATCAATAAAATGCAATACCGTATATTAAAACTGATACATAATTTGTTAATGTAATCAACACTTGAGAAAAAACTAACTATATAAGTCTTTATAATTTTGCGCGAAATCGGGTAGCAAAGTATTCGATATCCTAGAATGTTCTATATGTTTTCTTAGTTTTGGTAGAATAGAAGTCAGTTAAGAAGAATTACTTTGTCTTCCAAATATACTGATATATTGCAGTAAATCAAAAAATAAATTCCAAGAGTCAATGAAAATAATATTAATGTGTTCAAGAAAAACATTTTCGTTCCTCTGTAATCTCTATATATACCCATTCTCTGCCGAAGATTTCTAATCTACACACTACTTTGTAAGTCACTTTATTACGATTTTGAATTTCATTCTTCACCTAATTACAATTGTCATGGTATTCGACCAATGGAGGCACCTGGTCGAATTTTTCGCTTTCTCTTAGATGGTATCTGCAATTGTTATTTCCAGGAGTAGATCTTGTTTCTATAAGATGGTTTACGTGTGTTTCTAAGTCCTAACGAATACTCGGGTCAATGTAGTCTATTCCGGATTTCAGTCCATCTGGGCTGGGACCGAGACACTGGTACAACTTTATCTCGGGAATATTCTCTGTGAAAATCTCGGATTAACTACTAACACTTCATTTTCGAATTTTATACCTATAATATGAATGTCAAACATTTTTCATACATTTTTCACTCATAATTGTGTATAAATATAATGAAATACCACCAATATTTTTAAAAAGAAACAAATCTTCATTCAAAATAAATAGTAGAAAACTCAAGATCCATACAAATTTCAAAATTCTACCAAGATTTCCACCCAATTTCCAACTTCAACTTGAGTCAACCGAGATTCAACCAACTGACAATTCAAGCAAAATTTGTCTCGATTTAAATAAACAATCTCATTTCCGGCGAAATCTCTACATTTACTCGGACCAAGAAAATAATGTGAAGCTAAATGATACTCCTCTACAAAAAAATTTATTAAAAATATATATATATATATATTTGCAAGAAAGTGCAGGTATCCACCCATTCTTTTAGGCATTTGGCGTCCAATATTATCAAAGACACATCATCCTAGTCAGCTATTTCATTCAAATTTCTAATTATGATTATAAGACCTAAAAGTTCCACAGATATGTTCATTTTTTATTGGTAAGTCTTCTTTGTCCGCCCAATTTTTATATCGCAGCTTTCAATTTTATGTCTATCGATAAAAGTAATTACATAAAATAGCTTATACCTTGTCAACTGGATAAATACCATTGCCTATTACTGGCAGCAAGATTTAAACAAAAAGTTCTCACGGTCCAGAATCAAAAAAATTAGAACTTTTGGCATTAAATTGCGTGTATCCATGAAACATCTAGCATGACATAGATAATCAATATTTTAATATAATTCCAATTTCCCTTGAAAACACCGAAATAAGATATCATTTTAACAAATAAAAATACGTAGTACATTACGTTAAATGAACTTATAACTTAATTCATTGCAAATTGGATTACTACCCTCAAAGCTTACACTTGTGCTTCTCAATTTATACGGACAACCGTGGAAGTGATTCGATAACGTAATCCTTCGGGCTTCAGCTTGAAATCCTCATGTACCATGCGGACCAAAAATGGTGACCATTCATTTTAAACCATTCTAATCATTATGACTCCTTTGGGTTAAAGAGGCTTGAGTCTGTGTAATAGGTGATTAAATATTAGTGAGGATACAGAAGTCTCGATGAAGTGCTATTGACATCGAGCTAGTATATTGTACTTTTTTGAAGCTTCAATTAACTAACTATATATAGTAATGATTGATGAATTAATCATTGCAAATTGCTAGCAATGTAGTTGAGCTTCAATTTTTAAGTAAATATAATGTAATTTATACAATTTTTTAAGGAATCTCGATGGATCATAAATATATAATGTAATTTATGAATGACGATCTTAAATTGATGATCATCGTAAATAAGTGAAGTCCCATATTTATACCCAATGGTAAGGTAGAATAAACAATAACAAAAGTACTCTGAAATAGTTTCCAGTAAAATCCATGACCATTTCTTGGCTCCGTCCTATCTCGATTATTGAGAAAATTGTTGTATTTTATTTTATTTTTTTTGGGATGGTTTTGAACCATTTTTTTTTTTTTTGATGTTTCTATAATCTAATTGAACTGGGAGAATTTTGAAGTCCGAAGTATGAATTTTGAGGATTGAAATGAAACGGAATGGTCACCCAAAAGCACCATAAACTGTGGCCCTCGTCTTTGAAAGGGGTCAAATGGATATTCAGCTCGAAGCTTGAAGTCTTTAGCACACATTATAGTGCAGCAAGTTCTTGAGCATTTGTTACATTCGGAAATTGCACAAACACATAAGTTTCCCAACTTCAGTTAAGTAATGTATAACCTCTCTTTATGAATTTCTCCCATAACCTTTCAAGTAGGTCTTAAATAGACAAACATTGGGAGAGTTTTTAGATGGTATCAATATGACGTACTATCATAGCTTAATTTCTAAAATGAATGGATTAGATAACTAAAACTGTCGACCAACCCAGAGTACAACAACACAAAATTAACTACAGAGAATCGACTAAATATCCATTCACGGTTACCAGACCCCCGTTTCCGTGTTTTGTCCTTTCGAAAAACAAAGGAACAACACTTATGTTGCATAATCTCCGTGATTATAGCAGAATAAACAGATGAATGTCATGAACCTGGAAAATGAAATTACCGGCCTTGGGTGTTGCTATAGGATCAGACAAAAATTCTCTGTTGCATAATCTCCGTAATTATTTCGATCTACATGGTAAAGAATTTATGTTCTTTAATATATGGAGTTCTGCATCTCTCCCCATATGAATTCTTTTATTCCAATCGCATAAGTGTTGGGATCAAACACGTAATTCAACATATTACTATTACCAAGGATAAAATAGTTTAAAGATTACCAAATAAAGGAAGCAAGGTGGAGCTTTCTCAGGTATAGCTGAATTAAGGTAATGCCAGAAATATAATAATAAGAAAACAGGATCAACTAAGAGAAACTACGAAAGCAAAGTCAAAAGAACAGAGAAAAAGAGCAAACCATAATATCTTTGTGCCCTCACCTGCAAAACCAAAAAAGCTAATCGTAATACGAACAAAAAGAACATGGTATCTTTTGTGTTCGTGATGGGAGATTCCAAAAAAAATATGCAAACTACCACTACCTTCTATAAAATCCTTTCATCAAAACCATCCCCTAATGGTTTGAAGATCAAAAGAAAAAGAGTAAAACCTGATTATTGTCTGGTTTGAATTAAAAAACTAAATATGAGAAAATAAAAGAAATCTAAAGGAGTGGAACAAATTAAGTGAGAGGTAAAATTAAGTGAGAGGTACAATGATTGATTTTACCTGGTACACTTCTTCACCAAACCGGACAGGGGAATCTCCAACGACATCATAACATCCAAAGATCAAAATAAAAAATAAAAAATTAAAGCAACTAACCGAGTTACATATTCCTGTCAACAAATTAAATTTGGCATAAGAATAACCCTTTATAAATACCTCTGTATCTTGGTAACCACGTAATTTCATAGAAATATTTTATTGAATGAACATATTTCTTTCCCTAAGTTTGATATAAGTTGCTAACGAAGTAATCGCTAAACTTGGCATAAAATCTTGTATACCAGTACCTGGATTTGTTTCCGAAAATGCACGAAACTATTTTTAGCTTGATATAGATGGAATAAAATACGCTAAAAATTCTATCTAAATATTTGTTTTGGTAATTCTTAGATTTGTTACCGACAATATATCGCAACCGTAAACGTATACAAAGAATATATGTCTATATTAAGAAAAATAAGATAAAAAGGGTTTAAATAATAATTAAGCAAAGAATATTCACGTAAGATAAATCTTAAAAAAAATTGGGAAAAAATTGAAAAAATATCTGAAAAGATATTTTCGTATACTGTATATCCATATATATGCTTAAATTCAATTTTGGCTTTTAAAAAATTAATAGAATCTAATTTTGGTAGCTAACGTATAAGATTAAATGTTTCCATTTATTTTTGTTTTTTTTTAATTAAAATTTGAAAAACTTAAAATTTCATATATTCTCTTGAAGATTTTTCGATTATAAATATATATATGGAAATTAATAATTGTCGTATAGAATTTTTTTCTTAATTAAGTAATTCAGGAAACAAAATATTTTTATTTTTTTTAATCAAAATCTGAAAAACTTAAAATTTCTGTAAAAAATCTTATTCCAGATTTCAAATATTTTTTTAAAAAATATTTTTCTTATTTTCATGTATTCTCTTAAAGATTTTTCGGTTATAAAAATATATATGGAAATTAATAATTGTTGGTATAGATTTTTTTTTTCTTAATTAGGTAATTCGGGAAACAAAATATTTTCGTATAGATTTTTTCTTCTTTTAGCAAACTTCGGTTTTAAAAAATCCAAAAAATCCAGATTTAGCAAACATCTTACGGTCTGGATTTTATTAAAGCTATCAACAACCTAAAAACTCCACGCCATCTCTCACACCACGTCGAGAGTTGCGGTAACCTCCTCTCTCATTGGCCGGTGAACGAAACTCTTGCTCCTGATTGGTCTAAAAGCAACTTATACCCCCTACATTTCGTGGCCGTTAATTTCTAATCGTATTTATTCGATCCGATGCTCCAAAAAGGAAGATATCGTTTAAAATGTTACACCAGGTTTACATGAATTTAATAAAATACGGTTCGTAAGATGTTGAATACATAAATATATAAAATATATCGGAAAATCTATTAGTTACCAAAAAAGATTAAAAAAAAAACGGAAATATTACACCAGGTTTACATGAATTTAATAAAATACGGTCCGTAAGATGTTGAATAGATAAAATATATCGGAAAATCTATTAGTTACCAAAAAAAACAAAAAAAAAACGAGAATCTTTGGAAAATCTGATTATCTCCATATTTTGATTTTTCTTAATAAAAACTTAATATTCTTTACCATAGATAGTTCCCATTACATTTAAATTTAAATACGGATTAAATACTTCATGTTTTTTTAAAAAAATGGATTCACTTTCGTTTTAAGATTTTATGCCAAATTTAGGCGACACAAATTTGGCATTTTCAAAGAAACTATTTTTCACGGATTTTCTTAAATTTGTACATAAGTAGCTAACTTTGGAAGTTTTTGATATTTCTTGATATAGGTTCTTTGGTAACCATATTAATTTCTTGACAAAGGTTCATTGGTAACCATATTAAATTGTTGAATTTCCTTTTTTATACGAACGTTCCTTTGTTATACAGATATGCGGATTACAGACGATGTTTGTTGGGGAATAAGCCCTAAATTTCTTTTTGTTCTCTCGAATTTCTCACGTCACAAAGAAAAACCCTTCTCTATTTTTCTGCAATCCTGATGCCTTCTTCATTTTAATCAATCTGTTATTGGTTGAAAAATCACTTGATATCCCTGCTTCGATCTTTAGCAAAGTAACTTCTGATTTCTTTTTGTGGGATTTCGTTTTGATTTTTTTAATTTTTTTTTTAATTTTATGTTTGGGTTTTATGGTAGTTGTAATTTATTTTTTCTTCATTAGTTTAGTATGATGATTATCTAACTCTATATTTGGTTCTGATTATCTAACTCTATATTTGGTTCTGACTAGAAGTTTCTGTTCTGGACTTTGATTTACAGGAGTGGGCGAATCGACTATATTTGGTTAAGAATTTGATTTTTGTAGTTCCAATTTCAATACCATCAATATATGCTTCTGAGTTTTCTTTGATTTGAGTTCTGAATGCCTTAATTAATTTTTATTGTAACTATCCTGCAGGTTTGCTTTTATGTTCTTATGGGAACTGGTATAGTTCCAGGTTCTCTCCTCCTACCTGAAAATTTTCCAAAGTCAGACGGCTGTATATATGTTCATACATTGGGTAATTGTTTGATCAAGAATTATTTACAATATGTTTATTATGGTGAGATTAGTTTCGGGCTTAACTCGATCTTATAAGTGTTAATTTTTATCAACTCTGACTACGCAGTCCTGTAAGGCATGATTTTGTAATTGTGTTCATCCTAACAGCACTGAAACACATTTGATTTTGATTTTGAATCAACTCTATCAAGTACTTCAATATTGCGGGTTCACTTATTGATGAAGCTAATTTGTGCTTTTATGTAGTTATCCGTAATATGTCAAGGTATGTATGCATTTGTCTCCTCTCTGTTTCGGCGTGTCTTGGTATTGGAAACTCTAATATTCGTTT
Organism: Papaver bracteatum; assembly: GCA_023529315.1. Lineage (NCBI taxonomy): Eukaryota > Viridiplantae > Streptophyta > Magnoliopsida > Ranunculales > Papaveraceae > Papaver > Papaver bracteatum. Next base: position 201,747 of record JAJJWX010004510.1, read on the forward strand.
TGCATGTCTTTGTGCCTTTGGTTTTCGCGTGATGCAGTTTTATTTTGGTACACTGTGGGATATCTTCTAATGGTGGTGTGCGAAGCATGGATTCTGTAAATTCTATTTTTTTTCTATGCAACTCATTTATTTTGTTCCCTAATCTTGCTGATCTAATTGTAAGTTTTCCTTGGTACAAATGTGTTTGATTTTTTATGAGAAGAGTGAGGTGGTCATTTATCTATATGATTTTTCTGTAACATTATCATCACTGCGAAGCTTTTTTAATTAACTTCTCATGTCACGGACGCTAGCAAATTCATCATATCACCTCCACCAACACCACCAGGGTGCTCACTAACATTGGCCTATTTGAAATTGAAGTCACTGAAATCCGAGAAAGGTTGGTACTTACCATTTTATGTAGTATAGTTCAGCTTATAGTAATTTCCATCACCATCGAGTATTCGTACATAAGGAAAAGTGAATATCCTACTGAATGAATAGAAAAATAAATCCAGTTTGTCCAAGTAGCTAAGTAATTCTGTTTAATCTTTTCGGAGGTCTAATTATTATTATACCAATCATAACCAAAACTATGTTCGCAGTAAATTTGATGCATTTTTATGCTCATATTCGTGATCTTAATAAAATATTTGGTTCGCCAGTTTCAAAAGTACGTTCTCTGCATTAAAACTCTCTCATCCAATCATGTTATAACTCTCTCATGAGATGCATAGGAGAAATTATTATTGAGTATCTTAATACGTACTCACAGATGAAATATATTAATTGGGAGAAACCACACTTTAGCAACCAATTTGTGGCATTTTTGTTTTAAGGTTTAATTTGAGCTCCTATGTTTTCGGTGACTGTAAAAACACACAGTATTATAGATGGAGGGTGAGGTTTGCCATAAAAAACACAATATTATATATTTATAGATGGAAGGTGAGATATGCAGCAGTCTTAGAAAGCAATGGGAACAGAGCTTTTGTATCGGGCAATGGATAAGAGCATGTTAACCCTTTTGCCACAAAATATTGAATAACCTTCTTTGAGAGGTGTCTCAGTAGTAGTGTGGAAGAGAAGATGTATCTTGATACTAGGAATATAACCGGAAAAAGAAAAAGAAAAAGGGAAGTAATTGGTAGAAAAGTAATTTGCTGATCTTCATCTCTTGAAAATTCTGATGGAAAGAAATCGTCAAGAATCAAATCAAAATCTTCAGAAGTTGAAAGATTTCTAACTACTGTAACCCTAAAATTATTGCTCAATTTTTTTTATCAAGTGGGTTTCGAATGATTTGATGATCATGATGGTGCTGGGAATTTCACTGAGCTGGAGAGATTCAAGGATATGAATTTTGGAAATATTTTCGATGAAAGTATTTTTTGTTCATAATAAAAATATAAAAATAAAATGATTGGACGTTGTCAGTCGAAATTGCCAGATACATGGTTCATCCAGCCTTACCAGTAAATTATGCATAACCAGCAGTGTTGTATGCATAACCAGCATGTTTGAAAATTAGTTAGCTCATTCATACTAAATTATGCATAACCAGCATGTTTGAAAATTAGTTAGCTCATTCATACTAAATTGTGCTCAATATCGCAGGTTTTTGAAAGCAGAGAAGTTTGATATGATGAAACAAACCATAAATGGGCAGAGCCGCATAGATGATTGAATGGGGGAAGGGATTTGGTGATAACACTATTAATGAGGTATCTCTTTAGAATGTGCGTGTATATGCTACAGTAATATATGCAGATATGCTAGATTAGCAATTCCTTTTAAATTGAACCACATGATAAATTTAATTCTAAGCTTGCACCAGTGCTGCCAAAAAACAAATTGGCTCAAGCAAAGCAATTCTAGGTGTCCAAAAGGTGTTTAGTGTACTACCTTCATACTATCATTATGTTTAATCTTTAATATAAAAATTCATAAAGCGGCAAATTATTTTGGAAGAGTATAGCCTAATCTGATGATTGTTTTTGTATGCTCCTGGATTCAATCATTGGAGTATATACTGTGACTATTAAACTATGAAATGTATAAGAAATATTGAAATATAAATTGCATTCTCAGTAAATATATAGCAGTTCTAAAATATACCTGTGGTTCTACGTATTGGTTTCAAAAAAAATTCATTGTAGGTAGATTCATTGTTTCTCTTCCCAGCGAAGTTGCGGATCATGCATGAGCCGCAATTTTTAAGGTAAAATGTAGTGGGGTTGATCTCACTGCTTTAATATTTTGTTCTGGGTGTGTGTTTTGAACTCTCTTGCTGGTGATCCGATTCTTAATAGTGGTGAGTTACATTTCTTATTGTTTTCAGAATAACTCATTCCATTTTCTTACTTTTTATCTCTCTGCTTTTTACCCTAACAAGAGACACTTTCACTGGAAAACATCTATGTACTGTGTAACCTTAAAAAAATAATCTTTGAATTGGTATAATACCAGTTATAAAGCTCTCAGTCATTTGGTGCCATGCTTTGGTAACTTTTAGCAGCACCACTATTATTCAAAAATTAGTGATTTTTCTCTAAAAGTATTAATCCATAGTACGAAAAAGTTATTTGAATTTTGTTGGTTTGGTTGTTTGACAAGTGGTACAGCTCTGTTTGCTTCTCTTATAAAATGATACAAGGCAGTATGTCATTATAATTTCTTTGACCACAATCGCACTTTAATTTCGTGAAGAAGTTTCCGCTGTATCATATCAAATCAAAGAACTCCTTTCATTGATTCCTTGCAGTACCATCCAATTTGGGCAGTCAGTTAATAATTATAATTTATATGAACCTCTTTCTCATTCGTATTCTTACAAGTTGATAACTGGATTTCCTCTTGGAAAATCATGGAAATTTTTCTTAGAAGAGGCAAAGAACGACGAATGAATAGATTCCTGGACTATGGAATATTCACTTGATTAAGAATATAATTAAAGAATACGGGAATCACTACTGGTAATTTTTTCGATTGAGCATAATATATTTATCCCTTTTTAGATTTTCTTGCATCTAAATTGGAACTTCTTATTGTCATGGTTGCTGGTGATGAATATTCTGTAGCATGCAACTATTGCATAAACTGGGTGTTTTGTATGATAAATTTCTTGATAGTTTTAGGTGAATGGGGGATGAAAAATTTGATTGTGTGAAAGACGAGAAAGCGAAGTGTTGATGTGCTCACTTTTTATGACTCACGTGCATCATCAAATGTAAGAGCGGGATCAAAATTTAATTTTGTCCAAACAATAATCAAAGTTGGTAAGCTCACTTTTTATGAACAAGCAAGAGTAAATTGTTGGTTCTAATTTGCTGGGTGCGATGGTGGAGAAGACGAATAAGAGAAATCGAGAAATCGAATAGTATTTTTTTAGCTCAAATGCACAGGTGTATATTTCCATTTTATTTTATTTTATTTTCAAATTGTAGTTATGAGAACTTTTTGTAGTTATGCGGATATGATATGAGTTCTTGATTCCAAAATGTCTTTGATAATTTTTTCAAGATAAAATTGGATGGTTATTATCTAATTTCTAATTATGCTTACTCATATATTTAGTGTTCTAACATAACAACAAAAAAGTATGTCATTTGAGTTTGAGATAGGTTGTCATGGTAATGTACATACACATAGGTCTTGAGTTTATTTTCCTACAAAATTCATGGAAACAATTTTCTTAATTCTGACTTCAATCATATTGTGCCAATACGATTTTCTTATTGACTCCATTGGCTTGGATTAATCAGACTTCATAAAAAAAAAATTAGCATGCGTAAAACTGTGTACAATCCTATCAGCAAAATGCTTCAAAGTTGGTAAGCCTCACTCCATTTTACATCATAAAATCGCTGCTATGAACTGGACCTTCCTAGGGGGTCAAGCATTCAAGTTTCAAGAAATGTTTTCAGTTCTCTTTGTGCATTAGTATGAAAGCAGTTGGTCCCAGTTCATTTATTATGAACCATTTTCAGGAATTTTGACTTCACTAAGGATGGAAATTCTAACAATTATAGAGATCAAATACAGTTAAATCATGAAAACCCATTGATCGTAAATCAGAAAGACCCATTAGAATTTCTTGGAGCCTCGGAGGACATCATGTGAACTTGAATTTCTTCTAATACAGTACATGATCAAGAAAATTTGAACCCACAATTGGGTATCCTGCTGAAACTTCTATTCCACAGGGTTTGTATGTAGTTGTCTATAAAGTAGAGCTGATGAATAAAGGGAATAATTTATCGGATTGGGAAAAAATGCACATCGAAGAACAACAATCTATTGTTAGTTCAAAGGGTATGTATATCCTTCTTTCTACAATACACTGCAGATACCAAGTTTTTTTTTCTTCTTTTTTTGCATTGATTTTTAAAATAGATTTTGTTTTTAATAAATTGAGGTTACGTTATAATTATCGTTTATGCTCTAGAGAAGGTATTGCGGATGTGGGGCTTTGGTGAACAAAGTGATCCATGCAAGAATAAGTTTGTTGGATCAATGAAATTTTGGAAGCACCTGGTTTCACATTTCATTGAAAAGTAAAGGTATTGTAACTTAACATTGGTTATATGAGTCCTTTTTTTTTTTTCTTCCATCAGTTCTGTTCTTGGAATATATGTAGATATATGTGGTTCATGACATATAAACTCTAAGACATCTAGAACCATCATCTTTCTTTTTGTACATTAGTCATTCAACATAACCAAAAATTGTGCCTTCCGCAACATACTCATTTAGTTTAGTTTTCATTTGGCCCAAATCATGTCATTACACGGGTTGGTGATTGGGCCCCAGTTTACCAGGATTGACGTCATATAACTGGTTGGGGATTAAGCCCTAATTTACTAGGATTGATGCTATATTAGTTCTTTTTTATTTTTATATATGGTCCATGATATTCGGCCTAAGTAACTAGGGATGTAATAGAGTGGAGTAATGGTGTATTTTTGGAGCAAAGTAAAAATTCTTGCAGAAATATATAATATTAAAGTATTTTGTAATTAAGTATCTGTTGTTGGTTGCAAAGCTATTTAAACCCCAAACTGATCCCATCTATAGTTTGTATAGTTTGTAAAGTGTAAAATCAATTGACTTTAAAATACTACAGACAAACGTCGGCCAATAATACCAACTGATTCGACATGGACGTGTGGTGTTAATTTTGGAGTTATGAAAGACATTCATAGTTTGAAGGGAAGTCAATATTTCTCAACTATGTTTTAGGTTTACCTCATGATGTTTCAGATGAAAAATAATTAAAATATTTTCCGTCATTAGATATATTATCTTCTAGCAAATTGACTCATTGATTACACATCGTCAACAAGGTTATAATAATTGACAGTATTGACTTATTTGAGTGAAAAGATTATATGTTGATGGTGTTGAATGGTCAAAGAAGTTGATGGAGTATATGCTAAATGTTTTTATCTTATTGTTGACAAATTTTGGGCCCCTATGTTAATTTAGCCTAATGAATGTGCTCTTTTTTGTCCAACAGGTGGAACAGTTGGAAGTATATTTTTGGCTGCAAGATTGACGAGAAAATGAACAAGGAAACTGACAATTATGTGGTAGAGAAAATATATCGGATTAAGTGTAAATAATTTACCTCATTGAAAAACATATTAGCATATTTATTTATTTTTTGGGAAGTAAGGAAAATTTATGCGCAACATCGTCCAACGAGATAGTTATTTTTTTAACTTGCTCAACTATCTCTGATCTCTTTAAACTTTTCTTTCACATATCATGAACATATCTTATGTGTATTTTTTCGTGCATATATATATATGGAGAAAATGTAGGTGTTTTGATTTTCTCTTCGTTTTTTGGCTATTTTTTTTAAGTGCGTTGGCATTGTTTCTGAGCACCACCACATCGTATCAAAATCTATGTATGAAAGCACACTTATTGTACTTGAATGAATAAAAATTTAATTTATTTAAACTATTATATAGCTTTGCCCCTCATTTGGCAGTAATATGAGAAAGTGAAAGTTCTGTGCATTTGCGATCCATGTAATTTTGTAATACCTGTTTACCTTTGTTGGTTAGTATATGGGATTTTGATGATCCTTTTCTTTTGGGCAACAATACAGTTCTGCGAGTGAGAACAAAATCAATCATAAATGTTAATTGCACAACAAGAAACAAAAATAAGCAGTGCCGATTAATCCAACCAGAAAGAAACTATCACATAATGGTAAGAATTACACACATAAAGATAAAAATATAAAATTTTATATCTTGGATTCTAGGACGATAATCAAATTTAGGTTTAAGTCGTGGCAATTTTGAATTAAATGAATTTCATTGTAATTATTTAAAGACGATAATCAAGTTTATTATTAAATCGTGACAATTTTTAATTAAATGGATTTCATTACAATTATTAATTTGTTAGATGGTATTTATGCCTCAATTATACTTTGTATAATTTCTAATTTAAGCTAACTTTTTGTTCTCATAGTGAATAGACCAATGATGTTTGAAATTAATTTCCATCTTGGTTACAGTTCAAATTAAATTTATCTATATCAATATATAAAAGATTTAGTTGATGCTTTTAGTTGATATTATTAAAGGTGTACATAATAGATGTATCTAGAATTTATACTTTCATTGTGCGAAAATCATTATAAACTATACATGTAGCATTTTAATAACTAAAACAACAGTTTGAGGTATCAAACTTTATATCCATTAAAAAAAATCAGGCTAATCAAGATTTTTTTGAAGATGATTAAATGTATATGGGCAACGGGCGCGGAGCGAAGCCCCGCCACACCGATCGACAATTCCCACAGCCCCGGTGCGTAGCACGGGTTACATACTAGTTAAATTAATGGCCACAAAATGTAAAGGGCTAACTTGTTTTTCAGCCAATCAGGAGCGAGGGTTTCGTTCACTGGACAATGGGAGGGGAGGTAAGCGCAACTCTCGACGTGGTGTGAGAGATGTGGTTGGGTGTTTAGGTTATTGATGTAAGGGAAAACCTAGTCATATATTGGACCGCACATCCATGGGCCATAGGCCCTATAACACTCCCCCTTGTGCAGTTTAACAATGGAACTCCGGATGTAGTGCTTCACATATAGTGCTTCGAATGTAGTTCTTCAAATGTCGTTGTCTCCTTGCTGACTTGTGCTGAAATCAATTGCCTTAATAAAACTTTGACAAGGAAAAACCCAGTGGGATAAAACCTTGGTACATCTCTTCACATGTAGTACTTCAAATGTTGTCTCGTACTTTACATGTAGTTCATCACATGCAATACGATCTTCAAAGATCGACGAGTCTAAGTTAATTGCCTCGTTAAAACTTCGTCAAGAAAACCCAGAGGAAAAAAACCTGAACTAAATAAAAAGAGTACAATATTAAGCAAACTTAGAACATATTTGGACACCAATATGTTGCCTCACTAAAACCTTGACAAGGAAAACCCAGTGGGATAAAACCTTGACGGAGGGAAAATAGTACAACGTGACAGATGCAAGTAAAGGTGATCTGTTGCAGATGATCACTTTGCTCCATTGAAGTTGAATAGTTGCTTCGCAACTCTTTAGGCAGAAAATCCTCGTGGGAAAGACAATAGCCTTAGTTGGGAAATCACATTCTCGGTTTTTGTTTTTGCCTCATTAAAAACCTTGCCGAGTAACAAAACCATGTGGGAAAAAGTAACCTCGGTGAAGGAAAATAGTTCAACACACCATTAGATGCTCCCCCTGATGTCAGACAATTTTCATTAGTCTAATACAGTCAGAAGGAGTTTAACACACTTTACTTTGGTGACTTGAATGTTTATAAGACCGTGTTGTTGATTCTGGAAGTTATGTTGCTTAATAAAATATCACGTTTCATTTCTTTGATTCATATATTTTCAGTAATATCAACGCGATCTTTATGTCTTCAACATTCAACATACTTGATGTTTTTAGAGTTATCTCGCTAAAAACCTTGTCGAGTAACAAAACCCTTTGGGAAAAACTATTCTCGATCGAAGGAAAAAAGAGTACAACACATCTTCAATTTCAAAGTAAAATATGTCGACATCATATCCTTGCATCCTCCCCCTAATGTCGGCATCTCCCCCTGATTACTTTCAGAATTGTTCCAGACAGTTCCTTTAGTCATGTACATTTAGAAAATGAATATCGGTAATGACTTAGAAAATAGTCTACCATATCTCCCCCTGATTACTTTCGTTGGAGAATATATTATTTTTCCTTCATAATCAACAACCTTTGGATTGCAGTTCCATTAGCATTCCTTTTATATGTCTTTGCAGGGATAAAATAAACTCATGTCAGTGGTTACTTTTAAGTATATGATTACGTTCATTATACCATTCTAATGACGTTGCGTTGGCACTGAGCTATATCTAGATAACAAGTTCACTGAGGATGTAAAATTTGGTCGAGTACATTATGCTAAGTAAAATAATGCGTCTATTGCACTTAGATAAGGGAATTTTATATCCTAACACATCTTCGTCATCTTTCTTTAGACGAAATGGTCATTTACTTATTTTGTACTTTAACTAATCATGGGAGTGCTATCAAGATGCATGTCTTTGTTAAATTTCCTGACAACTTTAGACAAATGCAAACTGGTGGGATAATATACCACAAACTCAGTATTCGGTCGAGCTTTCCCCATATTTTTCATCTCAAATTCGGATTTCAAATAGATTTTAAGGTCTCTTATTACATCAAGAGTACCCATCATGTTTGTACCATCGACATAGATAGCTACAATTCCAAATCAATAACTTTCTTGTGAATATGCAAGGAAAAATAACTTACTTTTCTATCCCCTCCAAATCAAATAGTCACTTAGACGGGTACACCACATCCGCCTGATTGCTTCAATATATAAGTGAGTGTTATATCTAACTGTAGACGCACTATGTGGTTTAAAGTCACTTGATTTGGAAAACAAAAGGTTATCAAGTACTTTTGTAAATATTTTCACCTCTTGATTCTTTCAGAGATACGTAAAAACCACATACATATGTTGCATTTCAAGTCCTTTTGAAATTACTAAGCTAACTAAGAAACGGAATGCCATAACGTTCATTACAAGAGAACAATTCCAGGGCTTTCTGAGAAACCTCGCGCCACAAGGCGAGTTTTTATCCTTTAAGACTGTTTTCTTCTCATTATGCTTTGTAACAAATTAATCATATACGTCCAATAGGCTTTACACTTGGTTTGTTAGCACTACCACACCAACTACCTGTATATTTGTCAAAGAACCAAGTTCTACCTGGATTGTATAGGCCAAATATACTCTTCATTGACATTAAGCACCAAGAGCTTGGTTCGACCTCATCATGATCTATTTCCTTAAGCAAGTGTATATGAAATTAATCATCAATATGCTCGCATGATCGTTCCATTGACTCGTACGCATTCTCATAATCCACTTGGGATGTCATTGTTCTCTGGAATCATTAAACTTTGGAGCGTCCTCCAGTTTAATTCATGGAAATATTCGGATACAATCTTATGAGATGATTTCTGATGATACAAGTAAGTTGTGCCTTCCTCACCTACTTCCTTTCTAGGTGAGGATTGATCGAACCAAGTGGTATCTCTAACTTCCTTTATGGAGCCATGGCCTCAACCACACTTCCACTAAGTGTAGTTGCAACACCTTAGTTTATGGTCTATATCCCTTATTGAGGATTTGTAACCTTACAGGTAAGTTTGCAGCTGGTATGTGTGATCTCATCACTTTAGCGACATCAGTGTACATTCTGAAAATAGATTATTATTTGTCACTTCACATTTACATTTGTGGAGTACTAGAATCAATATGAGACATAGTGGGAACACACCACGAAAATTCATGTCGTTCCCTTATAAATTACTTTTTCTTATCTCCCCCTAACGACGGGAAGACTGTCTCATTAAAGTGATCACCCGCAAATCTAGCGGTAAGAGATCTCCTGCCAAAGATTTTAAAATGCGGATAATTGTTGGAAATTCTTGTCCAACATAGTCACTTAATCATTTTGATGACCCATCATAGTACGATGTGGAGTCGTAAGGGCACATATATAGTGCAACCAAAATTGCGCAAGTATAAAAAAATGTCAGGCTTATATCCAGTTACCAACTGGTACACAAAGAATGGTTGACCAATTGTGGGTCTAAAAAAAATAAGTGATCGATGCATGTAATATTTCATATTCCCCAAGCAATTAAAGGTAGTTTTGTACGCATAAGCATGCCTTAGGCACCATCTATAACCTTTGATGATAGCCTTTGCGAGACCATGGGGTATAGGATGCTCTACATTGTTCCTATTAAACATGTAATAACCATCACGTCCTTTTGATGTTCACTAGCTAGCATTTTCAAGGGGTGGTGAGCCCTTATATGTATAATATGTGCTAGATGTTCACTAACTAGCAATTACTCTTGGATAAAATGGAATAAATTAGTACCAACAGAACCACACACCTTTCCCTCACCTTTCATGTCATTCTCGAAAGTCATGAAACAACAAAATTGGAAGAAAAAAAATGTTAAGAACATCAAAATTTTGGAGTGTCAGAGTTCTACATATTGCGAGAGTTTCACACATGAATGACTCATTTCCTACCATGTCGTTGACTTACCCATGAAGAGGATTTTCATTTTCATGGTCCACACTTTAATTTGTAGCACCCCCTAAGCTAGAAGCTGACTAATCCAAGAAATTAGCTAAAAACAGAGGCACTAAGAATCCGAATTAAACACTTAAACTTTCAATTAAGAAATCTGCTATAAAAACTTAACCCAAAGCTAACCCCGCTCAAAAATATATATACAAGAACTCCTCTCCAATGATATATATAAAATAGTCATATAGTTTACAATTAGAATATACAACATAATAAACATGTCAGAATATAATCAACTAACGAAGTTAACTTCTCGAAACATTAAACAGTGACTAAGTCACTCAAATAAAAAAACATGTATATGGACAAATCCTTCTTGCAAACAATGTATAATATGGTGTCAACTAGTTATACACCTATTTAGCTATGGATGCCACCAAGACCATGATGACTAACTATAAACAATAAAAGCTGAATTAAAGTAGGTATAAATGTGAAGGAGCGTATCCTATATACCACAAGTGGAAATTATCATTTCCCATAACAATTCATATTGACAACAACACATTACAAGTCCTTTCCAAATCGTGGAAAGATTCACAGAATTAACAGGATTATCATAATGCATTTTAAACAAAGCATGGAATGCACGAACAGACAATGCATGAGTTTGTTAAGCATAAAATTTTATAAAACAACAATAATGATTACAAAAGTGTCAAATGTATTCCCACCTCTTTTGAAGACAAGCCACGCCTACCTCGAGATCCACGATCCACTGGTTCATCCTCTTAATCGATCGTTGTTAACAACTAACTGTTAATCGCACAATTACTCTAAGAGATTAGCCAAAAGGCTCATACAAGGCTCATACAAGTCTAACTAATGGCTCTAAGCCCATTAACTAAGTCTTATGAACATCTACTACTTTGTAAAAGAAGCTAAAGGTTAATTCGGACCATAAGGGTCCAAACATTCAAAATATGAATACTAGGTCTAAGCCCAAGTCCACTAAACTGGCCCCTTAATCTAAGGCCCAGTCCCACTAAGTCAAATAATGGTCACTAACGGTCAAAGTGACGGTCAAGGGTCAACTAACAGTAAACATCAGTCAACATAGTCAAGACTGGTGACTCAGTGGGTCAAAGAAAGGCTCAAGGCCAATACCTTTGTACGTGTCAAACTTCTAATGCACAATTCATTGTGCAGAACAACTCATACTCTAAACAACTTCTTCATTCTTATTTCAATTTTACCAGATTATACAACATCATTTGGATCATTTCAAACATATAGCTAAATCATATAAACTTCAAAATTTGATTACAAAAACAATCTCGGCTTACCTGCGATTGCAGTGGCAAGCCCCAAGTGAACCATTAGTAAATCCCATCACTCCATTCATCTCATACACCATTCAAAGTTCAATAGTATCAACACCAAACTCATGAACCGCAATACATACAATTAGCACTACCAACATTCAAACCATTCACAAAAAATACACCAAACCACAAACACTTCATAACACCACCACTACATGTAATCTCCATTTACACAACATCTCAGAACAACTTCTCTTAAACAATTGAATTCAATCCCAAATTCACTGATTCTTCAACAACTACACAACCATCACCATATCAATCACATCTTCACCACCAGGCCTCAACCCCAACACTGCTCAGTTACAACCATCTTCAGTCCATACACAAACAATATCTCCATCTTTATCTACCACTACTCTTTCACTTACAACCCAACAAATTCCGAAGTTCACCAACACCACTATCAACCATCCAAAATAGCTTCAATTCACACAAACTTCATTTTGAAAAACATACAACAGCTACAGAATCACCACCATTACACATCTCCTCCCATTTTCCTCCCGAGTCCGGAATCAACACCAACAATAGCTTCAACACCTTCTTACTGACATAATCGAACCCTAACCTTCATCATCAACACTAGTTCTCAACCAATATCTAATTTGATTCCCAAACCTTCATTAACAGAACCAAACCCTAACTTTAACAATCTCAATTTAATCTTCTTCTTCAGAACATCTTCTTAAACCCCTCATAATATTCATCTAACATCAGTCTGTTAAACCTATCAATTCCATAAGAACGTCAAAATACGACGAAATCCTAAATCGATCTTTTCTTTCTCAATCAATCACTTATAAAACTTCAATTAAGAGACAACACTTTGTTATTCAATCCACCGTAATACTAAATTTCATCTTTAATAACATATAAATCCTCAATCGATTCCATCTCCAGAAACCCTAGTTTTTCATTCTCTAATTCACCTTTTCTCTAGGATAAGAATCAACTACAGACAACCACATTATCACCATAAACTATCCCATGATCTTCTCCACCTTCTAACAATCAAAGAACTTCCACTCGATTCCTCTCAAACTCGCAGAGAAGAAGAACAGAAGAAAAAAAAGAAAGAAGAACAAAAAAGAAGAAAAAGAAGAAAGAGAAAGAAGAAAAACAAATGAGAGTTTATCCTCTCGAATTGTGCTAATAAGAATGACCAAATTACTGAGGCACCCACGCCATGGATAAGGGCTGCCAAGTCGGTTTGACTAATCTTCCCTTTTTACTCATCCGGTGATATCTTCTTCGTCTAGTGTCCGAACGACATGTTCAAGTAATCCATTTCGCATATCTTCTCGAGTTCTATCTAACGGTACCGGTTTCGTATCTAGATCATTGTTAGATTAATTTATAATAGTTAACGCTCGAGTTACACTAATCGAATAATTATCGTCTAATACGTCTCTTGACTAGTCTAATTGCGTTGACGAACTTGACGGTCCTTACATTGATAAGAAATGAATGTGTTCTTATCGGCACAAAATATGATTAGAGAATCTCCATCTAAATTAACTTCCATCTTAGATTCTGTGTATAAATGATCATGTCCAGTGCATTCACATGGAAGTTATCGTGATCATCCATGGAAAAGGTGAACATGTTCTTACCAGCACAAACATGGTTCGTAGCTCCGCTATCGATCCACTATTATCTAACAGTTCCATCCAAACTGGCTTATGATACCACAACCGTCATGTTCATGCACTGCTATGGTTCCCTTGATGTCATTGTTTACTGTACCAAATTACACCACTCCAAAAAAATTCGGACCTGTGCACAGGCTAAGCGTGCAGTCAGAGAACGGAAAAGAAATCAATCAATCTATGTTACAGTACACACAAGAAATCAATAAATGATTTTGTCTTAAGATTGTTGGCAATCTTGTGTATAAACTATAATAAAACAAACAAAGAAGAATAGAAAAGAGATAGGAAGGATGCAAACTCAGTTAGACAAACCAAAGTCGAGGCAAGGATTATATCCTCTAGCCTTAAGACAGATTCACCCCGCACTGGTGCTTATGGATTATCGATGTTTGTCTCCCAGGATACAACGACTTTCTTCTCGATGTAGTAGCACTCCAAACTTCGAGAAACGGCGAACCAAAACTTAAAGTGATAAACTCTCTCTTTGACACAAACTTTAGAATGCGAGCAGAATGATGATTAGGTTTCTAATTGGTTGTATTTTCTAAGTGTGTGCAGGGTATTAATAGATATCAATCATACCTCTTTGCTGAAACATCACGATGCTTCATGGAGTTGTTTCCAAGGGTTTCTTATGAAAGGCTATGTCCTTTCACGTTTTCAGTAACAATTCTTTTGGTTTCCAAATTGGAAATACCCTAACTAACCGGACCAAACTCTAATTGGGCCAAATCCAATTAACTCAATAAAACCCATCTCTATTAGGTGCTAAACAAGGGATTTTCTATTCATATGAAAATTCTATCTAATTTTCCAACAATTATTCATCTCATTTTGAACTCACTCCATAATTGAATGTGATTGTGCACTTGGATGTTAAATGTCCTGACTAAGATATGTTATTTTGAACTACAAATGTATCAGACCCCACGTACATATCCCATTAGCATTTCCTTGTCAAACTTTGTTTGCTAAAAATATCGCTTGGATTTATTAGGATTATTTGGGAGAGGTAGTGTTTGAGGATCTACTGTAGAGAAACTAGTGGTGCAACAACAAATGCAAGTGTATTTGGAGCAAGGGAGAGTGTGAAAGCAACATGGGACAAGTGACATCAGCTCACCTATTTTTCTCGTAACAAATTTATTTAACCAACGAAGGTTTTTTTTCAAGCTTATTAAATCATACAGTAGATGGAGTTTCCTAAATAATCTTAAACATCTCCTCCTTTAAACCCCTAAGCCATGCGAGGCCATGCGAGGCCATGCGTCGCGCGGTGAGAATACCCACCCTTGGGTGAGCATCACCGCCCCCTTGAAACTTCTCCATTCCACTTTTTCTCAAATACTATTAATGTAATAGTAAATAGCTGTTTCGGTTAAAAAAACGGGACCAAAAAAAAAAATCGGGACGAAAAAAAAAGAAACAAAACATCGTGCGTAAGAGCATTTTCTTTTTCTCTTTCTTTCTTCTTCTTCTGCTTCTTCTGTTCTGGCGATTCTGGAAGTTCTGAGAGATGATTCCGAGCTCATAAAATTGAGAGGAAACTTAGGGAAAACTTTAAGAGTTCATTGTTGGTGATGGTGTTGATACAATTACCGAATTTAGAATTCTCAGAAAAGGTAAATTTAGGGTTTCGTTCAATTGAATGGTTATAAATATATAAATCTTAGATAGGTTTTTGTTTAGTTTGAAGTTGAATCGTTTGTATTGTATGTTCTTCTGATTTTGGTAGAGTTGGTGATTCTTTAAGAGTTGAATCAAAAGTGTAGTTTTTTGTTTTAGTTTTTTTAAGATTCGAAGAAGGGATTTTGTGTTTGTGTTGTAGAGATTCGTCGATTGAAGGAAATCTTGGGTTTTTGATACAGTTCAATTTGGGGTTTAGGTATTTTTTTAGTTTCAAATTTTATTCAGCGTCTGAAACTGATATATCCTTTGTTTTAATAAACCCTAACCCTTTTATTTTTAATTTTGCAGGTACGATTTTTGTCCAAGATAAGTTACAGAGAAACCCTAATAGCCATTCAAGAAAAGATCTCACGGTTTAGGTGATTTTTGTATTCAACTTACTGATTTTACTCTTATTCTAATTACTGATATATCATAAACCCATATCTTTTAGTCGTTAACTATGATTTAGTATTGGGTTTTCTTCAACATTTGGATTTTTGCTAAAAAAAAAGTATTTATCAGATTGATTATAGATAGTACAAACTCAATGTATACTGTGTTTCTTCTCTTTCAGTAAATTATAGATTGACTCTAAGATTCAATGTTTTTGTTTGGTTGTAAGTGAATGGATTCTAATTTTTGATTTTGTTGGAATTTTGGGTTTAAATAATGAATTAGCTTTGAGCATTACATCGAAGGATATATCAGATTGTATAAGGCTCTCAAATGGCTCACTTTTATGAAAATAAAGCTGGGGGGTGTTATAGTGGGATTGATTCAAAATGTTGTATAAAAATCAAACTTGATCAAGGTACAGTACTAATTGATCATAATTAGAAAAAAAGAAAAGGAAATGAAATTTTTGTTCTCTATAATGTTTTTCCTCTTTCTCTAAGATTTGATTGACGTCTACATTTTAAAACGCCTTTGCATCAGCCATATAGTTTTTACACAGAAATGATCAAGGATGGGTGATTGCTTTGCCATCACATCATGTATCTCAAAGGTGGCATGTCATGATTGTCAATTTGGTGAGGTGTTTTTACATGTGGATGCTTGCATTCTGGCTCATGGAAATCCACCAGCTGATGAAGGAATTTCATAAATCTGGTGAATACAAGTGCCCACAGTGGCAATTACGTACCGAAATATGACCAAGTTACCGAAATATGACAAAGTTAGATCTAACTATAAATTTGATCATAGACAATATGTTCCTTTTTTTTTTCTTTTTTTTTTTGGTTTAATGATACTGACGTTTCTTTTCCTGAGGTTTAACTACTTACTTGGAAATGATAGGGGTCCAAATTGTTGACATTTGATTGGCTATACAAGGTCCAAATTCGCAATTTTTAACACTGGTGAGAACAACTCGCAGGGCATGGAGGTGGAAGAAGGTAAAATTCGTAATTCATCATTGATCTACTTCTTTTGTCCGGTTGATTCTAATAATACTGTAGATGTAGTCATAACAATGTAGGGTTTTTGTTTCTCATATACTGAAATTGGGTCATACTTGGTTAATTCGTAGGCGGTCATTCATAGATAACAGTTCTCTGTTCTCATCTCCTTCCACACAAAAATATCAGATGTTTTATGGGTTTGAACTTCAATATCAGATGTGTTGTTGATAAGAATGAGAAAGAGGACCCCTATTGTATCTTTTGTACCATTATTCGTGGAGAATCCCATGCAAGGTAATGTGGTCATTTTTTGTTTTCTTTTTTTAAGCAAGCATGTATGCTTATTAAAATCCCATGAACTCCAGTAACCATGTATGCTTATTAAAATTTATTTCATACTCTCTTGCACGGTCTATATGTATGAAGCATAGTTGTAGTACATGAAATAACACGATACTGAGTATTAGAATAACTCATTGATCTTCTTCTATTTGCAGTAAGCCCAAAATGGATTGGCATATTTCAGGCATGTGAAATTTGTGTGTATAGGAAAATCTCTTGGTTTTGCTCTTTCTTCTATGTCTCTGTCGCTCATGTTTTCCAGATTTTGAGCAACTGCTTTATTGGTAGAACGGTCTTTACCAAGAAATAGGACTTTGGATTTGTGTTGGGTGGTATGCTAAACCTGGACTTCTATTTTACTCATAAACATCGTTGTGAAATCAGTAGTGTTCAGTGTAGACCATGTGAGTCGTTAGCTTATTTCTATTAAATATATATTCTACTGGGTGGTATGCGAAACTTGGTCTTCTATTTGAGAAATGTACTGGTGTTTTAGATTAATTGAAGTTTTTTTTTTGAGGAATTTGCTGGTGTACGCCATGAGAGTTGTAGTTATTTTTTTGTTTTCCATTTGACATATAGGAGTGACTATGTAAAGCTAATGTTTCCACGAACAAGAATATGCAACCGTTTTTAGGATCTTAGTTTGAAATCAAAGAAATCCCAACTCCGTTTTTAGGATCTTAGCTACACACATTTTAGGGGATATATGTTTCTTTGCTTTTGGTGATGTATGCATCAAATAGACACAATTCTTGCGGCAGAGAAAAAGAAAAGAACTATGGGAAAGTACGCAGACAACCAGTAAGTCCTTGCTTCCATTCTAATGCAGTTGATGTTAGAAAGTAAATGGAAGTAGTTAGATTTGATTTAAAAAGGTTAAGATAAAGATTAAAGCAGAGATTCAAGAAGAACACGAGAGTGATGGAGAATCAGTTAGGAAATTGAGAGGGGTTGTTGTGATTTTTGAACAAATTGCAGGGAGAAATGGTGTTTGTTACTGGGTGTTAGCTTTGACCAAGGATAAGATGAAGATATTATGGATTCCATTGATGATGGAGATTGTGGTTTCAATGATGATGGTGGGAGTGGAGTTGAATTATTTTGGAATAAATGATGGACAATGTTTATGCATGGGGTGGTGAAGATATAAAATTGTACTGCGCCAGATCCCAATCTGGGTAAGATTGTAGTTTATGGTGCTTCTTATCCTGCCATCTCCAAGGTACGTACTTCTATTTTTTTATGTTTCGAGCATATTTAGCACATTTGGTTCTTAAGAAAATGTTTTATCTTTTCTTTTGTTTTACCTCTTGAAGTGTGTTAACTTGAATTTAGCTATTGAGATTAGGTTAAGTCATCTGTTGGGAATTACCAGATGATTGATACCAATACCATACCATATCATTTGATCTCGCACTCGAGATAAAAGAGATATCAGTAATCAAATTGAAGTTTACTGTGATAGTCTTAACATGTTTCCTGTGTTGGATGTCATCCACTTAATTGAAGAGAAAATCTTATTTCAATTAGATAGAAGAACCGTGAAATTGAAAATATTTCTGACTATCTGTTAAATTTTGATAAGCAGGAGGTCAATTTTAGAATTCATACCGATGTGCTGCTCATGCGTAACAGGTTATCAAGATGGTAGGACGTCTATTTGCGGAAATACCAAATATTCTCTGCAAAATTGCAGAACAAATAATAGGACCAGGAGGCCTTACGACAAAGCTTGAGGGATCGCTAAAGACAGAGGAGGCAGAATCTGAGGTGAGAAATTAGGAAAGGTATAATCACGAGTCATAAAAACATTTCACCAAGTTTCATACTGATAGTAACTGTTAAGAGTCAGACCTTTCACATTCATTTGTCATGGGATTAGTTCCCTGGGAAACTTCCAAAAAACTAGCATATTTCATCAATAACTCAAAATAGAAAACCATTCTGGTTTTAGTTTTTAATACAGTAAAGAATTTGGGTCTCTAATTTTTCAAAATTATTGCAGAACAGTAATACTATTGTAGCTTATTAATGAGACAAGCATCATACTCCATTCTTCAGTTTTCATCAGGTACAAGTCTATATATTAAATATCGCTGGAGTTGTTTTATCTTAAATGCATAAATATTGAAGAAGAGATGGGATGCAGTGTGTTGGTACATGGGATGTGGTGACATAAACGAGAATGTGTATTGAAATTCCTTCAAGCCACACATAACTGGGATTTTGAATGGGTCCAACCCCAAGGAATTCAAAGCGTATCTAATTACAATCCTCACACATGGGAAAATCCAGGTTGGTGCATGTCAGTTGGAGAGACATTGTACAGGATGAGAATACTTGCTTGCATGGAAAAAACAAGTAGTGAAAAAAAAAATCACGGTTTAATATAATGTATGGCTGTATGCTAATATATCTTTGTAAGTAATTTATAGATGAAATTTCACCTTCATATTTTTTAAGAGAGTTTTGGGTAAGTTTCATTAATATCAAAACTTCTCATCGAACCCCATGCGTAGCACAGATTACGTGCCAGTTTTGTGAGGAGGCAAAGCCGAGCCACAATACATCAAAAATCCTAAGCCCCAAATAGAAAATGCATCGTGGCGAGGCAAGGCGAGTCACACCAAATCAAAAATGTATTGGGACGGGGTGAGGTGAAGCTGAGCCACACCAAATAAAAAGTGTATGGCGACGGGGCGAGGCGAAAGCACACGACACCAAACCAAAAATGCACACACCAAATCAAAAATCCTAAGCGACAGGACAACACTAAATCAAAAATGAATCGCGACGGGGCGAAGAGAAACCACACAACACTAAATCGAAAATGCACACACCAGATCAAAAATCAAAAATGCATCGCGAAGGGGCGGGGCGAAGCCCCGCGACACCAAATAAAAAATGCACAACAGGGCGAGGTGAAGCCGAGCCACACCAAATCAAAAATCCATGTATCGGGACGGAGCAAGGTGAAGTCGCGTCATTCCAAATAAAAAATGCATAATGACGGCAAAAATGCACGATGGGGCGAGGCAAAGCCACATCACACCAAACCAAAAATATGGGTAAAAAAAATATGATGGTGGATGGTTTTCGTATCGGCCCGGTGCGTAGCACGGGCACAAAATCTAGTCGACATAAAAACTTACTGGAGCTAAAAAAAAATTAGGTTTGATAAAATTTCTATCATGGTTTCCTAAATAATCTTAAACATCGACATAAAAACTTTAATTTTTTAAAGGAGACATGGGGAGTTACACTTGAAACATGAGATGATGGATTGTAATGAGCATATATTTTTTTTTTTTTGATTGATTTCAATGAGCATGTAGGTAGTCTTTCTATCCCACTTTCGACATATGTTATTGAATGTGACTGCTTTTGACTATCAAATTTCTTGTTCATTGGCACTCTTCTGGAGAAGAAGAATGTAATGACCCTTAAGCTCATCAACGCTATTAGACCGGTCAAGTGTCGATTTAGCCGAATATGACTCGATTAGTTTAACACGGACGTTAATTAATAAGAATTAATCTAACAATGATCTAGATACAAAACTAGTGCCATCGACTAGATCTCGAAAAGTTATGCGAAATGGACTATTCGAATGTGTGAATCTGATATCGGATGAAGAAGAAAACATCAAGACAATATGAAGGGTAAAATCGTCATTTCCCAGAAAACATTTTTGAATGGAACAAGGACACGTCGACGCTTCCCCTTATCAAATCTAGTGCGTGACCTAGTATTTCCTTGGGCCTTATCTCCTCTAACCGATCGAAGATAAAACATTTTCTCTTATTCTTCTTCTTTCCTCTTCTTCCTTCTTTTTCTTCTGCTTCTTCTCTGTTCTTCTTCCGTTAAAGATCGAGAGGCGAAATTGAGGTGTGGTTGAGCGAATCAATTCATGAGAGTGTGTAAAGGAAGGAGGAGGTGATGATTTTACTAATTAAGAAGAAGATTTTGATGCTGTTATGAATCAGAAGAGAGGGTTTTCGTTTATAAATTGCTGGTGAATCTTAAGAGATGAAGAATTATATTGTGGTGGGGTTCTGATAGATAAGTTCATAAGGAATCGAGAAATTTCAGTGATAGAAGATCAAGAACAGTAATTGTGAAGTTAGGGTTTCCGGTAAAAATATGGATTGGAATTCGATTTGAGTAAGGATTAAGAAGAGTTAGACAGAATTATAAAATGGGTTTGCTTAATTGAAGAGTTTAATTAAAGTTTTGAATTTGAATTTGAGATTGAAAATAATTAGGGTTCGTGTGTTCTTCCCCAAATTGAAATTAGGGTTTGAATATAATTGATCTGTTAAATTGGCAATTCAGAAGATGTTAAAGCTTGGGTAAGTCTCCAACTGTTATAATTTTGGTATTTTGAATTCAGTTGATTAAGTTATTACGAGATTGAGAAAGAAAAGGTTTTGTTTAATTGAGGCTGGGGAATTGTTTTGGTAGTAAATCGAAGGATTAGGGTTTGGTTTTGTTTTATTGAAGATTGTTAGGAATTGGTTTTGATGAGTGGATAGTTTAGGGAGGAGATGATGTTGAATCAACTGAGTTGGTGGATTGTTGTAGTCTCAGGAAGAATTGAAGAACCAGTTCAAAACAAGAAGATGATTGTAGAGTGGACAAGGCAAGGAATTAGGGTCTGCTATTTTGTTAACATGAACTGAGGTAAATATTCTTTACTGAATTGAAGATATTTGTAATCATTTTGATTACGTTTATGTTTTAGTGTATGATGTTGATTGACAAGGATTATATGTATGAGTTAGGTATAAATTGTGAAGGTGGAATGGAAACATAACTGGAGATGGGTTAATGGTGGTGTTGTTTGTGGTGTTGAATTTGAATGGATATGGTGGATATGCGACTGGTCTGTTGTTGGTAGAACTAAACTGAGTTTCAGGTGATTAATTGTTTTCTCAGTGATGTTAGGATTTATTCATGAGTATAATAAATAGCTACAGAGAATGATGTTGCTGGTAGTGCAAGTGGTGTACTAAATTATGGAGTTTATGGAGTGGTAATGGAGTTGAGCTGATGATATTGTTGTTAAGCCATGGATGAATGTTTATCTAAGATTTGAACTACAGTTGGTAGTGTTGTTGGAATGAGAAGTGTGATGGTTTGGTACTACTAATGAAGGGTATATGGTTGAGAGTTGAATTGGTGGTTTAGATGACTTGTATTGATGAAGCTGAGGTTGAGCTTAGTTTATTAGTGATTATAGAATGGTAGATTGTATTCCTGTGAAAGCTTGGAAGCTTGCAACTACTACAATTGCAGGTAATCAAAGTTGTTCTTTGTAAATGAAATTCATTGTTGTTTTGTATTTGAATTAAATTGAGTTGTTAATCAAGAAGTTCAGAAGGTAAGAATTCTAGTTGAAGTGAAGTTGTTTAAGAGAATTAGACATGTTAGTCATCCCAGTCAGATGTCTGACTAGTTTGGTTAGATGACTCAGTTAATCTGACTGAGTCAAATGGGAACATGACTTACCTGAATCAGTCTTGTAGACTGAGTTAACTCATTGAGTTTCCCTTATCCTGACCTGAGTTGAATCGTTGACCAATTCATGTTTGACTTATTTGACCATTAACCATGGACCTTGACTCGTTGACCGAGTTAACCTTTGACTTGACCTGGACTAGTTGACCCGACTTTAGATGTTAACTGTTAGTTGACCTTGGACCGTTAGTTTGACCGTTAGGGACCGTTGGTTGACTCTGATGGACCAGGCCTTTGGTTAATGGGTCTGTTTAGAGAACTTGGGCTTATGAATAGTTATCTTAGCTTATGTAGTTTAGTTGGACCTCTTATGGTCTGAATTAGCCTTTGGTTCTTTCTACAAAGTTGTAGAGATTTGTAAGACTTAGCTATGGATTATATAATCAATCTAATTGGATTAGTAAACTCTTAATTATACTAAAGATATAGAATGAAAAGGTGTAAAGTCATAAATGGGCTTAGAACAATTAGATAGACTTGTATGATTCTTGTGTGAACCATTTTGGCTAGTTTCTTAGACTTCTTGTTTGATTAACAGTTAGATTCTATTAACAACGATCGTTTCAAGGATGAACCAATGGATCATGGATCTCGAGGTAGGCGAGGCTTGTCATCAAAAGAGGTGGGAATCGATAACGAACTCTCTCGTATTCATTATTGTTTTACAAATCAATTTGTGTTGTGAAATTCATGCATATCTTTGTGTGCTTGGTGTGATATGAGATGTGCGCCGACACAATATCAGTATTTTATGGCTAGGGCGATACACCGCAATATTACACGGCTAGGGCGATACACCGCAATATTATTCTTCCTTTATATATATTCAGTATTCTATGGCTAGGGCGATACACCGCAATATTATTATGCCTAGGACGATGCACCACAATATTATTCTTCCCTTATGTGCGGCTACACACATCTCATATATGGATGTTTACTGTTATTTATGAATGTCTATGAAGAAGTTTCTACTTTATGTTTCATTGTCTTTCCTTGTATTACCGACTTTTGATTAAACCTGCATTTTCTTCGAATCATACTAATGATTACTTGAAAGCTAGTTATTATTCCTTCTGGGCACCCCTTTTAGGGATGATTTTCTCACCCATTCCCACTTTCAGTTTCAGTGACAGATCAGAGTTGCGCAGCGGAAGTTTCGTGTCGTTGAGTCTTCAACTATGTTTATTATGTTGTATATTCTATTTGTAAACCAATTGACTATTTTGTATGTATCATTGGAGAGGAGTTCTTGTATATATATTTCTGAGCGGGGTTAGCTTTAGGTTAAGTTTTTGTAGAAGATTTCTTAATTGAAAGTCTAAGTGTTTAATTTGGATTCGTTAGTGCCTCTTTATTTAGTTAAATTCTTGTTTTAGTCAGTTGCTAGCTTAGGGGGCGCTACAAAGAATATGGGAGAAAGTGTTGCGGGTGATGTTAACTAGCTTTTTGCTAGTGGCGGAGGTTGTATGAAATGAACAGGTGGTGGTGAATGGGGATAGGGTTCTGGTGCTGAAGTCTACGACGAACAAATGAGTGGTGATGGACGTGAACCTGAAAAGGTAATGTTGGTGGAAGAAAAAAGTTGGATAGTTTATAAAATCAGGGAAGTGTCACGGGACTGGGCTCCTAGCCGGCCGGTCATGCCTTGGTCATGGCCGGTCCCACACTTTATAAACCCTAGTTTTATTATTATTATTTTCCCATCTCATGAAACTCCTTCGTTTAAGCAAAAAATCGTGGTTTCTTCATATTTTCTCAAATATTGCTCAAACCATGAAAAAGCCAAAGGTCAACATGGTCACATGACCGACTAGGCTACTCACGCCAAATATTAAAATATTATTATTTTAGTATTTCCCAAATTTTGATATAACGAGCAAAGTTCTACTTGCTCATTCGAGCAAGATCAAGTATTTTAGTTAAAGATCAAACTCTTCTGAAAATTCAAAATATTGCTCGAACGCACATCCGAAAATACCAAAACTCTCAGGACTGAATATGTGTGGGATCGGCTCAATTGAGCCGGTCCCATACATATTCACAATTTTGAACTAATTTGCTCAATTGTTCATATTGGGTCCAAACTCTTTCCAACCAACTTGGAATTTGCTCAATCGACCGTCATCCGGCCCCACACTCTCAAGGGCCGGTTTCATGCCTTCTTGGCCGGTCCCTCACTTCTCCATAAATTAGGTTTTATTACCTAATGCTCAATCGAGCACTATTTCAATGAATGATGAAACCGACATTTAATCATCATTCTTTCACCAATTGTTTCAACTCGGAACCCTGGTGCACGCTCACTCAAGCACTCGGGCATCACATGGTCGTCCATCATCCCATGTGGTAAGTTCCCTCACTCATGACCTATTTTCAACAATTCATCAATTCAACAACCGGTCAAAAATTAGGGTTTCGAACAAACGCTCCATGAAATCATCATTCTGAGTAAGTTCAAACACTAATAAATTTATGTTGATCCAGCAATCAACATATGGGTTAATTATATAATATATGGTAGTCTACCAATATTTTATTGGGTCACGTCACCAATAAATAATTCGTCGAATTGAGCAATACTTGCTCAGTTGCTCGAATATTGATCCAACTATGAATATTCAGTAATTTATCATAATTCTTCGAATTGAGCAATACTTGTTCAGTTGCTCGAATATTGATCCAACTATCAATATTCAGTAATTTATCAATAATTCGTCGAATCGAGCAATACTTGCAAAGTTGCTCGAATAGTCCACTTATATTCAGTAACTCGCCCGACTAGGAAAATCTATATTCAACACCTCATCGAATTTACAACATTTGCTCAGACAAGCAATATTAACATTCATGAATCACTAAGCATTCGTCAATCATGCTCGGTTCAACAAAACCTAGACATATTGTTTAATCAGTCAACAACTGATTAACCAAATACACGTCTGCCTTGCAGATTCCACGATTCTTGAGACATCAATCATGTCACAAATGGGTGGATATCACTTAGGGTTTTAGTCTGGCGGCCTACAACGCGTGTGTCCATACACGACGAGAAATGTGTGTAAGTCGTGCAAACGTTTGAAGGAGTTAGCAAAGTAGTGGGTGCACGATCAGTCAAGTCTCTACACGACACGAGACTGGCTTTATCACGATCTCCCACCTTCCCACTCTTTTAATCAAGAAACCGTCACACTTACATGGATCAAGTTGTTTATTATTCTGATAATATAAATAAGACTCTGGATCCATGATTGAACAACAACAATTTCTCGAGTAATCACTCTCAGAAATTCTATCAATCAACCAGAACTTATTTGAACTCAACATTCAGCAGTTAATCAATATTGCAGAAACCGTCAACACATCCACAATCCTTGATCATCATTGATCCCACACAATTCTCAGATTCCCTCCTACATATTAACCCATATCCCTCTTTGTGACCGAAATGACTATGGAATGGCCATTGACTTGGTTTAGGCCGTAGTCCTACAGATTGATCTCTCGAATCTAAGCACTCCCTATGCAGTGTATCTGTGTGAGGTTAAGTAGTTTTATCGGTCGAGGAGTCTTGCCCGCACGCTCGTCTCTTCAATTACCTAAAAAAAATAGCGAACCGTTTCCCCCCATCCACACCCGTATTATTAAGAATCATGTGATGATGTTTGACGACTATGTTAAGTACCTAGAAAACCCTAATGCATGTTTTAAGAAAGCAGTTTTTTGGATCCAACTTTTGTTTTTACCAGTTTACCTTGAAGATCAATCGGCAATAGAGCAACTATTAGCTGAAACAAGTAAGGTCCTTGATGTGGATTTTAGTGGCAAGCCTATCAAAGCTAAGGTGGAAATGGATTTAACTAAACCCTTTCTTCCTGGTATCATGGTGAACATAGCTGGCCCAAGTTGGGTCCAATTTTATTATGAATACCTTCCCACCATTTGCTACAGATGTGTTTTCTTAAGACATGTATCCAAAGACTGCCCGAATTTTTTAAGTTATGAGCATGCTCTTCAAGACCAAAAATCCCATTCTTCCCTTACCATAAGCTGAATGGAAAAATGAAAGCACAGAACCCGAGACCTTCACAGCTCAGCTTTGTAGCATCATCATCGACCAACTCTTTCTCTGGAGGTCCTTCTTCAACTCCTCTAGAAGATTCAAACCAAAATATATGCAGCAGCAAGACTCTTGGATTTGATGATAATTCCCTTGAGAAAATCTGTTCTCCATGGGATATAATATATATAAAACCATAATAATATCTCTTGTGTTTACAACCAAAGTAAATGGAGATAATCTCCTAAAGTTAAATAAGGCAAGAGGATAATATAAAGTCTATTACACCCCCGTAGTCTGAGCGGGAGAAGAACAAACGCTAAGACTAGAACGAAAGAGAACAAATAACTGTCGAGGAAGACCCTTGGTAAAGATGTCAGCATACTGGTTCTCAGAGGGGACGTGTAAAACTTGAATGGCACCAATACGAACTCGTTCACGAACAAAATGTATATCAATCTCCACATGTTTGGTGCGTTGATGTTGAACAGGATCTCCAGACATATATATCGCACTTACATTGTCATAGTAAACAATAGTAGCACGTCGTAGAGGTAGACGGAGCTCTAGAAGAAGGTTGCGAAGCCATGTTGCTTCGGCAACCGCATTTGCTACTCCCCGGTATTCAGCTTCAGCACTGGATCTAGAGATTGTTGCTTGACGCTTGGAGGACCAGGAGATGAGATTGTCACCAAGAAAGATACAAAAGCCAGATGTCGATCGTCGAGAATCAAGACAACCCGCCCAGTTAACATCAGAGTATGCTATTAAGCCAGAGATAGAGGAGACCGAAAGAAACAGACCGTGGTTGATGGTTCCCTGAAGGTAGCGAAGGATTCTCTTGAGGGCATGCATGTGAGGCTCACGGGGATTATGCATAAATAAACATACCTGCTGAAATGCATATGTAATATTTGGCCAAGTAAAGGTGAGGTACTGAAGAGCACCCGCCAGGCTTCTGTATAGAGTGGGATCCGAAAAAAACCGGGCCAGAGGTAACACTGAGCTTGGAATCTGTGTCAACCAGAGTAGCGACTGGATTGCATTTTGTCATGGAGGCACGCGCGATGATATCCTGTGCATATAAAGACTGAGACAAAAATAATCCTGGGGATGAACGAGTAACAATGATGCCCAGAAAATGATGGAGTGGACCAAGGTCAGTCATAGCAAACTCTCTCTTCATCAAATCAATAAAGCGGCATAGGAGAGCATCAGTAGACGCAGTCAAAATAATGTCATCAACATATAAAAGTAAGTATGCCGTTTCGGATCCTGATTGATAAACAAAAAGTGAGGGATCACATACACTACCACGGAAACCACAACCTGTGATAAACTTGGAAAATCTCTGAAACCACGCCCTGGGAGCCTGCTTGAGGCCATAGAGAGATCTATGTAATCTACATACGTAATCAGGGTGAGCAGGGTCAACAAATCCTGGAGGCTTATGCATATAGACTGTCTCGGTTAGATCACCATGAAGAAAAGCGTTCTTGACATCTAGTTGATGTATGGGCCAAGATCGTGATGTGGCAATAGTGAGAACATTATGAATAGTAGCAGGTTTAACAACCGAACTAAACGGTTCAAAACAATCAACTCCAACTTGTTGAGATTTACCATTGGCAACAAGACGAGCCTTGTGACGCAGTAGGGATCCATCCGCATTATATTTATGACGAAACAACCTGATAGGTATCTAAAACACCTATATATATTTATCTATTATTTATGCTTTCTTTGCTTAGTTTTCTTGTAAAATATGTATCTTATGTTTGCTTTTGAGTATTTAGGTACTTTGGAGTCATTTGGAGCAAAATAAGAAGAAACAAGGAAAAATGTGCAAATGTTATTGGAGGCGATTATTTCTCATATTTGCTTTTATTTCTTCATCCCTATCTAAAAAGTTTGTCGGCTTTAGTGATGCGAATTTTGTATGAAAAGCATGACTGCTTTAGTGATGAATGAATTGAAGGAAAGAAGTGAATATAAGGAGTAAAAGATAGTTGATGTTCGAGAAAGGAAGAAAGCATTCATTTGGAGCGAAACAGAGCAAAAATACCAATTCACGGGCGGATGAAGCTAGATGCGGTTGAGCAATAAAGAAAATAGGCATGTCAGTTCTCTGGAACCAACAAGCCATTTCTGAACTGGTTATCCCATATCTTAGCTGCTGGGTACCACAATCATTTCCACCCTTTATTACCAAACCCTAGAATTCAGTAAACATTATTTCCCAATCATTATTCTGAAATTCTGAGAAGAAAGAAGATATGGCTGTCTGTTCACTGAGATTGAGAAAGGAATCAGGGATAAACCAAGGTGATGGTGGTGTGTAGGCTAGTGGTTGTAGTTTTACAAGGAACAGATGGAGTTCGCAACAGGAGAAACAATGAATAGATGGAATTTGGTTGCTGTGGAGATAGTTTCAAACATCAATGAAGGAACGAAGGTTAAGTCTGCAGTTAGATTGAATTTTGAGTTAATAGAAGAAATGGAAAACTGTTTCCAGCTGAACCAAGGGCTGAAAAACAATGTTGTTGCTGGTATGTTCTCACAACAGGAAGGAGGAAGTATTGTGTTCCATGGACGATTCTATTGATAAGTTTTGAGATTAGAAACGTGGGTTTGTTGTGATTGAATCATTGATGCAGGGACGGAGATAAATGAGTTTAAAAATCAACAAAGCAAGTTCAAATTTGTATCATCGGTAGAATGTAAAGAGGGTGTTTGTACAAATGCATGCAGCTCACAAATTCAAGTTTAGCTACCATGCTGCCTGAGCCAGTATTGCCGACAGTTAGAGTGATTCAGGTGGGCATTTGCTGAGGGTTAGGATATTAACTCGAAGCCAATATAGAAACAGAGATTGGGTATGAATTGTCATGGCTTTTGGGTTGGTCGAGAAAGCAACAGGAGAAAATGAGCTATTAAGCCAGTGGTATTGAGTGCATGCAATGAGATAGAAGCACCAATGGGTGTGTTGCACTGAAGTTTAGGAGAATACCAGGCTAGTAAAGATGCAGTTCTGGTGATGTTTGCACAAGCAGAGAAGACATTGGTGGTTCTGGAGGGCAAGGAAGTGGCTCAAAGGGTAGCTGGAGTTGGTGGTGAAGTGCAAAAGATGTTGCAGGCATGACAGGTGCTGCTGCCTTGAACTGGTTTGAGATGGATGATTTGGTTTGTGCAAAGGTTCAGTTATGGTGGTCAACAAGGGAGTTAAAGAGCATTTTTGGTGCTAGCAGTATGGCGTGAAGCTGCTAAAAGCTGAACTGGTGAAGGAACTGGAGTTGAATGAGAGAAGGGGCAGGTGGCTTGAGGTGCTGGATTGCAGAAGACACAGATCATGTTGCAGTAGCTGGGTTATATAGGTATAGTAGCAGCTGGAGTTGGTGTACGCAGGTGAACAGGTGGTGACTGACACAGGGAGATAAGGACTAAAATGGAGTTGAGCAAATGCAAGTGATGCAGCGGTAACGGTAGTTCTGTAGTTCTATGTTACTACTGCCATAGATGTGTGTCAAGGGTAGGGAGGTACAAGAAGGCATTGGCTATTGCAGTGGTGGTTAAACTGAATGTTGCAGTACAGATTTGGTGTTGGATTAGCCTGAACTGGTTGGTGGGATTAGTTATAGGATGAATAGCCAACATGGATGTGAAATGCAATCATTGCACAACATTGGTCGCAGCTGTGCAAGATAGCTTAGGCATGTGCAAGATGGCCTTGGCCATTACCAAATTAGCTCATTCAGCTGAGTAACTGGCAAACGGTGATACTTTTCTGGCGACCGGATTGCGGCGCCGACGGCCAAGTTCCGGCGCGCTGCCCAGTTTTCCGGCGACTATTAATTGGGCAAGTTTTCTAATGGGCTACTCTCACACATGAACTATATGGGCTTGGTGGATATATTGGAATTGGACTTTTGAGGATATGACCTAGTTTTGGAAGGAGAAAAAGGCTACAAAAGGTAAAGTTTTCTACAATCTTTTATCACGTATTTTCTATTCTACTTGGAGTTTTGCAGAGAGCTGGAACTAGGGTTTGCTTCCCTGTTAATTTTCATCTTCTTTATTTCATTTATTATATTTGATGATGAACTCCAATATTATGAGTAACTAGAATTCTTCTTGATTAAGGGCGATTTCGAAGCCCGAAATATGAATCTATATTTGATATGAAATAACTTGTTCTCTTGCATTTATTTATGTTATTGATTGATTTTCTACTATTCTAATATTGTCTATGGATTATTTGTTAAGGGTTTAAGTTCAAAATTGAATCATTAATTCTTAATCTATTTGCTAGTTTAGATTTTCTTCGACCCATAATTGTCTAGAGAAGATAAACACAAGTAGCAATATGTGGGTACTGATGATGGGACTTTGTTAAGTATCCATATGTATAAATCAACACTAGTAGGTGATTCATGCTTTTGAGTTCATCACTAGGAGCAACCTTATCTCACAGAACTTAGAGCACTTGTTTAAGTCAAACCTAGTAAGCGTACCTCTAGGAAACTTGGCAAGTAGGAACCGGTAGTCGAGCGCTTCCGTATCCGGTGAGCTAGGAGATAATAACGGAATAATTGAGCGTACTAATTATTCTAGGGTTGTTAGTAACATGATAATGCAAAGAACTTGGCTATATATCAATTTGGTTTGTATTCCGTGGTCTAGAATGAACCTTTAATCAATTCCATCTCATATTTGAATACATTTTACAATTTTCAGATTTTCTACAACACAATCATCTTTGCTAAGAGTATTTGCTTAACAATTAGAAACTTCATACCTCCCTTGGGACGATCCTGCTTACATTATACTACTTGCTAGTGTAAAAGTAGAGAAATATTATTTTTGCGAGATTCGACGCCTCGTCAAAATTGGCGCCGTTGCCGGGGAGGCAGTGGCGAGTTTAGTTGTTATTTTTATTCTTAGTTTATATTTTTGCTTTTGGTTATAATTTCAGTTTACTTAATCAATCTTTTAGAATCTGATTTTCATGTACTACTTCTTTGGTGAATGCGCGGAGAGGGCAGACCAAGTCCTATTGGTATACGTCTTCGTTCGGGCACTTTACTTAGAGATTTCATTCGAGCAGTCAATACTCCACTTCCTCCTAGTTCTACACCAAGTGAATTCTCGGACTCGGACCAAGAGGAAGATAACACAATGGGATCTCGACCGCCTGCTCCAAGAACACTCAAGGATCTCACTTCTCCAAACCTTGATCAGCATCCTTTATGTATTCAGCTGAATGGAAACATTGAGTTGAAGCCGCAATTGATTAACTTGCTGCCCAAATTCAGAGGTTTATCGGGAGAAGATCCTAATCGTCACTTACAACAATTTCATCATGTTGTAACTAGTATGAAGCAAGCAACTGTAGATGCAGATATGGCTATGATGATAGCTTTTCCTTTTTCCCTTTTAGATGCTGCAGGAGAATGGTTCTTTTGCTTACCCGCCGGAAGCATAACCACATGGAATGGGATGAAGAAATTGTTCCTTGAGAAGTACTTTCCAGCATCAAAAGCAGTTGTGATTCACAAGGATATTTGCGGTGTTAGGCAAATGTCGGGAGAGACTCTCTATGAGTATTGGGAGCGCTACAAGAAGCTTCTATCTAGCTGCCCACACCACCAAATCAGTGATCAACTTGTGATTCAATATTTCAACGAGGGGTTGCTTTCTAATGATATAAATTTGATCGATGCCGCAAGTGGTGGTGCACTTACCAACAAGACCATTGCGGAAGCTACAAGTTTGTTGGAGAATATGGCTGGGAACACTCAACAATTCTACACTCGAGATGAATCGGCGGTAATGAAGGTTAATGAAGTTGGAAATTCTTCACACATGGAACAGAGGATGGGCAACATGGAGAGGATGATGCATCAAATAGCAGCGGCTGTCATACCATCATCTTCATACACCGAAGATGTTGAGAAAGCAAGTGCTATGTACCAAAATCAGCAAAGGCCAAGGTATGATCCGTACTCTAACACATACAATGCAGGTTGGCGAGATTATCCCAATTTCAGCTACGCCAACAAGCAAGCTGCAGTTTCCACACCTTTCAATCAACAAGGTGGATACCATTTCTTGCAAAAGCCGCAACAAGAAGCTCAAGGCATGAGTATAGATGACAAGTTGAATCTTATTCTCAACACAATGGTGCAAGATAAGCAAAAGACGGAGATGGCTATAAAGGACACACAAACACAAATGGGTCAACTAGATACTACCGTGAGCAAATTGGAAGCACAAGCAGCTGGAAAACTTCCTTCACAAGCAGTGAATCATAAAGAGACTGTCATGGCTATTGAACTACGAAGTGGAAAGCAAGTAGAGAAACCGGTAACATCATCGGAGGCCAATGAACGTGATTTAGATAAAGAAGTGGGCGAAACAGTCCCTAAAGAGGATGATTCGGTGACACATTCTAACTCTAAACCTCTTGTTTCTACTTATGTTACTCCTTCACCTTTTCCTAGCAGGTTTGCAAAATCAAATAAGGAGACGTTGGACAAAGAGATTTGGGAAATCTTCAAGAAAATCGAAGTGAACATTCCACTCATTGAGGCGATAAGGCGGGTTCCGCGCTGGGCAAAGTTCTTGAAGGAATTGTGCACTAACAAGCACAAACTGACCGGTAATGAGGTAATGAGTGTGGGGGAGAGTGTTTCGGCATATCTTCAAAAGAAACTCCCACCTAAATTAAAAGACCCCGGCAGTTTTACTATACCTTGCACAATTGGTAAAACAAGGTTTACAAAAGCTTTGCTAGATTTAGGAGAATCTATTAGTGTCATGCCTGCTTCAATTTATGAATCTTTAAATCTTGGTCCTCTCAAAAGTACCAGCATAGTTATTCAACTTGCTGATAGATCTAATGTCTACCCGAAAGGGGTTGTTGAAAATGTCTTGGTGCAGGTCAATGAGCTTATATTTCCTGTCGACTTCTATGTTATCGATATGAGTGATGAAAACTCATCATCGTCTACACCTTTTCTGTTGGGTAGACCATTTATGAGAACCACTAGAACAAAGATAGATGTATTTGAAGGTACCTTGACAATGGAATTTGATAGAGAGGTCGTTCGCTTCAACATCTTTGAGGTGATGAGATACCCTAGTGATGTGCACTCATGTTTTGCTGTGGAGGAGTCTGACGCTGGCTAAGAATGCAAGCGAGCTGAACGTCGGGCTGACGACGTTAAACCAAGCGCTAAGTGGGAGGAAACCCACCGGTTTTGTATCTTTACCTTTATCTTTTTATTTTTCAGCATTTTATCTTTATTTTCTTTGTTTTTGCATATCATTTGCGGAATTTCCCACCTTGAACTTTCTTTGGACGATTCAATTTTACATTGAGGACAATATAAAGTTTAAGTGTGGGGGAGCATTTATATGTTTGTATAGTTTGTTTTATGCCTTTAAAAAAAATCAGAAAAATAGAAAAACAAAGAAAAAATTGTGCTTTTTGAACTCCGAAATCTAGAAATTTATGCCTTTAGGATGACACTATTAGTGGATGGAACCATTGTGATTGTAGGAGTTGAGGAACCCATTAATTAACAAAGACGAACATAGCTCAAAAATTATAAATTATATGTTAGTTGTTACCATATCTCGGAATATCACAATATCACAATATCACATTCTATTTTTATTTTTCCATATTTATCTATTGTTCTCTAAGTGTTTTGGTGGGTCACTAAACATCGACTTGTTATTGCTACTAGGATGAAATAAAGTGATTGAGTTGCTAAGAAGAAAAAGAAAAAAAAAGAGACCGACCAATTAGACCAAACGGAATAAAAATGACACTTGGGAATAGCAGTATGTGTGAAACGTAGTCCCTGTCTCCGTCGCCTAAACAAGCGTGGAATGCAGGATCCAAGGCAACTATCATATACTTTCTGACAAGAAGCATGCACTTGGATCCAAAAGATCTAATCATGCCGTCTAAAAATAAAAAAATTGTGAAAAATAAAAAGAAAAGATATTATTATTGTTGAATAAAGTCACTCTTGGTTCCATTGTATATGCCAGTGAGTTGATATAGAAATAAGTTTGTTGACCACTGGTTCCCTTGTATATGCCAGTGTGTTGACACTAGAATTGACCAGTATCTCAATCCGATAGGATACATAGGTTCATTTTGGCGGTGACCTTCAGACAGATATGGGATACATCGATCACTTGTGAACATTCGCCAACATCTACTCTTTTTCCATCTTCTTAATCTTTTCATTGTGATTGTGGTTAGTCAGATTCCGAGTATTGTGGTTTGTTCGAATTTCTAAGAAAACTTTATGCACTTATATATGAACTGAATTTGCGCAAGGTACCTCCTCCTGTAGTCATTTTGGATTTGTTCATTGATTTGTCACAAATAGACGGAGTTGGAAATATAGGTTTTGTAGGAAGAGCTCTTGTAAACCTTCACGAGACTAAAACTCGTCCACTAGGGACACCTAGGGGTTCAAAGGCCTATTATTCATGCTTAGAGTAACCGTAGCTTCGACGATACGGAGTTGTATGTATGTTTTATAATTATTTGGTTTGATTTGCTCGAGGACTAGCAAAGTCTAAGTGTGGGGGAATTTGATAGGTGTCTAAAACACCTATATATATTTATCTATTGTTTATGCTTTCTTTGCTTAGTTTTATTGTAAAATATGTATCTTATGTTTGCTTTTGAGTATTTAGGTACTTTGGAGTCGTTTGGAGCAAAAGAAGAAGAAACAAGGCAAAATGTGTAAATGTTATTGGAGGCGATTATTTCTCATATTTGCTTTTATTTCTTCATCCCTATCTGAAAAGTTTGTCGGCTTTAGTGATGCGAATTTTGTCTGAAAAGCATGACTGCTTTAGTGATGAATGAATTTAAGGAAAGAAGTGAATATGAGGAGTAAAAAATGGTTAATGTTCGAGAAAGGAAGAATCGTTCATTTGGAGCAAAACAGAGCAAAAATACCAATTCACGGGCGGATGAAGCTAGCTGCGGTTGAGCAATAAAGAAAATAGGCATGTCAGTTCTCTGGAACCAATAAGCCATTTCTGAACTGGTTATCCCATATCTTAGCTGCTGGGTACCACAATCATTTCCACCTTTTATTACCAAACCCTAGAATTCAGTAAACATTATTTCCCAATCATTATTCTGAAATTCTGAGAAGAAAGAAAATACGGCTGTCTGTTCACTGAGATTGAGAAAGGAATCAGGGATAAACCAAGGTGATGGTGGTGTGTAAGCTGGTGGTTGTAGTTTTACAAGGAACAGATGGAGTTCGCAACAGGAGAAACAATGAATATATGGAATTTGGTTGCTGTGGAGATAGTTTCAAACATCAATGAAGGAAGATCTAAGTTCGAGATGACGAGAAAGGAGTAATCGCCAGGGCTCAACAACCATTCAAAGACAATAAGGAACGAAGGTTAATGCTGAAGTTATATTGAATTTTGAGTTAATAGAAGAAATGGAAAACTGTTTCCAGCTGAACCAAGGGCTGAAAAACAATGTTGTTGCTGGTATGTTCTCGCAACAGGAAGGAGGAAGTATTGTCTTCCATGGACGATTCTATTGATAAGTTTTGAGATTAGAAACGTGGATTTGTTGTGATTGAATCATTGCTGCAGGGACGGAGATAAATGAGTTTAAAAATCAACAAAGCAAGTTCAAATTTGTATCATCGGTAGAATGTAAAGAAGGTGTTTGTACAAATGCCCGCAGCTCACAAATTCAAGTTTAGCTACCATGCTGCCTGAGCCAGCATTGCCGACAGTTAGAGTGATTCTGGTGGGCATTTGCTGAGGGTTAGGACATTAACTCGAAGCCAATATAGAAACAGAGATTAGGTATGAATTGTCATGGCTTTTGGGTTGGTCGAGAAAGCAACAGGAGAAAATGAGCTATTGAGCCAGTGGTATTGAGCTGCAACAGATAGAAGCACCAGCTGGCTGTGTTGCAC
This sequence comes from Papaver bracteatum, assembly GCA_023529315.1. NCBI lineage: Eukaryota > Viridiplantae > Streptophyta > Magnoliopsida > Ranunculales > Papaveraceae > Papaver > Papaver bracteatum. The sequence goes on from JAJJWX010004510.1 coordinate 238,383, forward strand.
TGAAGTTTAGGAGAATACCAGGCTGGTAAAGATGCAGTTCTGGTGATGTTTGCACAAGCAGAGAAGACATTGGTGGTTCTGGAGGGCAAGGAAGTGGCTCAAAGGGTAGCTGGAGTTGGTGGTGAAGTGTAAAAGCTGTTGCAGGCATGACGGGTGCTGCTGCCTTGAACTGGTTTGAGATGGATGATTTGGTTTGTGCAAAGGTTCAGTTATGGTGGTCAACAAGGGAGTTAAAGAGCATTTTTGGTGCTAGCAGTATGGCGTGAAGCTGCTAAAAGCTGAACTGGTGAAGGAACTGGAGTTGAATGAGAGAAGGGGCAGGTGGCTTGAGGTGCTGGATTGCAGAAGACACAGATCATGTTGCAGTAGCTGGGTTATAGAGGTATAGTAGCAGATGGAGTTGGTGTACGAAGGTGAACAGGTGGTGACTGACACTGGGAGATAAGGACTAAAATGGAGTTGAGCAAATGCAAGTGATGCAGCGGTAACGGTAGTTCTGGAGTTCTATGTTACTATTGCCATAGATGTGTGTCAAGGGTAAGGAGGTACAAGAAGGCATTGGCTATTGCAGTGGTGGTTAAACAGAATGTTGCAGTGCAGATTTGGTGTTGGATTAGCCTGAACTGGTTGGTGGGATTAGTTACAGGATGAATAGCCAACATGGCTGTGAAATGCAATCATTGCACAACATTGGTCGCAGCTGTGCGAGATAGCTTAGGCATGTGCAAGATGGCCTTGGCCATTACCAAATTAGCTCATTCAGCTGAGTAACTGGCAACCGGTGATACTTTTCTGGCGACCGGATTGCGGCGCCGACGGCCAAGTTCCGGCGCGCTGCCCAGTTTTCCGGCGACTATTAATTGGGCAAGTTTTCTAATGGGCTACTCTCACACATGAACTATATGGGCTTGGTGGATATATTGGAATTGGACTTTTGAGGATATGACCTAGTTTTGGAAGGAGAAAAAGGCTACAAAAGGGAAAGTTCTCTACAATCTTTTATCACATATTTTCTATTATACTTGGAGTTTTGCAGAGAGCTGGAACTAGGGTTTGCTTCCCTGTTAATTTTTATCTTCTTTATTTCATTTATTATATTTGATGATGAACTCCAATATTATGAGTAACTAGAATTCTTCTTGATTAAGGGCGATTTCGAAGCCCGAAATATGAATCTATATTTGATATGAAATAACTTGTTCTCTTGCATTTATTTATGTTATTGATTGATTTTCTACTATTCTAATATTGTCTATGGATTATTTTTTAAGGGTTTAAGTTCGAAATTGAATCATTAATTGTTAATCTATTTGCTAGTTTAGATTTTCTTCGACCCGTAATTGTCTAGAGAAGATAAACACAAGTAGAAATATGTGGGTACTGATGATGGGACTTTGTTAAGTATCCATATGTAGAAATCAACACTAGTAGGTGATTCATGCTTTTGAGTTCATCACTAGGAGCAACCTTATCTCACAGAACTTAGAGCATTTGTTTAAGTCAAACCTAGTAAGCGTACCTCTAGGAAACTTGGCAAGTAGGAACCGGTAGTCGAGCGCTTCCGTATCCGGTGAGCTAGGAGATAATAACGGAATAGTTGAGCGTACTAATTATTCTAGGGTTGTTAGTAACATGATAATGCAAATAACTTGGCTATATATCAATTTGGTTTGTATTCCGTGGTCTAGAATGAACCTTTAATCAATTCCATCTCATATTTGAATACATTTTACAATTTTCAGATTTTCTACAACACAATCATCTTTGCTAAGAGTATTTGCTTAACAACTAGAAACTTCATACCTCCCTTGGGACGATCCTTTTTACATTATACTACTTGCTAGTGTAAAAGTAGAGAAATATTATTTTTGCGAGATTCGACGCCTCGTCAAAATTGGCGCCGTTGCCGGGGAGGCAGTGGCGAGTTTAGTTGTCATTTTTATTCTTAGTTTATATTTTTTCTTTTGGTTATAATTTCAGTTTACTTAATCAATCTTTTAGAATCTGATTTTCAGGTACTACTTCTTTGGTGAATACGCGGAGAGGGCAGACCAAGTCCTATTGGTATACGTCTTCGTTCGGGCACTTTACTTAGAGATTTCATTCGAGCAGTCAATACTCCACTTCCTCCTAGTTCTACACCAAGTGAATTCTCGGACTCGGACCAAGAGGAAGATAACACAATGGGAGCTCGACCGCCTGCTCCAAGAACACTCAAGGAGCTCACTTCTCCAAACCTTGATCAGCATCCTTTATGTATTCAGCTAAATGGAAACATTGAGTTGAAGCCGCAATTGATTAACTTGCTGCCCAAATTCAGAGGTTTATCGGGAGAAGATCCTAATCGTCACTTACAACAATTTCATCATGTTGTAACTAGTATGAAGCAAGCAACTGCAGATGCAGATATGGCTATGATGATAGCTTTTCCTTTTTCCCTTTTAGATGCCGCAGGAGAATGGTTCTTTTGCTTACCCGCTGGAAGCATAACCACATGGAATGGGATGAAGAAATTGTTCCTTGAGAAGTACTTTCCAGCATCAAAAGCAGCTGTGATTCACAAGGATATTTGTGGTGTTAGGCAAATTTCGGGAGAGACTCTCTATGAGTATTAGGAGCGCTACAAGAAGATTCTAGCTAGCTTCCCACACCACCAAATCAGTGAACAACTTGTGATTCAATATTTCTACGAGGGGTTGCTTTCTAATGATATAAATTTGATCGATGCCGCAAGTGGTGGTGCACTTACCAACAAGACCATTGCGGAAGCTACAAGTTTGTTGGAGAATATGGCTACGAACACTCAACAATTCTACACTCGAGATGAATCAGCGGTAAGGAAGGTGAATGAAGTTGGCAATTCTTCACACATGGAACAGAGGATGGGCAACATGGAGAGGATGATGCATAAAATAGCAGCGGCTGTCATACCATCATCATCATACACCGAAGATGTTGAGAAATCAAGTGCTATGTACCAAAATCAGCAAAGGCCGAGGTATGATCCGTACTCTAACACATACAATGCAGGTTGGCGAGATTATCCCAATTTCAGCTACGCCAACAAGCAAGCTGCAGTTTCCACACCTTTCAATCAACAAGGTGGATACCATTTCTTGCAAAATCCGCAACAAGAAGCTCAAGGCATGAGTATAGATGACAAGTTGAATCTTATTCTCAACACAATGGTGCAAGATAAGCAAAAGACGGATATGGATATAAAGGACATACAAACACAAATGGGTCAACTAACTACTACCGTGAGCAAATTGGAAGCACAAGCAGCTGGAAAACTTCCTTCACAAGCAGTGAATCATAAAGAGACTGTCATGGCTATTGAACTACGAAGTGGAAAGCAAGTAGAGAAACCGGTAACATCACCGGAGGCCAATGAACATGATTTAGATAAAGAAGTGGGCGAAACAGTCCCTAAAGAGGATGATTCGGTGACACATTCTAACTCTAAACCTCTTGTTTCTACTTATGTTACTCCTTCACCTTTTCCTAGCAGGTTTGCAAAATCAAATAAGGAGACGTTGGACAAAGAGATTTGGGAAATCTTCAAGAAAATCGAAGTGAACATTCCACTCATTGAGGCGATAAGGCGGGTTCCGCGCTGGGCAAAGTTCTTGAAGGAATTTTGCACTAACAAGCACAAACTGACCGGTAATGAGGTAATGAGTGTGGGGGAGAGTGTTTCGGCATATCTTCAAAAGAAACTCCCACCTAAATTAAAAGACCCCGGCAGTTTTACTATACCTTGCAAAATTGGTAAAACAAGGTTTACAAAAGCTTTGCTAGATTTAGGAGAATCTATTAGTGTCATGCCTGCTTCAATTTATGAATCTTTAAATCTTGGTCCTCTCAAAAGTACCAGCATAGTTATTCAACTTGCTGATAGATCTAATGTCTACCCGAAAGGGGTTGTTGAAAATGTCTTGGTGCAGGTCAATGAGCTTATATTTCCTGTCGACTTCTATGTTATCGATATGAGTGATGAAAACTCATCCTCGTTTACACCTTTGCTGTTGGGTAGACCATTTATGAGAACCACTAGAACAAAGATAGATGTATTTGAAGGTACCTTGACAATGGAATTTGATAGAGTGGTCGTTCGCTTGAACATCTTTGAGGTGATGAGATACCCTAGTGATGTGCACTCATGTTTTGCTGTGGAGGAGTCTGACGCTGGCTAAGAATGCAAGCGAGCTGAACGTCGGGCTGACGATGTTAAACCAGGCGCTAAGTGGGAGGCAACCCACCGGTTTTGTATCTTTACCTTTATCTTTTTATTTTTCAGCATTTTATCTTTATTTTCTTTGTTTTTGCATATCATTTGCGGAATTTCCCACCTTGAACTTTCTTTGGACGATTCAATTTTACATTGAGGACAATATAAAGTTTAATTGTGGGGGAGCATTTATATGTTTGTATAGTTTGTTTTATGCCTTTAAAAAAAAAAATCAGAAAAATAGAAAAACAAAGAAAAAATTGTGCTTTTTGAACTCCGAAATCTAGAAATTTATGCCTTTAGGATGACACTATTAGTGGATGGAACCATTGTGATTGTAGGATTTGAGGAACCCATTAATTAACAAAGACGAACATAGATCAGAAATTATAAATTATATGTTAGTTGTTACCATATCTCGGAATATCACCATATCACATTCTATTTTTATTTTTCCATATTTATCTATTGTTCTCTAAGTGTTTTGGAGGGTCACTAAACATCGACTTGTTATTGCTGCTAGGATGAAATAAAGTGATTGAGTTGCTAAGAAGAAGAAAAAAAGAAGAGACCAACCAATTAGACCAAACGGAATAAAAATGACACTTGGGAATAGCAGTATGTGTGAAACGTAGTCCCTGTCTCCGTCGCCTAAACAAGCGTGGAATGCAGGATCCAAGGCAACTATCACATACTTGCTGACAAGAAGCATGCACTTGGATCCAAAATATCTAATCATGCCGTCTAAAAATAAAAAAATTGTGAAAAAGAAAAAGAAAAGATATTATTATTGTTGAATAAAGTCACTCTTGGTTCCCTTGTATATGCCAGTGAGTTGATGTAGAAATAAGTTTGTTGACCACTGGTTCCCTTGTATATGCCAGTGTGTTTACACTAGAATGGACCAGTAGCTCAATCCGATAGGATACATAGGTTCATTTTGGAGGTGACCTTCAGACAGATATGGGATACATCGATCACTTGTGAACATTCGCCAACATCTACTCTTTATCCATCTTCTTAATCTTTTCATTGTGATTGTGGTTAGTCAGATTCCGAGTATTGTGGTTTGTTCGACTTTCTAAGAAAACTTTATGCACTTATATATGAACTGAATTTGCGCAAGGTACCTCCTCCTGTAGTCATTTTGGATTTGTTCATTGATTTGTCACAAATATACGGAGTTGGAAATATAGGTTTTGTAGGCAGAGCTCTTGTAAACCTTCACGAGACTAAAACTCGTCCACTAGGGACACCTAGGGGTTCAAAGGCCTGTTATTTATGCTTAGAGTAACCGTATCCTCGACGAGATGGAGTTGTATGTATGTTTTATAATTATTTGGTTTGATTTGCTCGAGGACTAGAAAAGTCTAAGTGTGGGGGAATTTGATAGGTGTCTAAAACACCTATATATATATTTATCTATTGTTTATGCTTTATTTGCTTAGTTTTCTTGTAAAATATGTATCTTATGTTTGCTTTTGAGTATTTAGGTACTTTGGAGTCGTTTGGAGCAAAAGAAGAAGAAACAAGGCAAAATGTGCAAATGTTATTGGAGGCGATTATTTCTCATATTTGCTTTTATTTCTTCATCCCTATCTGGAAAGTTTGTCGGCTTTAGTGATGCGAATTTTGTCTGAAAAGCATGACTGCTTTAGTGATGAATGAATTGAAGGAAAGAAGTGAATATGAGGAGTAAAAAATGGTTGATGTTCGAGAAAGGAATAAATCGTTCGTTTGGAGCGAAACAGAGCAAAAATACCAATTCACGGGCGGATGAAGCTAGCTGCGGTTGAGCAATAAAGAAAATAGGCATGTCAGTTCTCTGGAACCAACAAGCCATTTCTGAACTGATTATCCCATATCTTATCTGCTGGGTACCACAATCATTTCCACCTTTTATTACCAAACCCTAGAATTCAGTAAACATTATTTCCCAATCATTATTCTGAAATTCTGAGAAGAAAGAAAATACGACTGTCTGTTCACTGATATTGAGAAAGGAATCAGGGATAAACCAAGGTGATGGTGGTGTGTAGGCTGGTGGTTGTAGTTTTACAAGGAACAGATGGAGTTCGCAACAGGAGAAACAATGAATAGATGGAATTTGGTTGCTGTGGAGATAGTTTCAAACATCAGTGAAGGAATATCGAAGTTCGAGATGCCGAGAAAGGGGTAATCTCCAGGGCTCAACAACTATTCAAAGACAATAAGGAACGAAGGTTAAGGATGAAGTTAGATTGAATTTTGAGTTAATAGAAGAAATGGAAAATTGTTTCCAGCTGAACCAAGGGCTGAAAAACAATGTTGTTGCTGGTATGTTCTCACAACAGGAAGGAGGAAGTATTGTCTTCCATGGACGATTCTATTGATAAGTTTTGAGATTAGAAACGTGGGTTTGTTGTGATTGAATCATTGCTGCAGGGACGGAGATAAATGAGTTTAAAAATCAACAAAGCAAGTTCAAATTTGTATCATCGGTAGAATGTAAAGAAGGTGTTTGTACAAATGCCTGCAGCTCACAAATTCAAGTTTAGCTACCATGCTGCCTGAGCTAGCATTGCCGACAGTTAGAGTGATTCTGGTGGGCATTTGCTGAGGGTTAGGACATTAACTCGAAGTCAATATAGAAACAGAGATTGAGTATGAATTGTCATGGCTTTTGGGTTGGTCGAGAAAGAAACAGGAGAAACTGAGATACTGAGCCAGTGGTATTGAGCTGCAACAGATAGAAGCACTAGCTGGTTGTGTTGCACTGAATTTTAGGAGAATACCAGGCTGGTAAAGATGCTGTTCTGGTGATATTTGCACAAGCAGAGAAGACATTGGTGGTTCGTGAGGGCAAAGGAAGTGGCTCAAAGGGTAGCTGGAGTTGGTGGTGAAGTGCAAAAGCTGTTGTAGGAATGACAGGTGTTGCTGCCTTGAACTGGTTTGAGATGGATGATTTGGTTTGTGCAAAGGTTCAGTTATGGTGGTCAACAAGGGAGTTAAAGAGCATTTTTGGTGCTATAAGTATGGCGTGAAGCTGCTAAAAGCTGAACTGGTGAAGGAGCTGGAGTTGAATGAGAGAAGGAGCAGGTGGCTTGAGGTGATGGATTGCAGAAGACACAGATCATGTTTCAGTAGCTGGGTTATAGAGGTATAGTATCAGCTGGAGTTGGTGTACACAGGTGAACAGGTGGTGACTGACACTGGGAGATAAGGACTAAAATGGAGTTGAGCAAATGCAAGTGATGCAACGGTAACGGTAGTTCTGTAGTTCTATGTTACTACTGCCATAGATGTGTGTCAAGGGTAAGGAGGTACAAGAAGGCATTGGCTATTGCAGTGGTGGTTAAACTGAATGTTGCAGTGCAGATTTGGTGTTGGATTAGCCTGAACTGGTTGGTGGGATTAGTTGTAGGATGAATAGCGAACATGGCTGTGAAATACAATCATTGCACAACATTGGTCGCAGCTGTGCAAGATAGCTTAGGCCTGTGCAAGAGGGCCTTGGCCATTACCAAATTAGCTCATTCATCTTAGTAACTGGCAACCGGTGATACTTTTCCGGCGACCGGATTGCGGCGCCGACGGCCAAGTTCCGACGCGCTGCCCAGTTTTCCGGCGACTATTAATTGGGCAAGTTTTATAATGGGCTACTCTCACACATGAACTATATGGGCTTGGTGGATATATTGGAATTGGACTTTTGAGGATATGACCTAGTTTTGGAAGGAGAAAAAGGCTACAAAAGAGAAAGTTTTCTACAATCTTTTATCACGTATTTTCTATTCTACTTGGAGTTTTGCAGAGAGCTGGAACTAGGGTTTGCTTCCCTGTTAATTTTCATCTTCTTTATTTCATTTATTATATTTGATGATGAACTCCAATATTATGAGTAACTAGAATTCTTCTTGATTAAGGGCGATTTCGAAGCCCGAAATATGAATATATATTTGATATGAAATAACTTGTTCTCTTGCATTTATTTATGTTATTGATTGATTTTCTACTATTCTAATATTGTCTATGGATTATTTGTTAAGGGTTTAAGTTCGAAATTGAATTATTAATTCTTAATCTATTTGCTAGTTTAGATTTTCTTCGACCCGTAATTGTCTAGATAAGATAAACACAAGTAGCAATATGTGGGTACTGATGATGGGACTTTGTTAAGTATCCATATGTAGAAATCAACACTAGTAGGTGATTCATGCTTTTGAGTTCATCACTAGGAGCAACCTTATCTCACAGAACTTAGAGCATTTGTTTAAGTCAAACCTAGTAAGCGTACCTCTAGGAAACTTGGCAAGTAGGAACCGGTAGTCGAGCGCTTCCATATCCGGTGAGCTAGGAGATAATAACGGAATAGTTGAGCGTACTAATTATTCTAGGGTTGTTAGTAACATGATAATGCAAAGAACTTGGCTATATATCAATTTGGTTTGTATTCCGTGGTCTAGAATGAACCTTTAATCAATTCCATCTCATATTTGAATACATTTTACAATTTTCAGATTTTCTACAACACAATCATTTTTGCTAATAGTATTTGCTTAACAACTAAAAACTTCATACATCCCTTGGGATGATCCTGCTTACATTATACTACTTGCTAGTGTAAAAGTAGAGAAATATTATTTTTGCGAGATTCGACGCCTCGTCACAACCACATGGAACGAATAACATGAGCATCACGTGGTCGTGGTACAAGTTCCCAAGTATTAGTTTTCAACATAGCATTGTACTCATCTTTCATGGCAGCATTCCAGTTTATGTCCCTAAGAGCATACAAGTGAGAACGGGGAAGAGGAGAGATATGACGTAAGGTTTGAACATGAAGATTAAGACGATTTATAGGGCGAAAAATTCCACGAGTGACAGGTCGAGTGGGAGCTATAGGTATGGTAGAAGTCGAAGGTGTTGTGGCATGAGGGAGATGTTGTAGTGGGAGTGGGTGTTGGAGTGAGGGCAGTGGGATGTTGATCTGTAGTAGAAGTAGGAGGTGGTAACACAACACTGTGTTGTGGGAGGTTAGGAGTTGGAGTGGAGTCAGGGGACTGTGTAGTGGGGAAAGAAGAGGGCGGAAGGTGTGTTGTAGACTGGACGCTAGGAGCAGGAGGTGGCAGTAGGTTGATTCGCTGCGAAGTAGTGGGAGCAGCATTCTGTAGAGGTTCGGAAGGAGTGGGACGATTGACTGTAGAGGGGATAGTGGAAGTAGGAGGTGGCAGCGGAATGTTCCCTGTAGTGGGGACAGTGAACGGTGTAGTGGAGGAGGAAGTTGAATAGTCTGTGGGGGCAGTGGGAGAGGCGTTATTGCGCCGGTGAGGTGGAGTGTAGACTGTAGGATTCGTAGTGGGAGAACCGTAAGAAATGTGGTGAGAGTGAAAGGGGAAGAAGAGGAGGAATCATTATCAGATAAGGGTGTTGGAGAATCAGTAAAAGGGAATACTTTCTCGTCAAAAGTTACATGACGGGAAATGATGATTTTGTTGGTGGCAAGATCAAGGCAGCGGTAACCACGGTGGTTGGGAGGAAAACCAAGGAAAACACATTTAGTGGAGCGGGGGTCAAGTTTATGAGGAGTTGTGGAAGAGAGATTTGGGTAGCAAAGGCAACCAAAAGTACGAAGATGGTCGTATGTTGGTTGGCGTTGATAGATAATAGACACAGGAGAAGAAAAATTTAGGATTTTTGTGGGAAGAATATTATGAAGATAAACAGCCATAAGGAGAGAATAAACCCAAAATTTTGGTGGAATGGAAGCATGAGACATAAGGGTGCGGGTGATATCATTGACACGGCGAATCATGCGTTCGGCCTTGCCATTTTGAGAGGAAGTTTGGGGGCAAGAGAAGCGAAAAACTAGACCATTAGTACGAAAAAAATTGTGAAAAGAAGATTTGTCAAATTCACGTCCCATGTCGCATTGAAAACTTTTAATTTGACGTTCAAATTGTGTTTGAACAAGATATCGAAATTCTAAAAAATTGTCATAAACTTGGGATTTAAATTTTAAAGGATAAACCCAAAGATAGTTGGTGAAATCATCCAGCAAGATAAGATAATAACGAAAACCGTTATCAACATGTAGTGGGGAGGTCCATAAATCACTGTGAATGATATCAAATGGAGCAAAAGTATTGGAATTTGATTCATAAAAAGGTAATAGAACATGTTTACTAACTTGGCATGAATGACAAAGTTTAGAATCTTGATTCTTATTACAATGAATAGAATTATTGGTACGAAGAATATCTAAAATAGCCTTGCCGGGGTGACCAAGGCGGCTATGCCAAATATCTGGCGGACATACAATAAGAGAAATATGGGAAGACTGGGACGATATTTGTGGTGCCACGGCATAGTTGGTGATAGGGTAGAGCTCCCTGGAACTATTACATCGAAGGATAATCTTCCTCGAACTCAGATCCTTCACAGAAAAACCAGACATATCAAACTCAACAGACACATGATTATCAGTGGTGAACTTACGAACGGAAACCAAGTTTTTGATAATATCAGGAACAACAAGGGTATTTTTGAGTTGGAGAGTACGATAAGGGAGGGTAATGAACCTAGTACTACTAGCAGTAACTGGAATGCTATTGCCATTGCCAACTAAAATAGACCGTACATTGCTGGAATTGAAAACTTTATGTAAAGTACCTGTATCAGCAGTAAGGTGCGAGGTAGCCCCAGTGTCCATGTAGAAAGCATCATCGGGTGGTTGTAAATGCATCGAGCTATACGCCTCAGCAATGTCTGTGGGCTGCAGAAATTCAGTCGACGGAGTAATGTAAGCTTGGCCATGATTACGTCCAGGAGAGCGCCCACGGAAACTGGCATGTCGCTGGTTCACAGGAGGAGGATGTGGAGAGGACTGCCAGGAAGATGCAGTTGGGTAGGGACATGGGGGAATGGCCCAATACGGTTGCCAGTAATGTGGGTGGGATGGCGGGAAGCCTAGGCGCGGGCCTGATGGAGTTGGCAGCAACGGTGGGCTTGAGGAGGTTGTTACAGTTGCTGCAGGTGGTCCAGATCCGTTACTCTGGGATTGATGGCTCCTGTCAGGATGCTGAGGACGACTACCTCGTCTTCCATTGCCATGTTGGGGATTTCGCTGGAAATTGCGATCTTTAGGAGCAGCAGCAGCGAGTGCGGTGGGTGCAGGGGCTTGATGTGCACGCCTAATCTCCTCAGTACGCAATTGAGATCGAGCAACATAGACTGTTGTATGAAGGATGCCACAGTGTTGTACTCCTCCGGAAAACCATTAACCAATTGGATAACCAGTCTTTTATCGTTTATTGGAAAATCAAGGTCACTCAATCGATCAGATAGTGATTTATGTTTATCACAATAATCATCAACACGAGCACAATCAGAAAACTTGAGATTGACAAACTTACTTTCAAGATTTGCAGCACGGCTTCCTTTGTTGTCTTGAAAAAGTGTTTTGAGATGATCCCAAATCTCCTTTGCGGTTTTGCCTTTCTTGAGAATGGTCAGCATAAGATCCTTGGTCATGGTAGCAAACATCCATTGACGACAAAGAGCATCTAACTATTTTTCAGTATCGGCATCAATATCTGTAGGTCGTTGTGAACCGTCAATCAGAAATAGCAATCGATGAGCTTGAAGATGAAGATCGAAGAGAAATACACATGAGTAGTATTCATCTTGTTTGATATCTAAGATGACTGGAATTAGAGATTTTATGTTGTTGATGGAAAACGCCGGGTGAACGGATTTCTTTTCACCTGCCATGGATTTTAATGGTTTAGAAGAGGTAGGATCGTGTAGGGGCTGATACCATCTTAGATTTGATGATAATTCCCTTGAGAAAATCTGTTCTCCCTGGGATACAATATATATAAAACCATAATAATATCTCTTGTGTTTACAGCCAAAGTAAATGGAGATAATCTCCTAAAGTTAAATAAGGTAAGAGGATAATATAAAGTCTATTCATTCAAATCAAAATGTTCAGGAAGAAACTCCAAGGACTGAACATGAGAAGGTTGTGACTCAAGAGGAAGCAACAATGCAACAACCAGACCTGAGTCAACCACCGATCCAACCCGGTATGACTCAAGTACCAACTCGGCTGTCATCAATCATGAACCATCTTGGACTGAAGTGGTCCCCAATACCTCAAAAATAGTTGCAAAAGGAATTTTTCACTGACATAACACCTTTTAATGCGGTGGCTACTTCAGTTCCTATACCTGAGAAAGTGAAAGATATTGTAGAGCGAAGAACTCGGTTGTCAGCAATCATGAACCATCTTGGATTGAAGTGGTCCCCAGTACCTCAAAAAAAGGTGCAAAAGGACTCAGTCACTGACGTATCACCTTTTAATGTGGCGGCTGCTTCAGTTCCAGCACCTGTGAAAGTGAAAGATATTGTGGAGAAAAATAATAATGAATTGCAAGTTCCCAAGGTTGGCGGTTCCAATAAGAGCCCACAAATCAGCGACAATGCTGGAATGAATAACCGGTTCCAAATTCGAACCAACTTTGGGGTACCAATAAGAACGACAATGATTCCAGATGCAGGTCGATCCAGGATTTTTCCACCCAAGCAGCCAACATTGGACTCAACCCAACAAGTTCATCAACCTCCAAACCCAAACCAGCCCCACCCACACACTTCATCATCCTCAAAACCTAGCACTTTGTCCTATTTTTTCAGTCCTGCATACATCAAACTAATTGAATCTTTTTTGGAGGACAAGAATGCACAAGTAAACATTGTGGTTACTTACAAAGAGGGTGAATCGCATGTCAAAGTAATACACAACCACTTTTTAGCCCCATTACTTGAACCTACAACCCCACTCCAAACATATAAGAGGAAATTTAAACAACAAAGAAAGGTATTCCTCATCACCTCAATGATAATCACGTAAGTGCGACGCTTTTTCACCCATAATTACATTAGCTAGGATCCATTTTTATCGCTAATAAACTTGTTTTAAGTCTGTTCAAGGAAATAAGTTCTTATGGAGAAATTGACTCGAAAAGCTGTTATTTGGACCTCTGGAAAAAATTACTAAAGCACCCTAAAAAAACGTTAAAGGCACCCCAACTTTGGATAAGGGCACCCCAAAATGTCTTAAAAAGTCCAAAGAGAAGTGTTGAAAACATCCAAAAAATGTTAAAGGCACCCAAAAATTACCAAGGGAACCCCTCCCCCCAAATGGATAAAGGGCGCCCAATTACTATCGCCACCCCCAACAGTTGGTGAAGGGGCACTCATCTTCAAGCTTTTGAATTTGAATTTTTGGCCGGAAAATGGCTGCATAATTAGTGTTGAAGAATTGAAGGTTTTCTGAAGTGACTCAATGACTGATTTTCTTTGGGTCTTATCCTTACGCCTAAACAAGCCTGGTATGGTCGTTGGATTAGATCAGAATTGGCTAAAATTTTGATTTGAAGCAAAGTAGATAAAAACCAAATTGGCGGGAGAGTTGTTCTTCACTAACCAGATTTAGGGTTCGAATTAAGGGCGAGAATTAATGAGATTCAATCGTTGGATTTAGCTCGGATGGGCCTGTGAACCCAAAACAAGGAAGATACAGTCGTTGGAATAGATCTAGTTGGGCTAGATAAGACAATTAAGGAAAACATGGAAGTAAGATAAAGACGATTTTTTTTGATTAAACAATTATGAGATTTAATCGCTGAATTAGTTTGGAATGAGTAAACACGAGACAAACATGGATGGTAAGTCTCTTAGATTCGAGAAAAAAAGGTTGAATTATCATGTGGAAAAAAACAGGGGACACGAGTTTTTCAATGGGATATCACGAGTTGTTGTGAGTTTTAGATGTGCCATATTCATGTTTGGAGGAACTGGGATACTAATAGGAGTGTGAAGGAGATAAAAAAGGAATATATGACACCTGCAGACGCGTGCAAGTGATAAAACAGGAAATTATTCCCGTATAATGGCGGTGAAGAATAATGAATTGATTGCGAGAATATTTGAAGTTACTACAGTGATTTCTTGAGGGCCGTGACTATATAAAGGCTGTAGGGGAATCATAATGGGTACACAGAGAGTCTAGAAGAATTTGTAGAGCTAGAGATCGAGAAATTGGAGTTACAGGAAGTTATCTTCTGACGCTGCAAGAACATGAAGAACAACAGTCAGTCCAAGAAAATCAGTCATTTAATCAACGACAGTTCTGTAAGTTTTAATTGAATTAGACTTCTTGCAACTGTATTTCGTTAGTAGGTGAACTTCTCAATTCAGCCGCTAAAGACCTTAAGCGACTGCAGAATCATTGTAAGCAATTTTTACTCTTTTTGAATTCAACGAATAATCAAAATTTCTCCATTTTTTGATTCATGAGTAGTTAAATTAATTTTCTAGGGTTTTGGAAGAAGCTATTTTCTATGAGTAATTATTTTCTTTGACATATTTACTCCATTTTTGTGCTTTTAAATTATTAAAATTTTTATCTTCTTCACATGCTTCATAAGAATTGTTTTGGGTAGTTTAGCTATCGATCTTTTATAAGTGAAGGAAAATTAGGCTTTAGAATAGCGACGAGAGTCATAAAAAAAACTTGTAACATTATATCTTCCAAAGCATGAAATTGGGTTCGAAATTGTTTTGAGTAAATTATGAGTATTATGTCAAAGTTAAAATTATTGAGTTTGCAACCAAAAGAAGTAGTAAAATCCAAAACCCTAGATTCATCTCTCCTTGGTAAACAAAAAAAAATCAAAATTTAATTAGTTTTTGAGTATCTTCTCTTATAATCTTAGAGCCCATCATTTGAAAAGTCCGAGAATCGAGTCCTTTGTTACCACTATTAAAACTGCATCACTCAACATCCCACCAACTCTAGATTTTGCTGCACCACCACCACCACCACCAAAAGCAAGAAAATTTGTTTTTGTTGCCTCTCTACTTCCTCAATCTTAAAGAGCAACTCAACCACAATTTGAGATCCCAACAAGCAGAACCCGCAAACCAAGATTTACTATATTGCTTCACCCTGATAACACCATCCATCCAACAAAACCAATCCCATATCCTGAAAATTCACCCAACAGTATAAATAAACTTGTCCACCTCAATTAGAACATCCTCTATCACTCCACGGGGAATTTTAATAGACCTGTCAGCTAACTAAAATGTTATCTTGGTAGGTTTCAACTCACCGAGACCTAGATGTAAGTACACACGGTACAGAAGTAAGTTCACACTAGCTCCTAAGTCCAGTAAAGCTTTTTCTACCTGATGTTTTCCTATCGTGCAAGCAATGGTAGGGGCACCTGGGTCTTTATACTTAGGAGTTGTGGTGTTATGAATGATCTAACTTACATGACTAGCTAAAAAGGATTTTTTAGGGACACTAAGCTTGCGCTTTCATGTACACATATCCTTGAGGAACTTGGAATAAGCCAGCAGCTGCCTAATTGCTTCTAATAACGGAAGGTTTATGATAACTTTCTTAAAAACCTTCATTATGTCATTAAAGTTGGATTCACTCTTTGTTGGTACTAGTAACTGTGGAAATGGGGCTCTAGGCATAAAATAGGGCCTCTCAGGAACCGAATTGGCATCATCATAAATTTTATCAGTCTCCTCAGCTATGGATGGTCCTGAGGGGTGAACTATAGTATGCTCACTATCGGGCATGGTTACCTGATTGTCTACAACTCTACCACTCCTAAGGGTGCTAATACCATTCAATTGATGTGATGGTTTTTCACCTACTTCATGAACTCCTCTAAGGTTAGGTTGTGTTTGACTAGGAAACCTACCTTTTTCTCTCAAAGACTCATTAATCAGACTAACTTGGGTTTTTTAACTCGGAAATAGCCTGAGAATTATCCTGGACCATCTATTTATTTTCATCTAAACCTTGTATCATCGATTGGTAAAATATTGCAGTTTGTTGGGTTAACAAGGTGAGAGATTCCTCTAGACTTAAAATTTTCTTATCGGACTGATTTTGAAACTGAGCTGGTCCTATAGGATTCTTAGTATAGCCAAAACCTGGGGGAGCATTCAAATTACTAAAATGACCTTGATTCTGGTCCTTAGACCATGAAAGGTTCGGATGGTTTCTCCGACCAGGATTATAAGTTTATGAATATGGGTCAATATTTTGACGGTTATCGAACCTAGTGTTATTATAAAGAGCATTGGCTTGCTCTTCAAAATTCTAGCCTTCCCAGAAAGGCTCTACTCTACCACTAGTGTGACCCAATTCTAAAGCTTCTAACATTTTAGCTATTGCCGCAATTTTGGCATTTGATTCGTAGCCTCCTTCTAACCTATTAACATTTCCTCTGCCTAGAAGAATTATTTTCTTGGGTTCCCTACTATTTTCCTATTGCTGGGTTTTCTCGGCAATTTTATTCAAAAATTCCGTTGCCGCATCAACAGTTTGGTTTTCAAACCTACCAGTGCATAGAGACTCAACCATGGTTGCTGTCGAATAATCTAAACCCTCATAAAGGATCTGAACTAGCCCAACCTTTTCTAAACCATGATGAGGACATTGGGCTAATAAATTATTGAACCTTTCCAAATACCTATACAACGATTCTCCCTCTTGCTGGGAAAATATGCAGATTTGCGTCCTAATAGACGATGTTTTGTGCCTAGGGAAAAACTTATTGAAAAAGAAAGATGTCAGTTGCTCATGGGTTTCAATTGACTCCGAAGTCAAACTGTATAGCCAAGATTTGGCTTTATCTTTTAAGGAGAAAGGGAATAACCAAAGTTTCAACGCATCATCATCTAAGCCTCTAATTCTTAGGGTACTACAAATTTCCTCAAAATCCCTAACATGAAAATATGGGTTTTCATTTTCCTTCCCTAAAAAGATTAGGAGCATCTGTAAGGTCCCAGATTTCAGTTCATAATATGCCTCTATTTCAGCTAACTTGATACACGAAGGACGGATGGTCCTAGTAGGATTTAACAAAGTTTTTAAAGTTACCATTTCTGGCACTATAGTAGTCCTAGGTTTCTCACCAAAATACGGATGTTCAAAACTAGGTTGTCCGAGAATAGAGGTTTCTAAATTAAGGTAATCAAGATCCTTGTTTCCTAATATAGAACCACTAGTTTTTTCTTTAACAAACCGACTAAATCCGTCTATTTTTCGTTCAGGCATACACAAGAATTCAACAAAAATCTATGCACATGCAAATGCTGGGCTCACTAATTTAGGTAAGCTTGGGTTACCACAGCAAAATATACCCAAAGGTATGAGGCTGAGGTTTGTGGACTTTCAGCTGGTAACTCCCAAAAGGCCCAAGGCACGGGTTCAGCTTACTAATCCACGAGTTTTCCTAAACTTGGTGATCTGACGAGAGATGCAATTGGTGTGTGCAACTGTGTTTTTTTTATAATAATAATTTATAATAATAATAATAAATAAAAATAAACAAACCAAATAAAAGAAAATTACAAGTCCAAAAGAAAATAAAGAAACAAATAAATAAAAGTCCAAAAATCATATCTCCAGTTTCTCCTTTTTTGGCAAGTTCAATTTTCCACTTATAGCTTCGAGTCAATCTTGCACAACAAAAACAAAAATACCAAAGACGTAAAATAGAACAAAAAATCTAAAACAAAAAAATACAAAACCTAAAAATAAAATAAACCTAAATACAAGTCTGCATCGGCGGCGCCAAAAATTGATGTGGTTTTTAAAGTTGTTGTAAAGTGGTAAGAAAGATGTCGTTCACTCAGACTTGTAATAGATGATTTTCAGACTTAAATTAAAATGAATAACTCAAATAAAGTTGTATCAAAATTATAAAAGCATTGAGACAAAGGATTCCACCAATCTCCAATTTTTATGTGATTTAATCTAATCAATATTCATGCAACTCTTTATGTTTAAAGTGATTCTAATATTTTGCATATGTAGATTTCCAGAATAAAAAGTGTATTTCGAAAGCATAAAATATCAAAAACCTAGGTCTAAGCATATCCTATCAAGAGAAATCAAAAATGCTTAACAAAAACCATTCAAATAATTCTTGATAGACACATTTTTGTGTCTGAATTGTTAGTCTCAAATTTTGTACTAATTTTGGTGTTTTTATGTTTGTTTAGGTGTTATTGGAGAATTACGCTTATGCAGAAAAAGTTGCTCGAAAAGTGCTTTTTGGACCCCCGGAGGACAATTGCTATACAGACCCTCACTTTGGATAAGGGGCAGCCACGGCTATGTGTAGCCCAAATTTTTCCTCAGCACCCACGGCTATATACAACCCATTTATCCATCACATCCATCTTCCCCATTTGAATATAAATTTTGGCGGGAAAACTTGGTTTGACAGGGCAGAATTAGGGTTCGTGTTTTGGGCATGATAGAAGGAGATTAAATCGCTGAAACTTCATGGTTCGACTTATTAGAACATCACATGCATGGTATAGTCGATATTTTCGGCTGGAATTGGCTGCATCGTGGGATTGAAGCGAACAGAGCAACATGTACACGTACACGGGTTTGCATGAGTTTTGGAGATTTTGAACGTGTTCTGTGCATGTTTGTTGACTCGAGCAACAACCAGGAGCGTGTAATGAAAAATAAGGAAGGTTGAACAGCTGCAGATGAATGGATGAAGCAAGAAATGAAATAAAATATTTCGAGAATATTTTATTTACTGCCAGAGTTATGAAGATTATCTGGAGTTATTAAGCGTGATTTCTTTGTCCCGTTGGGTATAAAAGAGGAGTGAGGAATGCGTACAAGGGGTACAGAGTGATTGGGGAGAGTTTATAGCAACCACATAGGAGATTGATCGAGTTGCAGAGAACACACTGCTGCTACTGCTGAAGAACACGAAGAATATTAGACGCAAAAAGTCAGTCGTTTATCAACAATGACAACGACAGTGAGTAGCGGGTCGTATTTCAACAGTGATAGTGACACATTTTTGTTATCGTTCTTTGTAACAGTTCAGTTTGTAACAAATATAACTGTTACAAACCCGATTTTTCATCATTTCTACCTTGTTCATCATTTGTAAACCATTTTTGAGCATAAATAAATTCTTTGAGAGGGTTTTCAACATGATGAGCGGATAAAATACCCAGTGACTGAGGCAACGGAGGAAACTATTCACTCATGCTTGATTGGTAATTTATTTAATTATTTATTTTATTTAATTCACTAGGATCAACATAAAGATAAAATTGGGTTTTCTTAATTAGTTGGGAATCAATTCGATGTGTTATGCTTAGAATTAATTCTTTGATAATTCATGCTTAGGGATTACAATTTAATGTTTGGACACCATATAGATTAATAGTGAATTAATGAGAAAAAAAGCTTAATAATAATTCTTGAAATATCTTTATAAACCAATCAATTAGGAGGAATAGTGAAATCCGGAGCCTATGTATATTTTTAAATCTTGAAATCACTTTTTATATTAAGTTTTGTTTATATTTTAAGTCTCATTAAGTCTAAATTCTATTGCTTTCACAAGTCTCAACGAATCCTTTTACTGCAACAACTTTGATTTCATATCAATTTTTGGTGTCGTCGACACGAACTTGTCTTTAGGCTAGAGTTTTTAGATTTTTTTGTTTTTTTTGTTCTTCTTTACGTCTTTGTTTTTTTTTTATCTTTTCCTTACAGAATTTGGAATTTGGAGTGAAAGAAAATTGTACCAAAGCTTTTGGTGAATACTTAAAGACTTGGAGTAAAAGGCAAAGCGAAAGGAGCGAAAGAAGAAGATTTTTTTTTTTTAGAAAAAGAAAAAAAAGAAGAGAGAGTTTTTTTTTTTTTTAGATTGTATTAGGATTTCTTTATTCTTGTAATTTTCTTTTTCTTTTGCACTTTACTTTTTGGACTTTGGACTTTGGACTTGGACATTTGGACATTCTTTTATTTTTTTTAAATTCTAAAGATGGGTAGTATTAAATATTAAATTTTTTGCAGAGAAGGACGGTGATTACGATATCACCTCGGCCCCTCGGGTTCGTACATGACATAGGAGTCGTGGACCGAGTTGACTTCAACGGTTCATCTCCCGTCTGGAACGAGAGGTAAGTTTGTCGAAACACTCGCGAATCTCCTGTCAGCGAGTTATTGTATTCCTTCGTTTGCATATATGTTGAGGACTTGAATACTGCGGTTTTAAATTCCTACTAAAGGGAAAGGACTGGCCATACAAGATAAGGGTTCAGATTTTATCACCGTTCCCTTCTTTCCCGCCTTAGGAAAACGATACCAAACGCGAACCTAAGCTTAAAATTTGGAATAGAACGAGACCGATAGGGTAACGAGCGTAATAGGAAAGTCGTTCGAAGAATATTGGTTACTCTTCTGAGCATGCTTTGAAGTTCATGATGATTTCTGTAAGTTGAATGCGTGAATGTGCTGCCTTGTAATGCGGTGAGGCCTTGGGTATCAAAGCTCCACGCAGCTTCCCTCGCCTCTATTCAACTTGCTTAAACTCGGATTGATTCCATAGGGGTTTGCTCAGATTGTAACGAATTCCCTTTTGAAGGATTAGAAGCTGGCCTAGAAAATAATCTAAGTGGAGCCATCATGCTTTTTGTTTGCTAGAAATCTCTAGGTTTGCTTTGGTGGAGTCGGCCTTGTTTGTGTTTGCATAGAACTTCCCATTCTTTTAGGATTTTTCTTTTTCTTTTTCTTTTTCTAGTGTATGCCCGAGGTCATTAGAGAACGGGCTTGGAAAAGAAACACTCTTGGTCATTTGATTAGTGACAAGCCTAGTAGTTCTTCTTGTGAAGGCGGGGAGCTCGAAGACTCTTCTTTTGAGAGCCCCGTTTTTGGAAATTTCATCTTTGAAAACTTGACAATTAGTGAAGAAAGTACTCCTAGTCCTTTGGTAGTGCCAGAAATGGAAACTTTGAAATCTTTGTTAAACCCAACTAGGACCTCTCGTCCGTCATGTATCAAGTTAGCTGAAACTGAGGCAAATTATGAACTGAAACCTGAGACTCTATAGATGCTCCCAATTTTTTTAGAGAAAGAAAGTGACCCATATTTTCATATTAGGGAATTCGAGGAAGTTTGTAGTACTATGAAAATTAAAAACCTAGATGATGCTGCGTTGAAACTTAGGTTATTCCCATTTTCCCTAAGAGATAAAGCCAAATTTTGGCTATATAGTTTGGCTTCTGAGTCAATTGAAACCTATGACCAACTTACAACTGCCTTTTTACAGAAGTTTTTCCCTAGGCATAAAACATCGTCTATTAGGACACAAATCTGTACTTTTGCTCAACAAGAGGGGGAATCTTTATACATGTATTTGGAAAGGTTTAATGACTTAATAGCTCAATGTCCTCATCATGGTTTATAAAAGGTTAGGCTAGTTCAGATCCTCTACGAGGGTTTAGATTATTCGACAACAACCATGGTTGAGTCCTTATGTACCGATGGGTTTGGGAATAAAACATTTGATGAGGCGATGCCATTTTTGAATGAAATCACGATAAGACCCAACAATGGGAAAATAGTAAGGAACCCCAGAAAACAATTCTTCTAAGTAGAGGAAATGTCAATAGGGTAGAAGAATCTTATGAGTCTGATGCTAAAATAGCTGCCATAGCCAAAAGGTTAGAAGCCTTAGAATTAGGTCATTCTAGTGGTAGTGGTGGAAGAATATAGCCTTTTTGGGAAAGACATACTATTGAAGAGCAAGCCAATGCTCTTTATAATAATGTTAGATTTGATAATCGTCAAAAATTTGACCCTTATTCGGAAACCTATAACCCTGGATGGAGAAACCATCCAAACCTTTCTTGGTCTAAGGTCCAGAATCAAGGTCAGTCTAGTAACTCTCAGGTTCCCCCAGAATTTGGCTATACTAAGAGTCCTTCAGCTCAGGCATAGTTTCAGAACCATTCAGATAAAAAGATTTTGAGTTTAGAAGAGAATCTTGCTTTGTTGACTCGTAACACTGTGCAGCTTCAGCAATCTGTTGCTTAAGGTTTAGAAGAAAGTAAGAGAATAGGTTAGGCTAACTCTCAGGCTATTTCCGAGTTGAAAACCCAGGTTAGTCAGATAAATGAATCTTTGAGAGAAAGAGGTAGGTTTCCTAGTCAAACTCAACCCAACCCTAGAGGAATTAATGAAATAGGTGAAAGACTATCCAATCATGTAAATGCTATTAAAATCCTTAGGAGTGGAAGAGTCATACACAACAAGGTTGCCATGCCTGATAGTGAACATGCTATAGTTCACCCTTCTGAACCAGAAACCGAAGAGACTGATAGAGTCTCTAAAGAGACCGATGAGGTTCCTAATGTGTCCGGATTTGTTCCTAGAGCCCCATTTCCACAGCTGCTAGTTCTAACTAAGAGGGAGTCCACTTTTAATGATATATTGGAGGTTTTTAAGAAGGTTACTATCAACCTCCCATTGTTAGATGCGATCAAGCATATTCCCGCTTATGCTAAGTTTCTTAAGGATATGTGTACGCGAAAGCGTAAGCTTAGTGTCCAGAAGAAAGCCTTCCTAGCTAGTCATGTGAGTTCTATTATTCAAAATACCGCTACTCATAAGTATAAAGACCCAGGGTCCCCTACGTTTCTTGTGCAATAGGTAAATACCGTGTTGATAAAGCGTTGCTTTCCTTAGGAGCCAGTGTAAACTTACTTCCATATCATGTGTACCTTAAGCTAGGACTTGGTGAAATGAAACCTACCTAGATGACGCTTCAGTTAGCAGATAGGTCTGTTAAAATTCCTCGTGGTGTGATCGAAGATGTTCTTATAGAGGTCGACAAGTTTATATATCCAGTGGATTTTGTTATCCTAGATACCCAACCTTTCCCTGACCCAGAGAACCAGGTACCAGTGATTTTAGGTCACCCGTTTTTAGCCACATAAAATGCGATCATTAATTGTCGAAATGGTCTTATGAATTTGTCATTTGGTAATATGACTATTGAGCTGAATATCTTTAATATTAGTAAGCTACCTTCTGAACTAGATGACTCGAGCATAGAAGAGGTGAACATGATAGGAACATTAACACTTTGCTAGAAGATCCATTAGAAAAATGCCTAGCTCACTTTGGGATTGATTTTGATGATGATGATGTGATTAATGAGATGAATGCTTTGTTAGATTCAACCCATTTGATAGACACTAATAATGGCTGGAAACCTAAGTTAGAACCTCTACCCGTTTCTAAGTCTACCCTAGTTCCTTCGTTAGAAAAGCCTCCTAAATTGGACCTTAAACCATTACCAGATACCTTGAAGTATGTGTTTTTAGGCCCATCTGAAACTTTACCTGTGATTATAGCATCCGACTTGGATAGTGATCAGGAAAGTAAGCTAGTAACAGTCCTTCAGAATAACAAGGAAGCTTTAGGGTGGACCATAGCAGACATTAAGGGTATAAGTCATACTGTTTGTATGCATCATATTTATTTAGAGGAAGACACCAAACCTTCTAGGGAGATGCAACGTCGATTGAACCCTAATATGAAATAAGTAGTTCGAACCGAGGTTCTTAAGCTGTTAGATGCAGGCATTATCTACCCCATTTCAAACAGTAAGTGGGTCAGCCCCGTTAAGGTTGTTCCCAAGAAATCTAGTATTACTGTAGTCCAGAATGATAACAATGAGTTAATCCCAACCCGAATGACCACGGGTTAGCGTGTATGTATTGACTATAGAAAATTGAACAAGGTCACTAGGAAGGACCACTTTCCCCTTCCCTTCATCGACCAAATGCTAGAAAGATTAGCTGGACGTAGCCATTTTTGCGTTTTAGATGGATACTGCGGTTATAATCAGGTTCCTATTGCCCCAGAAGACCAAGAGAAAACCACTTGTACCTGTCCCTTTGGTACCTTTGCGTATAGATGCATGCCTTTCGGGATATGTAATGCCCCTGTGACTTTTCAGCGTTGTATGTTGAGCATATTTTCTGACATGGTGGAACGATTCTTAGAGGTCTTTATGGATGATTTTTCAGTGTTTGGTTCGTCTTTCGATGAGTGCTTGCATCATTTGTCATTAGTTTTGACTAGGTTTAAGGAAAATAATTTAGTTCTTGATTGGGAGAAATGTCATTCCATGGTTCGTTCAGGAATCGTTCTAGGGCATATCGTATCTTCGAAGGGTATAGAGGTAGATAGAGCAAAAGTTGACCTTATTAAAACTTTACCGGTCCCAAAAACCGTAAGAGATATTAGGTCATTCTTAGGGAATGCTGGTTTTTATCGTCGATTCATTAAGGATTTTAGCTTGATTTCTAGACCTCTTTGCAATTTTCTTGCAAAAGATGCTAAGTTTGTCTTTGATGATGATTGTTTAGAGGCTTTCGAGAATCTTAAAACTTTACTCACTACCGCCCCATAGTCCAGGCACCCAACTGGAACCTACCCTTTGAGATCATGTGTGATGCTTCAGATTATGCTATTTGTGTTGTGCTAGGTCAGCGAGAAAATAAGTTACTTCATGTGATTTACTATGCTAACAAAACTCGGAATGATGCCCAGTTGAACTATACCACTACGGAGAAGGAACTATTAGTTATTGTGTTTGCCTTAGACAAGTTTAGATCATACCTCTTAGGTTCTAAAATCGTAATCTATATTGATCATGCTGCTTTGAAATACCTTTTGTCTAAGAAGGATACCAAACCTAGATTGATTAGGCGGATCCTATTGTTACAAGAATTTTCTCCCGACATTAGGGACAAAAAGGGTGCAGAAAATGTAGCAGATGACCACTTGTCTAGGCTAGTTGTTAGTTCCCCTAGTGATTCCCTTCCTATAAGGGATAACTTTCTTGATGAACAATTGTTCTATGTTTCCTAATCACCTTGGTATGCGAATATAGTAAACTATCTTGTTACTGGTCGAATGCTCCAACATTGGGGTAAACAAGATCGTTCTATGTTTTTAGCCGAGGTCAAGCACTTCTTTTGGGATGATACTTATTTTTCTAGGTATTGTCCAGACCAGATTATTAGGAGATGTATACCTGAGAGTGACCAGTCCAGTATTATTTCCTTTTGTCATGATCATGCTTGTGGGGGTCACTTTAGTGCTAATAAGACTGCTGCTAAGATATTACAGTATGGATTCTATTAGCCTTCTCTGTTTAAAGACTCCCACGGTTACTGTGTTACTTTTGAACGTTTCCAGAAATTGGGAACCATTTCCCGTAGGAACATGATTCCCTTGAACCCTATTTTAGTTGTTGAGGTCTTTGATGTGTGGGGTATTGACTTTATGGGTCTATTTCCTAATTCTTTTGGTAACCTATACATCCTTGTCGCTGTAGAATATGTCTCTAAGTGGATTGAGGCGGTTGTGTGTAAATACAATGACCATAGGGTTGTGATTGAGTTCTTCAAAAATAATATACTTACACGTTTTGGTACACCGCGAGCTATAATTAGTGATGGAGGGTCGCACTTTTGTAATGGACCTTGTAAGCTTTTGATGAAGAAATATGGTATTACACATAAGGTAGCTACCCCGTATCATCCACAGACTAGTGGTCAGGTAGAGGTTTCCAATAGGGAGATAAAACGTATATTAGAGAAAACAGTTAATCCTAATCGGAAAGACTGGTAGTCTAGGCTCACTGATGCCTTATGGGCTTACCGTACTGCGTATAAAACCCACATTGGAATGTCACCTTATCGGCTTGTGTATGGCAAGGCATGTCATTTACCTGTTGAGTTAGAACATATAGCTTATTGGGCTGTTAAGCAGCTAAAATTTTCACTTGACAAGGCAGGAGCCCATAGGAAACTCCAGCTCAATGAGTTGGACGAGATTCATATAGATGCTTACGATAGTGCGAAGGAGTATAAGAACAAAATGAAACTTGTGCATGATAGAAATATTTTACGGAAGTCATTTTCTCCAGGTCAAAAAGTTCTTTTGTATGATACCCGCTTGCATCTTTTCCCTGGGAAGTTACGTTCTCGGTGGACGGGTCCTTTTATTATTCGCACTGTCTTTCCTCATGGAGTTTTTGAGATCGAGACACCGGATGGTAGTCGTTCTTCGAAGGTTAACGGTCAGAGATTGAAACCCTTTTTAGAGCCCTTTCCTACAGGTGATGTTGAGGGGGTGATGTGAATCAATAATGTTGTAGTAAAATAGGTTCGTGAACTTGTGAAAGCAATGGATTTTAGATTTATTAAAACTTCAAAATAAAGAAAATTTGATTCAAGATTGATTTCAAGATAAGAGAGAATAACCAAGAAACTAGAATCCACTACTACACATGAATGATGTCAAATATTTCATTACTCTAATTATCTTTTAAGTCCTTTGTTTCTTAATTCACAAATAATCAGGCAAATTCTCAAATATTACTTGTATCCCTTAAGCATAGATTATCTTAATTCAAAGCATAACCTATCTAATTGAATCACAACTAATGAAGAAAATTATGCAAACAATTAAAAACTCTGCGAAAGCAGTGATTGAGTGAATTATAAAATATAAATTAGAGAAAATAAAATAGTTACCAATTATTCATGCGTAAATAGCTTCCTCATTGCCTTGGTTGTGGGATAATTAGCCGCTCATCATGTTGGAAAAACGCTCAAAAATCATTATTATTGCTCAAAGGGTGTTTACAAAGATGAAAATGGGAGAAATATAATGAAAACCGGGTGTTTGCAACGCTTATAATTGTTGCAAACACTATTACAGAAGAACGATAACTGATATGCGTCACTGATACGTAACTGTGCGAGCCTCAGTCTTTGTCGCAAACACTGTTGAAGAACGACTATCTTGGCAGGTATGTTCTTCGTGTTCTTTAGGTATGCAGCAGCAGCAAAAAAAAATTCCGTCAACTCGATCTCTCGACTTTGTAGTGCTCTGTAACTCTCCCAATATCTCTCCCCCCTTGCCTTGTACCCCAGGACTCTTTATATACTCGACAGTGCAACAAAATATCTCGCAGTAAATCCAAAAATCTTCTCTTTATTATTTTTATTCTCACGGAAATATTTTCCAAATATTTGATCTTCCACGCGTCTCACAATTTTTGAATCTTCCTTATTTATCTCCTACACGCTCCTGGTTGTTTGCTAGAGTCATCATGCACGTAAAAATCACGTTCAAATCTCATACAAACTCGTGAACTGTCCTATCATGCACGTGCTCCCCTGTTTTCTTCCATCCGACGATGCAGCCAATTTTAACCGAAACAATCAACCATACCACTCCTGTTAAGCTTAAACAAGCCTTCCCACGAAATTCCAGCCATTGAATCTCACGGGAACATCTTCCAAATCGCAACCCTAGTTCTACCATTAGTTAACTAGGTTTTCCCGCCAATTCTCAAAATTCAAAACGGTGAAGATGGGTGCGATGGATAATGGCTATATATAGCCGTGGGTGCTGAGAATGAATTTGGGCTATACATAGCCTGGGTGCCTCTTAGCCAAATCTGGGGTCCGTATAGCGAGTGTCCTCCGGGGGGTGCTCCGAGCAACTTTTCGAGCCGAATTTTCCAACAATATTTATTTCCAAAAAAAACCTACAAACACACAAAACACCATAATAAGGACAAAAACGAGTACTAACAATACAAAACATTGAGGACAAATTAGACACATAAATGCGTCTATCAAATACCCCCAAACTTATTATTTGCTAGTCCCGAGCAAATCTAATCTAGAAAAATGACTGCACTTAGCACGTGCAGCAAGCCGTTAAACCGCTAGGTGGACCTAGTGGCGGAGTGTCGTCTCCGGAGGGTTTACCCGAGGTGTACCCACAAAACCTTTACTCCAGACCCTAGCTATCTACGCAAAACCTTGGAAGGCACTAAAGAATATCCTTGGTTGGCATACTTATTGACTACAGGAGGAAGTACCCTGATGCGAAATTCCAATTGATGTACACGAGTTTGCACTCAAGCATACTAAAATTCATATAAAGTGACAGAGCTCTACTCAGATAGTTTCTGGACATCATAAACCGGAGTCAACCAATCACACAGATTAAGAAGAGAAAAACGTGGATGATGTTGGCTAGGGTGAACCTATCCTAACGGACTGAGATACTGGTCTTGTACTAATATCAACACACTGGCATATACAAGGGGACCAGTGGTCGATAATCCTAACTCTAGGTCAACTCAGCTGGCATATACAAGGGTACCAGTGGTCGACTTTATTGTATTTATTCCGTTAGGTCTAGTGGTCTGGTCTCAATTTTTTTTTTTTTTTTGGAATCTCAGCCACTCTATTTCACACTAGCAATGGTAAAAAGAAAAATAAAAGAAGTGATCAGGATTCTTTCGATGTTTCCATCACGAGGATATGGCGAAACTACCATGCTATGTTTTTGTAACACCTGAGCTCTGTGATTTTATGAATAGACTCTTTAGATGTTTCCATCTAATCAGATTGGTTCCTCAACTCCTACAACCAAAATGCTTCCATCCACTTAGATTCGTTAGTGCCATCCTTAATAAACATAAATTTCTAGGCTCTGGAGTTTATTTATTGCAACTAAAAGCTAACAAAAAGTTTCTTCCCCACCCCCAAACTTAAATCTAACATTGTCCTCAATTTTTCTAATGAAAGAGCAATACCAAAAAGTAAAGTAACATGAGGAATCAGCAAAGAGAGAAGTTGGAAAGATAGTACCTGGGTGAAGAGAGAAATCAAAAACTAATATACAACATACAATCGCCTCGATGGTCAATCAAGGGTAAACAGGGTCCTCCAGAGGGACCTCCTCAACATCACCTGTAGGAAAGGGCTCTAAAAAGGGTTTCAATCTCTGACCGTTAACCTTCGAAGAACGACTACCATCTGGTGTCTCGATCTCAACAGCTCCATGAGGAAAAACAGTGCGAACAATAAAAGGACCCGTCCACCGAGAACGTAACTTCCCAGGGAAAAGATGCAAGCGGGTATCATACAGAAGAACTTTTTGACCTGGAGAAAATGACTTCCGTAAAATATTTCTATCATGCACAAGTTTCATTTTGTTCTTATACTCCTTCGCACTATCATAAGCATCTATACGAATCTCGTCCAACTCATTGAGCTGGAGTTTCCTATGGGATCCTGCCTTGTCAAGTGAAAAATTTAGCTTCTTAATAGCTCAATAAGCTCTATGTTCTAACTCAATAGGTAAATGACATGCCTTGCCATAAACAAGCCGATAAGGCGACATTCCAATGGGGGTATTAAATGCAGTATGGTAAGCCCATAAGGCATCAGTAATCCTAGACGACCAGTCTTTCCGATTAGGATTAACTGTTTTCTCTAATATACGTTTTATCTCCCTATTGGAAACCTCTACCTGACCACTAGTCTGTGGATGATACGGGGTGGCTACCTTATGTGTAATACCATATTTCTTCATCAAAATCTTAAAAGGTCCATTACAAAAGTGCGACCCTCCATCACTAATTATAGCTCGCGGTGTACCAAAATGTGTAAGTATATTATTTTTCAAGAACTCAAGCACAACCTTATGGTCATTGGTTTTACACGCAACCGCCTCAATCCACTTAGAGACATAGTATACGGCGACAAGGATGTATAGGTTACCAAAATAATTAAGAAACAGACCCATAAAGTCAATACCCCACACATCAAAGACCTCAACAACTAAAATAGGGTTCAAGGGCATCATGTTCCTACGGGAAATGGTTCTTAATTTCTGGCAACGCTCACAAGTAACACAGTAACTGTGAGAGTCTTTAAAAAACGAAGGCCAATAGAATCCACACTACAATAACTTAGCAGCAGTATTCTTGGCACTAAAGCGACCCCCACAAGCATGATCATGACAAAAGGAAATAATACTGGACTGGTCACTCTCAGTATACATCTCCTAATAATCTGGTCTGGACAATACTTAAACAAATAAGTATCGTCCCAAAAGAAGTGCTTAACCTCGGCTAAAAACCTAGAACGATCTTGTTTACCCTAATGTTGGGGCATTCGACCGGTAACAAGATAATTTACTATATTTGCATACCAAGGTGATTGGGAAATAGAGAACAATTGTTCATCTGGAAAGCTATCCCTTATATGAAGGGAATCATCAGGGGAACTAACAGTTAGCCTAGACAAGTGGTCAGCTACTACATTTTCTGCACCCTTTTTGTCTCTAATGTCTGGATAAAATTCTTGTAATAAAAGGATCCACCTAATCAATCTAGGTTTGGTATCCTTCTTAGACAAAAGGTATTTCAAAGCAGCATGATCAATATAGATAAGGCAATCTTAAAACCTAAGAGGTAGGATCTAAACTTGTCTAAGGCAAACACAATGGCTAACAGTTCCTTCTTGGTAGTGGTATAGTTCATCTGGGCATCATTCAGAGTTTTGCTAGCATAGTAAATCACATGAAGTAACTTATTTTCTCGCTGACCTAGCACAACACCAATAACATAATCTGAAGAATCGCACATGATCTCAAAGGGTAGGTTCCAGTTGGGTTCCTGGACTATGGAGGCGGTAGTGAGTAAAGTCTTAAGCTTCTCAAAAGCCTCTAAACAAGCATCATCAAAGACAAACTTAGCATCTTTTGCAAGTAAATTGCAAAGCGGTCTAGAAATCAAGCTAAAATCCTTAATGAATCGATGGTAAAAACCTGCATGCCCTAAGAATGACCTAATATCTTTTATGGTTTTTGGGACAGGTAAAGTTTTAATAAGGTCAACTTTGGCTCTATCTACCTCTATACCCTTCGAAGAAACAATATGCCCTAGAAAAATTCCTGAACGAACCATGAAATGACATTTCTCCCAATTAAGCACTAAATTATTTTCCTTACACCTAGTCAAAACTAATGACAAATGATGCAAGCACTCATCGAAAGACGAACCAAACACTGAAAAATCATCCATAAAGACCTCTAAGAACCGTTCTACCATGTCAGAAAATATGCTCAACATACAACGCTGAAGGTCGCAGGGGAATTACATAGCCCGAAAGGCATGCGTCTATACGCAAAGGTACATGTAAAAGTGGTTTTCTCTTGGTCTTCTGGGGAAATAGGAACCTGATTATAGCCGCAAAATCCATCTAAAAGCAAAAATGGGTACGTCCAGCTAATCTTTCGAGCATTTGGTCGATGAAGGGAAGGGGAAAATGGTCCTTCCTAGTGACCTTGTTCAATTTTCTATAGTCAATACAGACACGCCAACCTGTGGTCATTCGGGTTGGGATTAACTCATTATCATTCTGGACTACAGTAATACCAGATTTCTTAGGAACAACCTGAACGGGGATGACCCACTTACTGTCGGAAATAGGGTAGATAATGCCTGCATCTAACAACTAAAGAACCTCGGTTCGAACTACTTATTTCATATTAGGGTTCAGTCGACATTGCATCTCCCTAGAAGGTTTGGTATCTTCCTCTAAATAAATCTGATGCATACAAACAGTAAGACTTATACCCTTAATGTCTGCTATGGTCTACCCTAAAGCTTCCTTGTTGTTTTGAAGGAAGGTTACTAGCCTATTTTCCTGATCACTATCCAAGTCGGATGCTATAATCACAGGTAAAGTTTCAAATGGGCCTAAAAACACATACTTCAAGGTATCTGGTAATGGTTTAAGGTCCAATTTAGGAGGCTTTTCCAACGAAGGAACTGGGGTAGACTCTGAAACGGGTAAAGGTTCGAACTTAGGTTTCCAACCATTATTAGTGTCTATCAAAGGGGTTGAATCTAGCAAAGCATTCACTTTATTAATCACATCATCATCATCAAAATCAATCCCAAAGTGTGCTAGGCATTTCTCTAATGGATCTTCCATCAAAGTGTTTGGTAATGACTCCTCGACTAATGTTACTATCATGTTCACCTCTTCTATGCTCGAGTCATATAGTTCAGCGGGTAGCTTACTAATATGAAAGACGTTCAGCTCAATAGTCATATTACCAAAAGATAAATTCATAATACCAGTTTGACAGTAAATGATCGCATTGGATGTAGCTAAAAACGGGCGACCTAAAATTATCGGTATCTGGTTCCCTGGGTCAGGGACAGGTTGGGTATCTAGGATAACAAAATACACTGGATAAATAAACTTGTCTACCTCTATGAGAACATCCTCTATCATACCGCGAGGAATTTTAACGGACCTATTAGCTAACTGAAAAGTCATCTGGGTAGGTTTCATCTCACCAAGTCCTAGATTAAGGTACACATGGTATGGAAATAAGTTCACACTGGCTCCTAAGTCAAGCAATGCTTTCTCAACACGGTATTTACCTATTGTGCAAGCAATGGTAGGGGAACCTGGGTCTTTGTACTTAGGAGTAGTAGTATTCTGAATAATAGAACTCACATGACTTGCTAGGAAGGCTTTCTTTTGAACACTGAGCTTACGCTTCCGTGTACACAAGTCCTTAAGGAACTTGGCATAAGCGGGAATCTTCTTAATCACATCTAACAATGGTAGGTTGATGTTACCTGCTTAAAAACCTCCAATATATCATTAAAGTTGGACTCCCTCTTAGTTGGAACTAGCAGTTTTGGAAACGAGGCTCTAGGAACAAAGCCGAACTCAACAGGACCCTCATTGGTCTCATTAGAGACTCTATCAGTCTCCTCATCATTTTCTGGCTCAGCAGGGTGGACTACAACATGTTCACTATCAGGCATGGTTACCTTGTTGTCTACTACTCTACCACTCCTAAGGGTTTTAATAGCATTCACATGTTCTGATGGTCTTCCACCTACTTCATGAACTCCTCTAGGATTGGGTTGAGTTTGACTAGGAAACTTACCTTTTTCCCTCAAAGACTCATTTATATGACTAACCTGGGTTTTCAACTCGGAAATAGCCTGAGAGTTAGCATAACCTATACTCTTACTTTATTCTATCCCTTGCGCAACCATTTGGTTGATCTTCTCAGAGATTTTAATAAACGAGGCTAGAGTCTCTTCTAAACTTGTGATCTTTTTATCCGAATGGTTCTGGAACTGGGGTTGACCTGAAGAGTTCTTAGCATAGACAAAACCTGGGGGAGGCTGAGAATTACTAGACTTGCCTTGATTCTGGCCCTTAGACCAAGAAAAATTAGGATGGTTCCTCCAACTAGGATTATAGGTCTCTGAGTATGGGTCAAACTTCTGACGGTTCTCAAATCTAGCGTTGTTATAGATAGCATGTGCTTGTTCTTCACTAACATGACCTTCCCAAAATGAGTTATCGGGCTCTATTCCACAACTAGAGACTGGAGAGGCTCTATTAGGTTCAACAAGGGACCTATTTTTAGACTGACCCATTTCCAAAGATTCTAACCTTCTAGATAAAGCATAAAACTTAGCATCTGACTCGAAGCTTGTATCTACCACATTGGTGCTACTTCTATTGACCAAGAGTCTTTTAGAGGGTTCAACACAAGGCTCCCACTGTTGGGATTTTTCAGCGATAGTTTTTAAGAAGGTAAAAGCATCATCAGCAGTTTTATTAGTGAACTCACCCGCGCACATGGACTCGACCATGGATTTAGTTGAATAGTCTAAACCATTATAAATAATCTCCAAAAGTTTCATCTTATCAAATCCATGGTGAGGACACTGGGATAGGAGATCATTGAATCTCTCTAAAAACCTATAAAGAGATTCTCCCTCTTGTTGCACACTAGCACTAATTTTCTGCCTAACAATTTTGCACAGTTTATGCTTAGGGTAGAATTTCATATAGAAAGCTGCAATCAGTTCCTGCCATGTTTCAATGGATTCCGATGGTAGGTTGTTAAGCCATGTCTTGGCTTTATCTCTCAAGGAAAAGGGAAACAACTTAAGTTTCAAGACTTCATCAGTAAGGTCTTTTATTCTAACAGTCCCACAAATTTCCTCAAAGTCCCTAATATGAAAATAAGGGTTCTCATCATCTTTTCCTAAGAATATAGGGATCATCTGAAGAATACTAGGTTTTATCTCGAAATTATCCGTATTGGATGGCAATTTAATGCACGAAGCTCGGTTGGTCCTAGTTGGGAACATGTAATATTTCAAAGTAGTCATTGCTGGCACAGCTGACGTACTAGGGGTACTTTCCTCACAAAGAGACAGATTCCCAAAACTAAAGTTTCCAAAAACGTGGCTCTCAAAAGAAGAGTCTTCGAGCTCCCCGCCTTCACAAGAAGAACTACTAGGTTTGTCACTAATCAAACGACCTAGAGTGTTTCTTTTCCAAGCCCGTTCTCTAATGACCTCGGGAATACACTAGAAAAAGAAAATAAGAAGAAAAAGAAAAATCCTAAAAGGAAGGGAGATTCTAAGCAAACACAAAGCAGGATGACTTCACCAAAGCAAACCTAGAGATTTCTAGCAAACAAAAAGCATGATGGCTCCACTTAGATTGTTTTCTAGACCAGCTTCTAATCCTTCGAAAGGGAATTCGTTACAATCTGAGCAAACCCCTCTGGAATCAATCCGCGTTTAAGTAAGTTGAATAGAGGCGAGGGAAGCTGCTGGAGCTTTGATACCCAAGGCCTCACCGCATTATAGGGCGGCGCAATCACGCATTCAACTCACAGAAACTTTCATGAACTTAGAAGAATGCTCAAAAAAGTAACCAATATTTTTCGAACGAGTTTCCTATTAAGCTCGTTACCTTATCGGTCTCGTTCTATTCCAAATTTTAAGGCTTAGGTTCGCGTTAAGTTTCGTTTTCCTAAGGAGGGCAAGAAGGGAACTGTGATGAAATCCGAACCCTTATCTTATATGGCCAGTCCTTGCCCTTTACTAGGAATTTAAAACAGCCGTTTTCAGTTCCTCAACATATATTCACACAAAGGAAGAGAGTAACTCGCTGGCAGGGGATTCGCGATTGTTTCGACAAACTTACCTCCCGTACCAGACGGGGGATGAACCGCTGAAGTCGACTCGGGCCACGACTCCTATGTCATGTACGAACCCGAGGGGCCGAGGTGATATCGTAATCACCGTCCTTCTCTGCAAACAATGTAATATTTAAACTACCCTTCTGTAGGGTTTTTTAAAAAATAATATCCAAATGTCCAAGTCCAAAGTCCAAAAAGTAAAGTGCGAAATAAAAAGAAAATTACAAGAATAAATAAATCCTAATACAATCTAAAGAAATAAACTCTCTTTTTTTTTCTCTTTTTTATATAAAAAAAAAATCTTCTTCTTTCGCTTCGCCTTTTACTTTGTCTTTAACTCCAAATCTTTAAGTATTCACCAAAACCTTTGGCAAATTTTTATTTCGCTCCAAATTCCAAAATTTGTAGTAAAAAGACAAAAACAAAAATATAAAGAAGAACAAATAAAAATAAAAACAATAAAAGGACCCGTCCACCGAGAACGTAACTTCCCAGGGAAAAGATGCAAGCGGGTATCATACAGAAGAACTTTTTGACCTGGAGAAAATGACTTCCGTAAAATATTTCTATCATGCACAAGTTTCATTTTGTTCTTATACTCCTTCGCACTATCGTAAGCATCTATACGAATCTCGTCCAACTCATTGAGCTGGAGTTTCCTATGGGCTCCTGCCTTGTCAAGTGAAAAATTTAGCTTCTTAATAGCTCAATAAGCTCTATGTTCTAACTCAACAGGTAAATGACATGCCTTGCCATAAACAAGCCGATAAGGCGACATTCCAATGGGGGTATTAAATGCAGTATGGTAAGCCCATAAGGCATCAGTAATCCTAGACGACCAGTCTTTCCGATTAGGATTAACTGTTTTCTCTAATATACGTTTTATCTCCCTATTGGAAACCTCTACCTGACCACTAGTCTGTGGATGATACGGGGTGGCTACCTTATGTGTAATACCATATTTCTTCATCAAAATCTTAAAAGGTCCATTACAAAAGTGCGACCCTCCATCACTAATTATAGCTCGCAGTGTACCAAAACATGTAAGTATATTATTTTTCAAGAACTCAAGCACAACCTTATGGTCATTGGTTTTACACGCAACCGCCTCAATCCACTTAGATACATAGTATACGGCGACAAAGATGTATAGGTTACCAAAATAATTAGGAAACGGACCCATAAAATTAATACCCCACACATCAAATACCTCAACAACTAAAATAGGGTTCAAGGGCATCATGTTCCTACGGGAAATAGTTCTTAATTTCTGGCAACGCTCACAAGTAACACAGTAACTGTGAGAGTCTTTAAACAACGAAGGCCAATAGAATCCACACTAAAATATCTTAGCAGCAGTCTTCTTGGCACTAAAGTGACCCCCACAAGCATGATCATGACAAAAGGAAATAATACTGGACTGGTCACTCTCAGGTATACATCTCCTAATAATCTGGTTTGGACAATACTTAAACAAATAAGGATCATCCCAAAAGAAGTGCTTAACCTCGGCTAAAAACCTAGAAAGATCTTGTTTACCCCAATGTTGGGGCATTCGACCAGTAACAAGATAATTTACTATATTTGCATACCAAGGTGATTGGGAAACAGAGAACAATTGTTCATCTGGAAAGCTATCCCTTATATGAAGGGAATCATCAGGGGAACTAACAGTTAGCCTAGACAAGTGGTCTGCTACTATATTTTCTGCACCCTTTTTGTCTCTAATGTCTGGATAAAATTCTTGTAATAAAAGGATCCACCTAATCAATCTAGGTTTGGTATCCTTCTTAGACAAAAGGTATTTCAAAGCAGCATGATCAATATAGATTACGATCTTAGAACCTAAGAGGTAGGATCTAAACTTGTCTAAGGCAAACACAATGGCTAACAATTCCTTCTCGGTAGTGGTATAGTTTATCTGGGCATCATTCAGAGTTTTGCTAGCATAGTAAATCACATGAAGTAACTTATTTTCTCGCTGACCTAGCACAACACCAATAACATAATCTGAAGCATCACACATGATCTCAAAGGGTAGGTTCCAGTTGGGTGCCCGGACTATGGGGGCGGTAGTGAGTAAAGTCTTAAGCTTCTCAAAAGCCTCTAAACAAGCATCATCAAAGATAAACTTAGCATCTTTTGCAAGTAAATTGCAAAGAGGTCTAGAAATCAAGATAAAATCCTTAATGAATCGACGGTAAAAACCTGCATTCCCTAAGAATGACCTAATATCCTTTATGGTTTTTGGGACCGGTAAAGTTTTAATAAGGTCAAATTTGGCTCTATCTACCTCTATACCCTTCGAAGAAACAATATGCCCTATAAAAATTCCTGAATGAACCATGAAATGACATTTCTCCCAATTAAGCACTAAATTCTTTTCCTTACACCTAGTCAAAACTAATGACAAATGATGCAAGCACTCATCGAAAGACGAACCAAACACTGAAAAATCATCCATAAATACCTCTAAGAACCGTTCTACCATGTCAGAAAATATGATCCACATATAACGCTGAAGGTCGCATGGGCATTACATAGCCCGAAAGGCATGTGTCTATACGCAAAGGTACAGGTAAAAGTGGTTTTCTCTTGGTCTTCTGGGGCAATAGGAACCTGATTATAGCCGCAAAATCCATCTAAAAAGCAAAAATGGGTACGTCCAGCTAATCTTTCTAGCATTTGGTCGATGAAGGGAAGGGGAAAATGGTCCTTCCTAGTGACCTTGTTCAATTTTCTATAGTCAATACAGACACGCCAACCCGTGGTCATTCGGGTTGGGATTAACTCATTATCATTCTGGACTACAGTAATACCAGATTTCTTAGGAACAACCTGAATGGGGATGACCCACTTACTGTCGGAAATAGGGTAGATAATGCCTGCATCTAACAACTAAAGAACCTCGGTTCGAACTACTTATTTCATATTAGGGTTCAGTCGACGTTGCATCTCCCTAAAAGGTTTGGTATCTTCCTCTAAATAAATCTGATGCATACAAACAGTAAGACTTATACCCTTAATGTCTGCTATGGTCTACCCTAAAGCTTCCTTGTTGTTTTGAAGGACGGTTACTAGCCTATTTTCCTGATCACTATCCAAGTCGGATGCTATAATCACAGGTAAAGTTTCAAATGGGCCTAAAAACACATACTTCAAGGTATCTGGTAATGGTTTAAGGTCCAATTTAGTAGGCTTTTCCAACGAAGGAACTGGGGTAGACTCTGAAACGGGTAAAGGTTCGAACTTAGGTTTCCAACCATTATTAGTGTCTATCAAAGGGGTTGAATCTAGCAAAGCATTCACTTCATTAATCACATCATCATCATCAAAATCAATCCAAAAGTGTGCTAGGAATTTCTCTAATGGATCTTCCATCAAAGTGTTTGGTAATGACTCCTCGACTAATGTTCCTATCATGTTCATCTCTTCTATGCTCGAGTCATCTAGTTCAGCGGGTAGATTACTAATATGAAAGACGTTCATCTCAATAGTCATATTACCAAAAGATAAATTCATAATACCAGTTCGATAGTTAATGATCGCATTGGATGTAGCTAAAAATGGGCGACCTAAAATTACCGGTATCTGGTTCCCTGGGTCAGGGACAGGTTGGGTATCTAGGATAACAAAATACACTGGATAAATAAACTTGTCTACCTCTATGAGAACATCCTCGATCACACAGCGAGGAATTTTAACGGACCTATCAGCTAACTGAAGAGTCATCTGGGTAGTTTTCATCTCACCAAGTCCTAGCTTAAGGTACACATGGTATGGAAATAAGTTCACACTGGCTCCTAAGTCAAGCAATGCTTTCTCAACACGGTATTTACCTATTGTGCAAGCAATGGTAGGGGACCCTGGGTCTTTGTACTTAGGAGTAGTAGTATTCTGAATAATAGAACTCACATGACTTGCTAGGAAGGCTTTCTTTTGAATACTGATCTTACACTTCCGTGTACACAAGTCCTTAAGGAACTTGGAATAAGCGGGAATCTTCTTAATCGCATCTAACAATGGTAGGTTGATAGTTACCTGCTTAAAAACATCCAATATATCATTAAAGTTGGACTCCCTCTTAGTTGGAACTAGCAGTTTTGGAAACGGGGCTCTAGGAACAAAGCCGAAATCAACAGGACTCTCATTGGTCTCATTAGAGACTCTATCAGTCTCCTCATCATTTTCTGGCTCAGCAGGGTGAACTACATCATGTTCACTATCAGGCATGGTTACCTTATTGTCTACTACTCTACCACTCCTAAGGGTTTTAATAGCATTCACATGTTCTGATGGTCTTCCACCTACTTCATGAACTCCTCTAGGATTGGGTTGAGTTTGACTAGGAAACTTACCTTTTTACCTCAAAGGCTCATTTATATGACTAACCTGGGGTTTCAACTCGGAAATAGCCTGAGAGTTAGCATAACCTATACTCTTACTTTCTTCTATCCCTTGCGCAACCATTTGGTTGATCTTCTCAGAGCTTTTAATAAACGAGGCTAGAGTCTCTTCTAAACTTGTGATCTTTTTATCCGAATGGTTCTGGAACTGGGGTTGACCTAAAGAGTTCTTAGCATAGCCAAAACCTGGGGGAGGCTGAGAATTACTAGACTGGCCTTGATTCTGGCCCTTAGACCAAGAAAAATTAGGATGGTTCCTCCAACTAGGATTATAGGTCTCTGATTATGGGTCAAACTTCTTACGGTTCTCAAATCTAGCGTTGTTATAGACAGCATGTGCTTGTTCTTCACTAACATGACCTTCCCAAAATGAGTTATCGGGCTCTATTCCACAACTAGAGACTGGAGAGGCTCTATTAGGTTCAACAAGGGACCTATTTTTAGACTGACCCATTTCCAAAGCTTCTAACCTTCTAGATAAAGCAGAAAACTTAGCATCTGACTCGAAGCTTGTATCTACCACATTGGTGCTACTTCTATTGACCAAGAGTCTTTTAGAGGGTTCAACACAAGGCTCCCACTATTGGGATTTTTCAGCGATAGTTCCTAAGAAGGTAAAAGCATCATCAACAGTTTTATTAGTGAACTCACCCGCGCACATAGACTCGACCATGGATTTAGTTGAATAGTCTAAACCATTATAAATAATCTCCACAAGTTTCATCTTATCAAATCCATGGTGAGGACACTGGGATAGGAGATCATTGAATCTCTCTAAAAACCTATAAAGAGATTCTCCCTCTTGTTGCACACTAGCACTAATTTTCTTCCTAACAGCTGCAGTTTTATGCTTAGGGTAGAATTTCATATAGAAAGATGCAATCAGTTCCTGCCATGTTTCAATGGATTCCGATGGTAGGTTGTTAAGCCATGTCTTGGCTTTATCTCTCAAGGAAAAGGGAAACAACTTAAGTTTCAAGACTTCATCAATAAGGTCTTTTATTTTAACAGTCCCACAAATTTCCTCAAAGTCCCTAATATGAAAATAAGGGTTCTCATCATCTTTTCCTAATAATATAGGGATCATCTGAAGAATACTAGGTTTTATCTCGAAATTAGCCGTATTGGCTGGCAATTTAATGCACGAAGCTCGGTTGGCCCTAGTTGGGAACATGTAATCTTTCAAAGTAGTCATTGCTGGCACAGCTGACGTACTAGGGGCACTTTCCTCACAAAGAGACAGATTCTCAAAACTGAAGTTTCCAAAAACGGGGCTCTCAAAAGAAGAGTCTTCGAGCTCCCCGCCTTCACAAGAAGAACTACTAGGTTTGTCACTAATCAAACAACCTAGAGTGTTTCTTTTCCAAGCCCGTTCTCTAATGACCTCGGGCATACACTAGAAAAAGAAAATAAGAAGAAAAAGAAAAATCCTAAAAGGAAGGGAGATTCTAAGCAAACACAAAGCAGGCTGACTTCACCAAAGCAAACCTAGAGATTTCTAGCAAACAAAAAGCATGATGGATCCACTTAGATTGTTTTCTAGACCAGCTTCTAATCCTTCGAAATGGAATTCGTTACAATCTGAGCAAACCCCTCTGGAATCAATCCGCGTTTAAGTAAGTTGAATAGAGGCGAGGGAAGCTGCTGGAGCTTTGATACCCAAGGCCTCACCGCATTATAGGGCGGCGCAGTCACGCATTCAACTCACAGAAACTTTCATGAACTTAGAAGAATGCTCAAAAAAGTAACCAATATTTTTCGAACGAGTTTCCTATTAAGCTCATTACCCTATCGGTCTCGTTCTATTCCAAATTTTAAGGCTTAGGTTCGCGTTAAGTTTCGTTTTCCTAAGGCGGGCAAGAAGGGAACGATGATGAAATCCGAACCCTTATCTTATATGGCCAGTCCTTGCCCTTTACTAGGAATTTAAAACAGCCGTTTTCAGTTCCTCAACATATATTCACACGAAGGAAGACAGTAACTCGCTGGCAGGGGATTCGCGAGTGTTTCGACAAACTTACCTCCCATACCAGATAGGGGATGAACCGCTGAAGTCGACTCAGGCCACGACTCCTATGTCGTGTATGAACGCAAGGGGCCGAGGTGATATCGTAATCACCGTCCTTCTCTGCAAAAAGTTTAATATTTCAACTACCCTTCCGTAGGGTTTTTTAAAAAATAATGTCCAAATGTCCAAGTCCAAAGTCCAAAAAGTAAAGTGCGAAATAAAAAGAAAATTACAAGAATAAAGAAATCCTAATACAATCTAAAGAAATAAACTCTCTTTTTTTTTCTCTTTTTTATTTAAAAAAAAAATATCTTCTTCTTTCGCTTCTCCTTTTACTTTGTCTTTAACTCCAAATCTTTAAGTATTCACCAAAACCTATGGCAATTTTTTCTTTCGCTCCAAATTCCAAAATTTGTAGTAAAAAGACAAAAACAAAAACGTAAAGAAGAACAAATAAAAATAAAAACAAATAAAAATAAAAATCTAAAAAACTCTAGCCTAAAGACAAGCTCCGTGTCGACGGCGCCAAAAATTGATGTGAATCAATAATGTTGTAGTAAAATAGGTTCGTGAACTTGTGAAAGCAATGGATTTTAGATTTATTAAAACTTCAAAATAAATAAAATTTGATTCAAGATTGATTTCAAGATAAGAGAGAATAACCAAGACACTAGAATCCACTATTACACATGAATGATGTCAAATATTTCATTACTCTAATTATCTTTTAAGTCCTTTGTTTCTTAATTCACAAATAATCAGGAAAATTCTCAAAAATTACTTGTATCCCTTAAGCATAGATTATCTTAATTCAAAGCATAACCTATCTAATTGAATCACAACTAATGAAGAAAATTATGCAAACAATTAAAAACTCTGCAAAAGCAGTGATTGAGTGAATTATAAAATATAAATTAGAGAAAATAAAATAGTTACCAATTATTCATGCGTAAATAGCTTCCTCATTGCCTTGGTTATGGGAGAATTAGCCGCTCATCATGTTGGAAACACGCTCAAAAATCATTATTATTGCTCAAAGGGTGTTTACAAAGATGAAAATGGGAGAAATATAATGAAAACTTGGTGTTTGCAACGCTTATAATTGTTGCAAAAACTATTACAAAAGAACGATAACTGATATGCGTCACTGATACGTAACTGTGCGACCCTCAGTCTTTGTCGCAAACACTGTTGAAGAACGACTGTCTTGGCAGGTATGTTCTTCGTGTTCTTCAGGTATGCAGCAGCAGCAAAAAAAAATTCCGTCAACTCGATCTCTCGACTTTGTAGTGCTCTGTAACTCTCCCAATCTCTATCCCCCCTTGCCTTGTACCCCAGGACCCTTTATATACTCGACAGTGCAACAAAATATCTCGCAGTAACTCCAAAAATCTTCTCTTTATTATTTTTATTCTCACGGAAATATTTTCCGAATATTTGATCTTCCACGTGTCTACAGCTGCTGAATCTTCCTTATTTATCTCATACACTCTCCTGGTTGTTTGCTAGAGTCATCATGCACGTAAAAATCACGTTCAAATCTCATACAAACTCGTGAACTGACCTCTCATGCACGTGCTCCCCTGTTTTCTTCCATCCAACGATGCAGCCAATTTTAACCAAAACGATCAACCATACCACTCCTGTTAAGCTTAAACAGGCCTTCCCACGAAATTCCAGCCATTGAATCTCACGGTAACAGCTTCAAAATCGCAACCCTAGTTCTGTCATTAGTGAACTAGCTTTTCCCGCCAATTCTCAAAATTCAAAACGGTGAAGATGGGTGCGATGGATAAGGGCTATATATAGCCGTGGGTGCTGAGAATGAATTTGGGCTATACATATCCTGGGTGCCCCTTAGACAAATCTGGGGTCCGTATAGCGAGTGTCCTCCGGGGGTGCTCCGAGCAACTTTTCGAGCCGAATTTTCCAATAATATTTATTTCCAAAAAAATACCTACAAACACATAAAACACCATAATAAGGACAAAAACGAGTACTAACAATACGAAACATTGAGGACAAATTAGACACATAAATGCGTCTATCAGGGGGTCCCCCTAGAGGACCCTGTTTACCCTTGATTGACCATCGAGGCAGTTGTATGTTGTATATTAGTTTTGATTTTCTCTATCTTCACCCAGGTACTATCTTTCCAACTTCTCCTCGTGTTATCTTACTTTTGGTACTGCTCTTTCACTAGAAACATTAAGGACAATGTTAGATTTAAGTTTGGGGGTGGGGAAGAACTTTTTAGTTGCACTTTTGAAACTTCTAGCGTCACATGGTATCCGGTTAGCTAAGTTTACATACTTTCTCACCGAAAAGATAGAAATTGGAATGCTAGGGATAACAACCTATTGAGAATTAGAGAAAAAGACATTGAGATCCTTGAAATTTAGGAGAGAACTTGTTCCTTTTAGAGGGTAACCGTGATGGACCTAACCATCCATGATGGAAAGGCAAGTAGGTCAGGAAATTCCAGAAAGACAAAGCAACCTCACAATGTAGTCTTAGTTACTGGATTACAACTCTCTCTCACTAGAAACTTATCATCATCAACAAACGGAGCGAGACTTCAAAATCTATGAAGAATGTGGAAGACGTTTAAGGTTTAGAAGCAACAATAGAAAAGAATAATTCAAAAATCAAAGTTGAAGACTTAGTTACAAGAAGTTATAAGAGCAAATTATATAAGTTGTTGGAATTCATGATACCAAGTGTAGTTGCAGGATTTCCCACACTACACCCTTGTCAAGAATCTATGAAAACTAAGTCATAATTGTGGATGAACAACAACACTTTATTAATTCACTTTCAGGAAGATTTACAAGAAATGTCAAAACTCAGAAGTACAACTTTCTTTCTGGAGTTTCTCTCTCCTCAAAGTACTCTCAGCTCTCAAAAATACATCATCCTTTTCTGGATCTATCGTGCCCTTTATATAGAAAAAATATATAGTGGAAGACAGCTAAGATTTCCCCTCAATTCGGATCTACTCTGCGATCTTATCGTGATCATCACAATATTTCTCTATCACAAGCATGATGACCATCGCAGGATCAGTCTTATTATTCTTTTACTTCTTCCATCGTCAGTTTCTTTTAATTATTCTGCAACGCTCGTGAAATGTTGTTGAAGAATCGTCAGTGACGCTCGCAGAAATGTTGTTAATATCGCAGGAGTAGTGTTGTAGCGATATTCTGGTACTACATCTTGCCTCTTCTCATGTCTTTTCCGCGAAGAGGATAAGATCATGAGAATTAATATTTATTATTCTTCGCAACTTCTTCCTCTTTTATACTTTCTCCTCGAAAAGATCCCGTTAATCCAGCCTTTCTTACACGTGTTGTGAATCCCTTTATTTACTGAAACGTTCCTACTCCATAGGTCCACCCCTCTTTGTCTATAAAAGGTTGAACTAATCTCAAAATTATTTTTACTTTTCTGTTTCTTCATCTTCTTCATCTTCCG
Source organism: Papaver bracteatum (assembly GCA_023529315.1). Classification (NCBI taxonomy): domain Eukaryota; kingdom Viridiplantae; phylum Streptophyta; class Magnoliopsida; order Ranunculales; family Papaveraceae; genus Papaver; species Papaver bracteatum. Next base: position 283,283 of record JAJJWX010004510.1, read on the forward strand.
TCTGCAACTTTGCCTCTTTTTCATATTCTGCTGCTACTGTTCTAATGGAGTCCTCAAGGTTTGTTTCTTGATTTATGTTGTTTATTTTAAGCCAGTCTTTACTTTCATTCTCCAATCTTTCTTATTTCCTTGTTATGTCTTCTTTTTAGCGGAAAGATTTCTAACACACAATCTACTTCTCACAACCCTAATCCTCGCAAAAGACCGACTGAGAAGAGGAAGAAAAGTTCTGCGAATGATAAGGTAGTAAGAAACACCCTTTATTTTTAATAACAATATTGTTGCCTATGTTTCTTATATGTGTTATTATTCGCAGAATGACGTGAATCCTGATAAACTCCCCAAAAGATCTCGCCATTATAAGACACTCGGGGAAAATCTCATTATGCCCCCGTTAACATCTGTGAAGATTACTCCCACACCATCACAACCAAATCTTTCTTCTCCTATCCGCGAGAATATCGCTGTTCATACATCTATCCCTTCTGACACCTTGTTAAACCAAGCTTCTAAAGCTGATGCGATTGAAGTTCCTTATAGTCCTTTACGGCCTTCAACTGTTGTTTTTCCACATACTCCTCCTGATAACTCAACCACCATAAATGATCGCCAACTTATTCTCACTACTATTTCACCTTCTAAATCCTTTCCTTCATCAAGAGAAACTTTCGCAGGTGTTGATATTTCTTTTAAAGTCCTGTCTAATATTTTGGACAATACTAGAAAGTCTTCCACTGACCCTCTCCAACAGGAAGCTTGAGAGACTCTGTTTAAATATTTTGGCTCTGGTTGTAATGATTCACGAGCGGCTTTAGAGAATGAGATTGAAGTTCTGAGGAAAACTCTTCAAGCTAAAACTGCTGAGTGTGATACCTTGAATCACATGCTCCGTAACTCTTCTTTAGACTGCGAGAATCTTCGCAGAATAAATGAGGAGCTGAAAGGTGATTTTTTCTTTGCCTCTGCTCTTTTTGATTTTCTGTTTCATATACATACTTTCTGTACTTATACTTCTTTCTTAAATTCTTGATTCATATGTTACTAATGAGAACATACTTTCTTGAATCTTCTTGAATCTATTGTTGAAGAAGTTCGCGTTGAAAGAGATTCTTGGATAGATCAACATACTAGACTAGACAATCTGTACACTTATTCAATTGATCGCATAAATAATCTTACTAATGAGAACAATCAATTATTGCAAAGGCAGAACTTTTTGAGTGGCGAGCTTGATCGCCTCTCATATTTGTTTTTTAAGGCTAATTTGGCGATGGAATCTTTATCAGATGAGAATAAAACCTTGTCCCAAGAAAAACATAGATTTTCAAGCTTGATGACGATTTCCTCGCATCAAATAAGTAATCTTCAAAGTACATGTAACATTCAAGAGCAATCTCTTAAGAAGGAGCTCAAAGAGTTAACTGAATCATCTGCCGCCGAAAAGGATAAACTTATCAAGGGTAGATTAACTCTTAGTTTAAGAGCCAACGAACTTCAAGACCAATACTCTCAGTTAAAGGAATCTTATTCTTCATTAGCAAAGGAAAATTCATATCTTCGCAACAAAGAAGAAAACATGAAATCTCTTTGAAGGGTATGGTTGGCGATAAATTCGATGATGCCATGAATCAGTGGGAGAACTATTTATTTGCTTTAATCCAAAACTTAACCTCGCAAAAAGAAGGTAGTCAGTTGACTTCCTCTCTTGTTGATCATCTCATAAAATTTTATATTATGTTCCTTGTGAGATTCTTGTTATAACTGATTTTTTATTTTGTTGCTCGCAGAATCCGAAAGAAATCTTCATTCTACCATCACTGATCTGACCGCTTCATTGGATAAAGTTCGCAAAGAAAATAAATCTCTTGCTTCTAATTGCTTTATTGCTCAGGACAAAGCAGAAAGAAGACTTGATTATCTTGAATACTTTAATAATATAGAAATTAGGAATCATGAAAAAGCTCTTCTTCGCCAAGTCCATCTTAGGGCTGAAGTTCTCGTGAACAATATTCTACTTCCCCGTTCTCTTTCTCCTGTTTCCGTCCCTCCTCTAGAGGTTGACGATGATGAAATTCCTCTTCCCATGGATGAAGAGTTAGAATTTACTAATGATGAAGAAAATACCACTCAAGAAGATCGAGAAGGTGGTGAAGAAGAAGAAAAAAGTCCTCCAAAAGAAATAATCACTGATGAAGAATCCAGAGAAGAAGAAACTCGCGGTGAGAAGGATGCTGATGATGTTGATGAATCTGTCAAGAACAATAAGTCTGGCGAGGCTTGAATTTTATCTTTGTTTTCTTTTACTTCTTCTATCTTGTGAGTGATGTAATCTTCGAAACTTTTAGAATTTTAATTTTCGATTTAGCTTTCTTTGAATATTTTCAAGTAAGATAATGTAATATTACTTCTTTATTCCCCTTCTTGCCCTTCATTATCTTGCTTGAAATGGTGAATATTCATTATCTTCTTTAAGTAATTGTGTTGCTGCATTCTTGCGAAAATATGAATACATCTGCGATATGAGGAATACTGTTGCACTTTTCTGAAAAATTCTGAGGGAATCCGCGATGTTAAAAATTTTCCTCCTTGTATATAATTCTGCGATAAATGAATGTTTCCTGCCATCTTAAAGCAAAATAGTTAATTGGTAAGATTATTCTTTTTGTCTTATTTTGCCTTCCTAGTTAAAGGTCTTATTTCGCCAAACCTTTTCTGTCTGCGACAAAATCGCAGGATTTCTTAACATTTGCATGTAAAGACCATTTTATCTTGTCTTATCCATGTTTCTTTCAAAAATTTTGTGACAATATGATAAGCATACATTCTCTCGCAAGAATTTACCCTTATGACATTGCCGTCTTTCGATGAAATCGCAGGACGTCTTTACAATTTCATGTAAAAACCCATTGATCTCATCTTAACATTACTCTCGTGGCTTGTTTCCTCTGCATTATTTACGTTACGCGACAATATGACAGGCCTAAATTTTCTTGCGATTATAAAGCCCCATGACATTGCCGTCTTATGACACTTATCAGCTCCCTAATGGAGGGTGCCGCCCTTATCTTCCCCCTGGTTGCCCCTTCAAGGAGGGAACATTGGCCATACAAGACTAGCTCCTCCCATCCGGATCTGTCAACAACCAGTTGTGTTCGTAGCCTCTTGTCCTTTATGCATGTATGGCTTATAGTTACAAGACTGCACCCTAAGTGGGGTTTTCTTCAGGCCAAGTGCATTGTAGCCAAGACTTACCAAGGACGGCAAGAGAGTTTCGTACGCTCCGGGCACCCTTGGCTCAACCATGTACCTCGGCGCCTTGGTCATACTCTGCACTTCTTGGAAGAGATTCTCGGTCGTCCAACCAGGGTATAACCTTATATAGTTGGAAATCCAAGATCTCTCTCCCGGATAGGTTTTCTTTAACCCCATCGTCTGCATGACTCAGGTTCCAGCAGCGGTATAACCTTATCGCTGAGTCATGTCAAGAGATACCCCCTCATATAACGCGCTATTAGGTCTTACATTTGCCTCTTACGAAATTTTATTCGCGAACTAGGGTGCACGCCATAAAGGTTTGTCCCATTCTTTTAATCTCTGCGAAATTTTATTCGCTATTCTTGCGATGATGTTCACATAAATTATGAAAGATAAAGAGGAATTTTTTAATTGTTTCATTTCATATTTATATTTCTTACCTCGCAAAAACTGTTACTGATAATACCTTTTCAGAAACAATCTATTCCATGGTCTGTCAAGTCTTTGCCCAACATCTCTTCCCTCTGGATCCATTAATTTGTATGCTCCATTTCCAATTATCTCTTTAATGATATATGGTCCATCCCATTTTCTCGCTAATTTTCCACCACTTTCTTGCTGATATTTTGGGGTTTCTCGCAAAACTAGATCGCCAGGATGGAATTGACGTTTCTTGACTCGTTTGTTGTACTCGCGAGCTAATCTTCGTTGGTAATTTTCCATATGTTGTAGAGTTTTTTCTATCTTTTCTTCTAGTTCATCTAACTCATTTAAAATCATGTCAGCACTTAGATTTCTCTCCCATGCTTCTCTTTTTGTTGTTGGGATAGCAACCTCTGTTGGTAGAACAACTTCAACTCCATATGTTAAACAAAAATGTGACATCCCAGTTGCCTCTCGTCTAGTTGTATTATATGCCCATATTGCATTATGCACTTGCTCACACCATGATTTGTGATAACCTTCTAACTTCTTTTTCAAGATGTCTGCGATTGTCTTATTAGTTGCCTCAGCCTGACCATTTGCTTGTGGATATAAAGGAGTTGACTTTCCACATTTTATCTTAAACGAATTAAGAAGCAATTAGATATTCTGCCCTTCAAATTGCTTTCCATTATCAGACATCAACTGTGCTGGGATCCCAAATCTGCAAATTATATTTTCAAATATGAACGTAAAAATGTCCTTATCGCGGATGTGCTGTACTGCCTTAACTTCTCCCCATTTTGTGAAATAATCTGTAGAAACGATTAAATATCTTCTTTGTCCAGAACTAGGCACAAATGGTCCCACAATATCCAATCCCCATTTTCCAAAAGGCCACACGCTTGATGAAGATGATAATGGTGCTCCTGGTGCATGTATCTTCTTCCCAAATCGCTGACAATCTTCACAACGCCTTGAAAGTTGTTTTGCATCCTCATGCATGTATGGCCAATAATAACCCTGCATATTTGTTTTATATGCCAAAGATCTACCCCCGCTGTGATTACCAGCATCACCACTATGCAACATTTTTAACACCTTTTGTCCTTCTCTCGTCAAACATCTTAGCATTGGTCCATTAAATGATATGCGATATAATACCCCATCTCTTAGTTCATAATTTGTTGCTCTACTTTTTAATTTATGTGCTTCTAACCGATTTCTAGGGATTTATCCTCTCGCCAAATAAGCATAAAGATCTTCTCGCCAATCTGTAGCATTATTCCCTATCTCTTCCTCGCCAGATTCTACCATCATTACATCTACCTATTCTTCTTCTTTGTTTATCGCCGGCTGCAAAAGTGTTTGAATTTTTATGCATCTCGCAAGTGGGTTCGTCATCATACTTGATATGAAAGCAAAAGCATCTGCAATCTTATTATCTTTCCTTGATACGTGTCTTCATTTTATTTTTGGAATTCTCGCAGACAATTCTTCAACAAGTTTTTTGTACTTCTTCAAAGATGGTTCATTTGTGGTATACTCTCCCTTTATCTGGCGAATAACCAATTGTGAATCGCTGGTGATTCTAGCATTTTCCAACTTCATTTCTATCGCAAACTTCAATGCATGGATTACATCTTCATATTCTGTCTCATTATTAGTGGATGAAAATTCCAATCTAAATGAAAAAGATGTTTTTTCTCCTTCTGGTGAAATGAAAACAACTCCAATCCCATTTCCTTCTCCATTTGACGATCCATCCACTAATATTTCCCATCTGTCAGGTTCTGTTAATAGCTCTTTTGGGTCTCCATGTTCTTATTCTATATCCATCATCTCTTCTACAACTTCATCATCTTCTAAAGGAAATTCAGCTAAAAAATCTGCGATAACTTGTGATTTTGGCGAAGATAGAATTTCATATTGAATATCAAAATGCCCTACTTGTGCATTCCATCTCTCAACTCTGCCTGATCTTTTTGAATTTTTCATCACTGATTCAATTGGCACTCTCGTTAACACTTTGATCTTATGCGCCTGGAAGTAAATCCGAAGCTTGAAGGTTGCGTGTACCAATGCTAGTATTAGTTTCTCAATCTTTGAATAATTTCTCTCTGCTGAATTAAATGTTTTGCTGATATAATAAATTGGTTTTTCTACCCCTGCGTCTACTTGCAATAACACAAACACCTAACGCATATGGAGTTGTCGCGAGATAAATCAATAATTCTTCTCCGGTTCAGACTTTATGTAATATAGATATACTCGCCAAATGTTCTTTTATTCCTTGAAAAGCTTTTTCGCATTCATCTGTCCACTTGAATTTTGTTCCCTTCTTGAGTATATTGAAGAAATGTTTACACTTTTCTGAAGATCGCGAAATGAACCTTCCTAGCGAGGCTAAGAGTCCATTCAGTTTTTGCACATCTTTTACCGTTGCAGGAGTTGGCATATCGCGAATTGCTTGTACCTTTTCTGGATCAACTTGTATTCCTTATTTTGACACAATGTACCCCAAAAACTTCCCTGAAGTTACTCCAAAGGTACACTTATCGGGATTCACTTTAATATTGAATTGCCGCATTTGATCGAAAATCTCTCTCAAATCTTGCACATGATTCTCAGCTTCTTGGCTTTTGATCAGCATATCATCTACATACACTTCTAATGTTTTGTGGATCCACTTTGCAAACACCTTTTCCACCATTCTTTGATACGTTGCACTAGCATTTCGTAAACCAAATGGCATCTTTGTATAACAATATAATCCTCTTGGAGCAAAAAATGTTGTATGTTCTTGATCTTCTTCAGCGAGAGGGATTTTATTATATCCTTTATACCCATCTAATGATGATATTCTTGCGTTTCCTGCTGCTGATTCGACCATTTGTGGAATATCTGGCAATGGAAAACTATCTTTTGGACATGCCTTGTTTAGATCCGTAAAATCAATTGCAAATTCTTATCCCTTTGTTCTTCTTTGGGACCACCACCATGTTTGCAATCCATTCTGGATATTTTGCGTGTCTTATAATTCTTGCGTCGAGCATCTTCTGTAATTCTTCTTCTATTTGAGAATGATATGTTGTTGCGATCTTCCTTATTCTTTGCTTAAAGGGTCTTATGTTTTTGTTGATTTCTAATTTATGACATGCTATTGGCGGGTATATCCCTGGCATCTCATCCATGTTCCACGCAAAGATATCTGCATATTCTCGCAAAAGATTTATAGTTCTTTCTTCCTCATCTGCCTCCATTCTAGTCCCAATTTTCAGCATTTTAGGTTCTTCTTTACTTCCAATATTTATTTCTTTTGTTGGTTCAGCAGCAGTGTAGCTGGCTTCAGGTTCTCCCATTGGTGTTGGCGTTTTCATAACTCTCGCGAACTCATCTTCTTCTCGCGAAACTTCACTTGGTATCCCTTTTCCTTCTTTTGCCCTTATCATGTAAATTTTAAATTCCTCTTCTTTCTTTACTTCTTTGTTCAATTTTCTGCGAGCTTTTCGCAGCTTTGGACGTTCTTCACAATTTCTTACTTCAATTTGGTAGCACAATATCGCGAAATTCACATCTCCTCTAATTTCTCCAATTCCACTAGGCATAGGAAATTTAACACATTGATGTAATGTTGAAGCTATAGCCTTGATTGCGTGTATCCACGATCTTCCCAGTATCATATTGTATGGCAATTCCATATCTACCACACATAATGATATTTGTGTTTCAATTTCTCCTAGTGGAATTCACACCATTATCTCGCCTTTAGGTTTTGTTATAGACTTTCCGAAGCCATGAACATAATACGTTGAATGAGACATTTCTTGTAGTACCAGAATATCGTTACAACGATATTCTGGTGATAAGAACGACATTTCCACGAGAAGGTTGAATACTCCCACTACAAGAATGACATCTTTCACGAGAGCGTCATGAGAATTCTCCAACGAAATTTGGTGAGCAACATGAGAAAGCATCAAGATAGTTGACAATTGAAGAAGCATGATAAAAGAATGTTGTTTCACGAGGATTACGAAAGATGGCGAAAATAAACAATGTAACTACCGCGATGAGATCGCAGAATAGATCCGAAAGAAGGGGAAAGCTTAGCTGTCTTCCATTATGTAATTTCATGTATAAGGAGATCAGGTAAGTCCAGAGGATGAGGATGTATTTTTTAGAGTTGAGAAAATCTTGAGGAGAGAGAAACTCCAGAAAAGAAAGTTGTAATTCTGAGTTTGAATATTTTCTGTAAACATTTCTGAGATCTAAATAATAAAAGTGTCGTTTAATTCTTCAATCTTCAACTAGTTCCACTTAGATTTTTATAGGATCTTAATAGGGGTGTAGTATGGGAAATCCTGCTACTACATTTTGGCGCCAACTAAGGGGACCGTTGAATTAGCAAAATCGAAGAAAAGGTAAAAAAGAAGACAGGAATTATTCAAGATCAAGGAAGCTTTGAAGAAGATTGGTGAAATATTCAGAAGAAAAATGATTAGAATTAAAGAAAATTGTAGGAAATTGAAGTATGAATTAGTGTCAAGAGAAATGATCGATAAATTTCATGAAAATATTAAGGGGAGGATTCATAAACGTGATTTTGAAGGGAGAAAAATTATGATGGTAGAGAAAACGCCATTATTAAAGAATTGGGAAAAGCAGGAAATTACATTTACAGCAACAGAAGTTTTAGAAGAAAATCTAGATCATACATCTCCTTTGGTGATTACGGTACCCATGATACCAATAATAAATGTCTATTTCATCATATCATATTCATGGTTTCGGAAAATCTATAACAAAACCAAGAGGAGAAATAATAGTACGATTACCACTTGGAGAAATTGAAACACAAGTAACACTATGCGTGGTAGATATGGAATCACCATACAACATGATATTGGGAAGACCGTGGATACACGCGATTAAAGCTGTAGCGTCAACCTTACATCAACGCATCAAATTCCCTATGCCTAGCGGAATTGGGGAAATTAAAGGAGATACAGATCTTGCGAAGACATGCTATCAAATTGAAGTAAAAAATTGTGAAGAACGTCCTAAGCAGCGAAAAGCTCGCAGAAAATTGATGATAAAAACAAGAAAAGAAGAAGAATTTAAAATTTACATGATAAGAGCAAAAGAGGGAAAAGGGATACCCAATGAATTTTCGCGAGAAGGAGATGAACGTGCGGGAGCCATAAAAACACCAGCACCAGAAGCCAGTTACACTGCAGCTGAACCAACAAAAGAAGTAAATGTTAGGAGTGAAGAAGAACCTAAAATACTGAAAATTGGGACTAGAATGGAGATAGACGAGGAAGAAATAACTATAAATCTTTTGCGAGAATACAAAAACATTTTCGCGTGGAGCATGGATGAAATGCCAGGGATAGATCCATCGGTAGCATGTCATAAATTAGAAAACAACAAAAATGTAAGGCCGTTCAAGCAAAGAATAAGAAAAATCGCAACAACATACCATTATCAGATAGAAGAATAATTACAGAAGATGCTTGATGCAGGAATAATAAGGCAAGCAAAGTATCCAGAGTGGATTGCAAATATGGTGGTGGTCCTAAAGAAGAATAAAGGAATAAGAATTTGCATATATTTTACCGATTTAAATAAAGCTCGTCCTAAAGATAGTTTTCCACTACCAGATATTCCTAAAATGGTTGAGTCAGCAGCGGTAAATGCAAGAATATCTTCGTTAGATGGATATAAAGGATACAACCAAATCCCTCTCGCTGAAGAAGATCAAGAACATACTGCATTTTTTGCTCCAAGAGGGTTATATTGTTATACAAAAATGCCCTTTGGATTACGAAATGCTGGTGCAACATACCAAAGAATGGTGGAGAAGGTATTTGAAAAGTGGATCCACAAAACACTGGAGGTATATGTAGATGATATGTTAATAAAGATCAAGGAAGCTGAAGATCATGTACAAGATTTGAAGGAGATTTTTGAACAAATGCGGCATTTTAATATCAAAGTAAATCCTGACAAGTGTACTTTTGGAGTGACTTCAGGAAAGTTTCTGGGGTATATTATATCAAAGGAAGGAATACAAGTTGATCCAGAAAAAGTGCAAGCGATTCGCGATATTCCCACACCAGCTACAGTAAAAGATGTGCAAAAATTGAATGGGTTGTTAGCCTCATTAGGAAGATTCATCTCGCGATCCTCTGATAAATGCAAGCATTTTTTCGATATACTCAAAAAGGGAACAAAATTCAGATGGACAGATGAATGTGAGAAGGCCTTTCAGGGAATAAAAGAGCATTTAATGGATGTAACCATTTTACAGAAAGCTGAACCAGGAGAAGAGTTATTAATTTATCTCGCGACAACGACATATGCGCTAAGTGCGGTATTGCTGCGAGTAGATGCTGGGATAGAGAAACCAATTTACTATATTAGTAAAACATTCAATTCAGCAGAGAAAAATTATTCAAAGATTGAGAAATTAATCCTAGCATTAGTACATGCAACTTTCAAGCTTCGCATTTACTTTCAAGCACATAAGGTCAAGGTGTTAACAAAAGTGCCAATTGAATCGGTAATGAAGAATTCAAAAAGATCAGGAAGAGTAGAAAGATGGAATGCACAAGTGGGACATTTCGATATCAAATATGAAATTCTATCCTCGCCAAAATCCCAAGTCATCGCAAATTTCTTAGCTGAATTTCTTTTGGAAAATGACGAAGCTGTGGAAGAAATGATGGAGGCAGAAGAAGAACATGGAGATCCAAAAGAATTATTGACAGAACCCAATAGATGGGAGATATTAGTGGATGGATCATCTAATGGAGAAGGAAATGGGATTGGAGTTGTTTTTATTTCACCAGAAGGAGAAAAAACATCTTTCTCATTCAGGTTAGAATTTACATCCACTAATAATGAGACAAAATATGAGGCTGTTATCCACGCTTTGAAATTTGCAATAGAAATGAAGTTGGAAAATGCTAGAATTACAAGCGATTCTCAATTGGTTATTCGTCAAATAACTGGAGAATATATAACAAATGAACCTTCTTTAAAGAAATACAAGAGACTCGTGGAAGAATTATCTGCGAGAATTCCAAAGATAAAATGGAGGCACATATCAAGGAAATATAACCAGCTTGCGGACGTTTTTTCCTTCATATCTAGCATGATGACAAACCCACTTGCGAGATGCATAAAAATTCAAACACTCTTATTACCTTCAGTAAATAAAGAAGACAAAGATGTGGATGGGAATTCCGTCGAAATTGACGAAGAAGGAAAGAAAGATGTGATGATTGTAGAAAATGGCGAAATAGAAGCAAATTAGAGAAACAAAGATTGGCGAGCGGAACTTCTTGCTTATTTGGAGAAAGGAGAAACTCCAAGAAATAGACTGGAGGCACACAAGCTAAGAAGCAGGGCAACTAATTATGAGTTAAGAGACGGAGTGTTATATCGTAGATCTTTTAATGGACCATCGCTAAGATGTTTGACAAGGGAGGAAGGAGAAAAGGTGTTAAAAATTCTGCACAGTGGAGATGCTGGTAATCATAGCGGAGGTAGATCTTTGGCATATAGAACGAAGATGCAAGGGTATTACTGGCCTTACATGCATGAAGATGCGAAACAACATTCAAGGCGTTGTGAAGAATGTCAGCGATTTGGAAAAAAGATACATGCACCAGGAGCACCACTATCATCCTCAACAAGTGTATGGCCCTTCGGAAAATAGGGATTAGATATTGTGGGACCATTTGTGGCTGGATCTGGACAAAGGAGATACCTCATTGTGGCTACAGATTATTTCACAAAATGGGGAGAAGTAAAAGCAGTACAACATATTCGTGATAAAGATATTTTCACATTCATATTCGAGAATATCATCTGCAGATTTTGAATACCAGCACAGTTGATGTCTGATAATGGAAAGAAGTTTGAAGGACAGAACATAGAATTACTACTCAATGCATTTAAGATAAAGTGCGTAAAATCTACTCCTTTATACCCACAAGCAAATGGTCAAGCTGAGGCAACTAATAAAACGATCGCAGATATTCTGAAAAAGAAATTAGAAGGGTATCACAAATCATGGTGTGAGCAAGTACATAATGCAATATGGGCCTACAACACCACTAGAAGAGAGGCTACTGGAATGTCACCCTTTTGTTTAACATATGGGGTTGAAGCTGTATTACCAACTGAAGTTGTTATTCCTACAACAAAAAGAGAAGCGTGGGAAAGGAATTTAAGTGATGGTATGATTTTACATAAACTAGATGAATTGGAAGAAAAAAGGGAGAAGACTCTACAGCATATGGAAAACTACCAGCGAAGGTTAGCTCGCGAATATAACAAACGTGTCAAAAAACGAGAATTCCAAATTGGTGATTTAGTTCTGCGAGAGACACCGAGATATCAGCGAGAGAATGGTGGAAAATTGGCGAAAAAATGGGACGGACCTTACTTAATTAAATAAATAATTGGAAATGGGGCATACAAATTAATGGATCCTGAAGGAAGAGATGTTGTCCAACGACTTGATAGACCATGGAATAGACTATTTTTGAAAAGGTATTATCAGTGACAAATACTGTAAGGTAAGAAATATTAGCATAATTAAAGGTTATTATCAGTGACTATTTTTATTTTAAAGATTACGCGAGCAATATCGCGAGAAACGCGAATGAAATTTCGAAGAGATTAAGAGAATGGGACAAACCTTTATGGCGTGCAACTTAGTTCGCGAGTACAATTTCGTAAGAGGCAAATGTAAGACCTACAAGCACGTTATAAAGGGGGTATCTCTTTACATGATTCAGGGATAAGGTTATACCGCTATTGGAACCTGAGTCATACAGATATATGGGTTAAAGAAAACCTATCCGGGAGAGAGATCTTGGATTTCCAGCTTTATAAGGTTATACCCTGGTTGGACGACTGAGAGTCTCTTCCAAGAAGTGCAGAGTATGATCAAGGCGCCGAGTTACACGGTTTAAACAAGGATGCCCGGGACGGACGAACCTACCCTGGCCATCTTTGGTAAGTTTTGGCTACAATGCACTTGGCCTGAAGAAAATCCCACCTAGGGTGCAGTCTTGTAACTATAAGCCATACAGGCATAAAGGACAAGAGGCTGCGAAAACAACTGGTTGTTGGTAAATCTGGATGGGAGGAGCTAGTCTTGTATGGCCGATGTGCCCTCCTTGAAGGGGCAACCATGGGGAAGATAAGGGCGGCACCCTCCATTAGGGAGCTGATAAGTGTATTAAGACGGCAATGTCATGGGGCTCTAAGATTGCAATATCATTTAGGCCTGTCATATTGTCGCGTAAATTATACAGAGGCAAAAAGCCATAATAGAAAAAAGTTAAGATGAGGTCAAGGGGTTTTTACATGCAAATGTAAAGACGTCCTGCGATTTCATCGCAAGACGGCAATGTCACGAGGCTTTGTTTTCGCGAGAAAACTTAGGCTCGTCATATTGTCGCAATATAATAAAGAAATATAGATAAGGCAAGATCAATGGGTCAATACATGAAAGTTTAAAGACATCCTGCGATTTTGTCGCAAAAAGAAAAAATTGGCAAAATAAGACCTTTAATTAGGAAGGAAAAATAAGACCAATATAATAATCTCAAAAATTAATTCTTCTTTGTTAAGCATGCAGGGAAGATTTATTTATCACAAGAAACAAGTTGAATTCAACAAGTCTCAAGAAATTTAATGAGGAGGCAAGCAAGGGAATAAATATGTAGGATTTCATTAAGTTTCTTGAGAATATTATAGTTCAAAAAAGGTTATATCATTTGCGAGAAAGAAGAAGAAAAAAGAAATTAAAAAAATAGAACTCAAGCTTCAAGCGGTAGTCTCGCCAGATTTATAATTGTCAGGATTGTTATCATCACCAATATTTCTTTCATCGCGAACATCATCGCCAGAGTTCTTTTTGTTACGATCTTCTCCTTCTTTTGGAGGGTTTTCTTCTTTTCCTTGATTATCTTCTTCTTCAGCGTCTTCTTCAACATCTCCTTCAGAAGACGGATATTCTAAATCTTTATCCATAGGAAGAGGGACTTCATCATCGTCAACTTTCAAAGGTAGAACGGATACAGGAGAAAGAGAGTTGGAGATAAAAATTTCGTTCACGAGAACTTCAACACTAAGATGAACTTGGCGAAGGAAACCTTTGTCACGATTTCTGATCTCTATATTCTTGAAATACTCAAGATAATCAAGTCTTCTTTCTGCTTTATCACGAATTTCTAAAAGGTTGAGAAGAAGAGTCTTGTTTTCTTTGCGAACACTGTCTAGCTCCTTAGTAAGATTGGTGACAGTAGAATGAAGGCTTTTTTCATATTCTGCGAGCAACAAAATAATGAAAGGTTATAGAAATAAATATATCATGAGAATATCAACAAGTGAAATATAACATAAATTGTGACAAGGGAAATCAACAAGTGAGGCAGTCATAATTGACTACCTTCTTTTTGCGAAGTTAAGTTTTGGATTAATGAAAAGAGGCAGTTCTCCCATTGGTTCATAGCATCATCAAATTTGTCGCCAACTATGCCTTTTACACGAGATTTCATGTTCTCTTCTTTGGTGCGTAAATATGAATTTTATTTTGACAATGAGGAATGAGACTCCTTTAGTTGGGAATATTCATCTCGAAGCTTGCTGGAATTCAAACTAAGAGTTAGTCTACCCTTGATAAGTTTGTCTATTTCAGCGGCAGATGATTCAGTTACTTCGTCAAGTTTATTTTTAAGAGAGCGGAGAGACTGCTTTTGGTCATCACATATCCCTTGAAGATTGTTTACTTTCTGCGAGGAGATCGCCAACAAGCTTGATAATTTGTGTTTCTCTTGAGATAAAGTTCTATTCTTGTCTGACAAAGATTCTATAGACAAATTAGTCTTGGATAACGAATATGAGAGGCGAGTAACCTCGTTGTTTAGAAAACTATGATTTTGCAATAATTAATTATTCTCATTTGTGAGATTTCTTATTTGATCAACTGAATACGTATAAAGATTATCTAATCTACTATGCTGGTCCATCCAAGAATCTCTTTCAATGCGAGCTTCATCAGCTATGGTTTCAGATTTAAGTTTTTCGATGAAACTATTTCGGTTGGAAACTAATATATAAACCAAGAATTTAAAAGGAGGATTAAGTACGAAGAATATGGAAATAGAATAAAAAGATAAAAGAACAGAGGCAAAAAGAAGCTTACTTTTTAGCTCATCAATCTTTCTAGCGAGATTCTCGCGATCCAGTACAGAGTTATTGAGCTTGTGGTTTAGAGTTTCACATTCAAAATTTTTATCTTGAAGACTTCTTCTCAAAGCAGCATTTTCATTCTCTAGAGAAGCTCGTGAAATAGAATTGTCTGAGCCAAAATATTTGAGCAGAGTTTCGCAAACTCCGCTTTGGAGAGAATCAGTAGAAGAATCTCTAGCATTATTTAGAATGTTATATAAAATTTTGAAAGCAACATCAATTCCTGCGATGGTCTCATTTGATGAAGGAAGGGATGTAGAAGGTGAAATAGAGGAAGTGAGGACAAGATGATGAGTTGAGTCATTAGCAATGGTTGCATCATCAGAAGGAGGAGTTTTCGGGAAAGTAACATTTGGAGGAAGTAAAGGGCTAGAGGGAGTTTCAGTTATGATGGGTTCTGCAATTTGAATTGGTGAAGGACCAGTAGAGGTAGTGGTAGTGAAAGCGAGCTTCTCGCCAGAAGAAGGAGGAAGATCAGATTGCACAGGTAGGTGAAGCTTTCGCAGATATTAAGGGAGGAATGACAAAATTACTTCCAAAGGTATTATTTAATTGGAGAGATCTTTTAGTAGGATTAGAATTACCCTCGTCATTTTGCAAACAATAATCTAGATAAGAAACAGAGGCAACAATATTGTTATTATGAAATAGAATGTGTTTCTTACTACCTTATTGCTCGCAGAATTTTCTTTCCTTTTTCCAGTCGGCCTCTTGTGAATAATAGGTTTTTGAGTCGAGGATTGGGAAATAGATGCAGCTCCGCTGAAGAGTACATAATATGGGGTTATAAAGAATTAAGTAAGAGAAGATCGAAGAATATAAATAAAAAGTTTGATCTAAGAAAATACCATGATCAAAAATATACCTCGAGGACTCCATTAATACAATAGCAGAAGAATGAGAAGGAGAAGAAGTTGCAGAACAAAAAGCAAAGAAACTAAGTAAAGAAGAAAGAGAGTTAAGAGAAGAAAACTAGAAATGAAATTCGACTCTTCCTTTTATAGGAAAAGAAGGGAGTAAATTATGTGAGACGTGTCAATACAAAAGGACAGATTTACAACACGTGTTAACAAGGAAAGCTGAATTAGCGGAATATTGTCGGAGAAAAAAGTTCAGATATTCTTGCGATAGTTAAGGATTCTCATGATCATTTATTCTTCGCAGAAAAGACATGAGAAGAGGCAAGATGTAGTACCAGAATATCGCTACAACGATATTCTGGTGATAAGAACGACATTTCCACGAGAAGGTTGAATACTCCCACTACAAGAATGACATCTTTCACGAGAGCGTCGTGAGAATTCTCCAACGAAATTTGGTGAGCAACATGAGAAAGCATCAAGATAGTTGAAAATTGAAGAAGCATGATAAAAGAATGTTGTTTCATGAGGATTACGAAAGATGGCGAAAATAAACAATGTAACTACCGCGATGAGATCGCAGAATAGATCCGAAATAAGGGGAAAGCTTAGCTGTCTTCCATTATGTAATTTCATGTATAAGGAGATCAGGTAAGTCCAGAGGATGGGAATGTATTTTTTAGAGTTGAGAAAATCTTGAGGAGAGAGAAACTCCAGAAAAGAAAGTTGTAATTCTGAGTTTGAATATTTTCTGTAAACATTTCTGAGATCTAAATAATAAAAGTGTCGTTTAATTCTTCAATCTTCAACTAGTTCCACTTAGATTTTTATAGGATCTTAATAGGGGTGTAGTGTGGGAAATCCTGCTACTATATTTCTTCATCCTTATATCCCATCTTCTTGAAGGTATGATAAAATATCATGTCTACAGAACTTCCTGTGTCTACTAAAGTTCTATTCATAGCCCATTTTTCTTCAGATTTTATTGATTTCTCCTTTCTCATTGGTATAGTGGTTACTGTGACCACCAATGGAGATGTATGACTTGAATCTCCTTCTGGTATTTCTGCTGCTGTAAACATGATTTCTTGTTTTTCCCAATCTTTCAATGATGATATCTTCTCCACTGTCATAATCTTCCTTCCTTCAAAATCCCGTTTATGTATCCTTCCTTTAATATTTTCATGAAATTTATCAATCATTTCTTTTGTTATTACATCACATTTCAACTTTCGACAATCCTTTTTGATTCTGATCATTCTTCCTTCAATTTTCCCACCGATTTACTTTATGATTTCCCTAATCTTGAACAATTTTTATCTTCAATTTTCGTTTTTTCTTCTATTTTCGTTAATTCAATCCCTGTTTCTAGCGCCAAAATGTAGTTGTAGGATTTCCCACACTACACCCTTGTCAAGAATCTATGAAAACTAAGTCATAATTGTGGATGAAGAACAAAACTTTATTAATTCACTTTCAGGAAGATTTACAAGAAATGTCAATACTCAGAAGTACAACTTTCTTTCTGAAGTTTCTCTCTCCTCAAAGTACTCTCAGCTCTCAAAAATACATCATCCTTTTCTGGATCTATCGTGCCCTTTATATAGGAAAATATATAGTGGAAGACAGCTAAGATTTCCCCTTAATTCGGATCTACTCTGCGATCTTATCGCGATCATCACAATATTTCTCTATCGCAAGCATGATGACCATCGCATGATCAGTCTTATTCTTCTTTTACTTCTTCCATCGTCAGTTTCTTTTAATTATTCTGCAACGCTCGTGAAATGTTGTTGAAGAATCATTATTGACGCTCGCAGAAATGTTGTTAATATCGCAGGAGTAGTGTTGTAGCGATACTCTGGTACTACACCAAGACATCACGAGTTGCGAAGATCCAAGTTTTTAAAGTCCTTCTCTCATGGACATGTAAATTTGTCTTGTAACTTTTGTGTTTCAAAAAAAAAAAAAAGAGGAAAAAAAAATCATCGTTACTTTTTTTTTTTTTTTCTATAATTAGTTTTTTGTTCAATAAGGCCACAGGGAAGTAGAAATTTTTATGTCAAGCAAGAAATTCTAAGAGAAGAGTTAATTGTCAAGGTTCTATGAGGTTCGATAGTTTATCATCCACATTTGAAGACAGAAGAAGACGTTGTTTCTACTGAGCACTATGAGAGAGTCTAAGAAAGATACATTTGGTTGCTTTGTTATTCCGCTTTCAATCTGGCACAAGATATTTCTAGCACTGGTTTAACTCATCACACGTAATTAGTCCAGCTGTGTAGCAGATGTCCCTCTCATATTTCTCTCTCTCCTAATCTTATCCAGTTGTAAATCAGCAGACGCATCTTACAATGTTTATCTAGTTGTGTAGCGAATATCTCTTTATCTAGCAGTGTTGCGGATGTGTTTCCCCTTTTCTTCAGTCAGCTTTAGAGCTGGCACCTTTAATTTCTCTGGCATTTTAGTCACTTGGAGATAGGTTGAGAATTTGTATGTCCTCATAGCTCTTTGGATAGTTGTGACCAATTAGAAGTACAGGTTTTGTGGGTACACCTCTGGTAAACCCTCCGGAGACAACAATCCGCCGCTAGGGCCACCTAGCGGTTTAACGGCTTGCTGCACGTGCTAAGTGTAGTCATTTTATTTTTTAGATTATATTTGCTCGGGACTAGAAAATAATAAGTTTGGGGGTATTTGATAGACACAATTTTGTGTATGAATCGTCCTCTATGTCTCTATTGTTAGTCTTGAATTTTGTACTAATTTTGGTGTTTTATGTTTGTTTAGGTGTTATTGGAGAATTACGCTTATGCGGAAAAAGTTGCTCGAAAAGTGCTTTTTTGACCCCCGGAGGACAATTGCTATACAGACCCTCACTTTGGATAAGGGGCAGCCATGACTATGTGTAGCCCAAATTTTTCCTCAGCACCCACGGCTATATACATCCCATTTATCCATCGCACCCATCTTCCCCATTTGAATATAAATTTTGGAGGGAAAACTTGGTTTCACAGGGCAGAATTAGGGTTCGTGTTTTGGGCATGATAGAAGGAGATTAAATCGCTAAAACTTCATGGTTCGACTTATTAGAAAATCACATGCATGGTATGGTCGATATTTTCGGTTAGAATTGGCTGCATCGTGGGATTGAAGCGAACAGAGCAACATGTACACGTATACGGGTTTGCATGAGTTTTGGAGTTTTTGAACGTGTTCTCTGCATGTTTGTTGACTCGAGCAACAACCAGGAGTGTGTAAAAGAAAAATAAGGAAGGTTGAACAGCTGCAGATGCATGGATGAAGCAAGAAAGGAATGAAAATATTTACTGTCGGAGTTATGAAGATTATCTGGAGTTATTAAGCGTGATTTCCTTGTCCCGTTGGGTATAAAAAAGGAGTAAGGGATGCGTACAAGGGGTACAGAGTGATTGGGGAGAGTTTAGAGCAACCACACAGGAGATTGATCGAGTTGCAGAGAACACACTACTGATGATGATGATGAAGAACACGAAGAACATTAGACGCAAAAAGTCAGTCGTTTATCAACAGTGACATCGACAGTGAGTAGCGGGTCGTATTTCAACAGTGACAGTGACACATTTTTGTTATCGTTCTTTGTAACATTTTAGTTTGTAACAAATATAACTGTTACAAACCCGATTTTTCATCATTTCTCCCTTGTTCATCATTTGTAAACCATTTCTGAGCATAAATAAATTCTTTGAGAGGGTTTTCAACATGATGAGTGGCTAAAATACCCAGTGACTGAGGCAACGGAGGAAACTATTCACTTATGCTTGATTGGTAATTTCTTTTATAATTTCTTTAATTATTTATTTTATTTAATTCACTAGGATCAACATAAAGATAAAAATGGTTTTCTTAATTGGTTGTGAATCAATTCGATGTGTTATGCATAGAATTAATTCTTTGATAATTCATGCTTAGGGATTACAATTTAATGTTTGGACACCATATAGATTAATAGTGAATTAATGAGAAAAAAAGCTTAATAATAATTCTTGAAATATCTTTATAAACCAATCAATTAGGAGGAATAGTGGAATCCAGGGCCTTGGTCTAGGGCTGTCAATGGATATCCGAATATTCGCTATCCGTTCGTGTTCGTTCGAATCGTTAGGATATTATCCGACTTAACGGATATCGGTAACGGTAACGGATAATTACTCTTAACGGTAAGGATGCGGTTGAGTTAGTATCCGACGGATAATTATTTGTTACCAATAGTGAGGGTATATATGTAATTTATATATACCATATTGTATTTTAGGTTTTACTAAAAAAGAAAGAGTAGAGTAGTAGAGTAGTAGAGATAAGAAATTTTAGTTGCTTATTAGTTATTTTTGATTTATTATCGGTAACGGATAACTAACGGATATTAACGGATATCCGTTACTCTTAACGGAACGGATAACGAATGGAAATTTCAATATCCGTCGGATTTTATAGGATAACGGATATCCTTTACTCTTAAAGGTAACGGATGAGGTATAGCCATTATCCGTTCCGATAGCTACCGTTGACAGCCCTACCTTGGTCTATTTTTAAATCTTGAAATCACTTTTTATATTAAGTTTTGTTTATATTTTAAGTCTCATTAAGTCTAAATTCTATTGCTTTCACAAGTCTCAACGAATCCTTTTACTACAACAACTTTGATTTCATATCAATTCTCAATCAAGACAAATAATCATAAAAGAGCTTATAAAAATTAATTAAATAGAAATTACCACACAAATCATGGAAAATTAGTTTCCTCCGTTTCCTCAGCAATGGGGTTTACCTACTCATGTTGTAGTTATGCTCAAAAGTCGATTTAATTGCTCAAAAGTTGATTAAAAATAATAAAAGATATAAAGCAGCGTGTTTGTAACAAATATAAGTGTTACATAACCCACTGTTACAGAGACCTTAACAGAACTGTTGCGAACTTTGATTAATTGTTACAGAAGTTGTGACAAAAGATAAGGAATTTGAAAGTAAAAGTCACGGAATAAACGACTGTCTTCTTCTGCTATTTTGTGTTCTTCTTCTTTCTCTTCTCTGCAAGTTGTGAAATCGTCTCCGCAACCTCCTAAACTTCTCTAAAACTACCCCAAGGCTTACGCACCCCTTTTTGTGACTTCCAACAACCCTTTCATAGCCAACAGAATCCCTAAAACTCGATTTACTTCCTTCTTTTCTTCGGCAGAAAGTCTCGGACTTCTCCACTTTCCAAATTCTTCTCTACGCATTTATGAGCCGTACATGTCATTTCAGTCCCTCTATTTGATAGATACGAATATCAGGGAAGGTTATCTTGACTTAAATCTCCCGTAACTGCCAAATATAATCAAAAGAAATCCCTAAACTTCCATTACCTCTGTTTCGCTCCAATACACTTATACAGACCAATCTATTCAATAAAAACACGCATATCAACCTTGTTATGCTCTAAGAAGTCCAGCCCAACAAAAATATGCAGTTGAATCACTTCAAATCCGATCCATGAAATCTCAACAATCCCGTGAAACTCTAAGCCTATGTTTTGTGCAAACTCGACGTACCAGCCTATATTTCGATTCTAAAAGACCTACCAACCCTGTTTAGTCGTGACAGGGTGGTATCAATCCATAGAATCAGTTTAATCCGGCTAAAACTCTAGCAAATCTCGCCTGCAAGTCACGTTGTAAAACTAAAAATTTAAATTCAGTTTTCCCGCCAAAATTCTGGAGAAGAGAAAGTTCGCCCCCTAACCAGAGTAGGGGTGCGAATAGTAGTTATCTTGGTAGTGCCCCTTAGGTTGCCCCTTATCCAAACCGGGGTCCGTTTAGCAACTGTCCTCTGAGGGTGCCTTTGACAACTTTTCGAGCCGATTTTTCCAAAAATGTTTATTGGCCAAAAATACCTACACAAACATAAAATACCATAATAAGTACAAAAATGAGCACTATCAATATATAGAAGCGAGACAAATTAGATACAAAAATGAGTCTATCAAATACCCCCAAACTTATTATTTGCTAGTCCTCGAGCAAAAATAAAATAAAATCCTAACTCAATGTCGCAGGCATCGTCGATTGCATTTAGCGTATGCAATAAGCCTTTAAACTCCTAGGTGGCCCTAGTGGTCGAGTTATAGTCTCGGGATGGCTTACTAGAGATATACCCACAAAACCTTTACTCCAAATCCTAGCTATCTACGCAGAACCTTGGAACAACACTAAAGAATCTCCTTGGTTTGCATACTCTCGTTGACTACAGGAGGAAGTACTCGGATGCGAAATTCCAATTGTTGTACACGAGTTTGCACTCAAGCATACTAATATTCATATATAAGTGACAGAGCTATACTCAGATAGTCGCACTATGGACATCAATATCCGGAGTCAAAAAATCACATGGATAGATTAAGAGATGGATATAGAAAAACATATATGGTTTTGATGTTGACTAGGTGAACGGTGTTTCTCATATCTGTCTTAAGGCCACTGCCAAAATGAACCTATCCTAATGGATTGAGATACTGGTCTGAATAATATCAACACAACTTGCATATATAAGGGAACCAGTGGTCGATAATCCTAATTCTAGATCAACTCGTCTGACATATACAAGGGAACCAGCGATCGATTTATTGAACATTAACACGTTATTATTAGGGTATATTATTTATATGTCCCTACTTTTGACACCCAATAAATATATCCTTATACAAAAATACATATGTCCCAACTTTTTAATAACCTTATCCATTTAAAATTAGATTACTTTAATGCCCTTACCCATATAATATTTTTCTTTATTTCAAAAATGGAACAAATTTTTCCTCTATGACTTTACCACCACCACCAACATTCAACTACCATTCCACCACCACCGTTCAATAACCACCACCAACCAACCGCTGCCACCACTAATATTCCACCACTACTCCTTTACCACCACCAACAGTCCTCCACCACCACTAGTCTGTCACCACCACAACTAGTCCGCCACCACCACCACCGTCGTCGCCTTCGCCACCACTGGTTCATATATTTTTGTATCAACAACAGTAGTTGTTCAAAAAAAAAAGAACCAACAGTAGAAGTTGATCCAATTTAGGGGATCAACAACGGTAGTTGATCCAATTTAGGGGATCAACAACGGTAGTTGATCCAAAAAAAAGGATCAACAGTAGAAGTTTATCCAGTAAATTGGATCAACAATTAAAGGTGATCCATGTAAATGGAGTGAACTTGGCGTAAGTCGAACACGCATTATATGACATGTAGTCAGTCATGCTACCATTGCACCACAAATTCAAGAGTTCGGATCAACAACAGTAGTTGATCCCATAAAAATTTGGGTCAATAACAGTAGTTGATACCATAAAAAATTGGGTCAACAACAATAGTTGATCCATAAATAGGATCAACAATAGTAGTTGATCCCATAAAAAATTAGGTCAACAATAAGAGTTGATCCATAAATGGGATCAATAACAGTAGTTGATCCCAACTTCTTCTCAAACTCCGGCCACATCTAGCATGAAATCTCCAAAACAATATGACAAATCACGCAACCGAATTCCAACAATATGTATCCCACTAATCACATTCATCTTCACCAATACTTGCAAGCTCAAGCTCAATTCAACATCTGCAATAATAGGTAATCAGAATTTTTATAAACACATCAACCTATAATAATAGGTAATCGGAATTTTTACAAACACATCAACCTAAGCGGCTTAGTTTACAAATGAAAAAGAAAAAGACTAGGAGCGATCTTTCTCTACTGGAAATAAAGCAAGATAACAATATTAAGCAGAGTATTTAACATCAAAACAATATATGAGAAAAATCAAAGACATACTTTTCCATCCATGCTAACTATTAACCAACATATGTTATATGCAATCAGAATTCTTACAAACACATCAACTTAAGCAGAGTAGTTTACAGCAAAACAATATATGAGAAAAATCCAAAAAATTAAAGCAAGATAACATCAGCCTCATAATTCCACAAACAAATCTACATCAGTATTCATTTTTCACAGGAGCATCGATAAGAAGAATTGAAATAAAACCTCAAACTTATCTCTATTGTTTTAGTAAAACGAATTCGGGGATTTTTTTTGTTTCTGAATTAAATTTTTTAATAGGTTCAGATCATCATCTCATGTGAAGCAGAAGAATAATAAACAGAAAACAATTATTAAAAGAAGAAATCAAAGAAGAGAAGAAAGAGCAAACCTGATGAGCGAACTTAGCTTTGAATTATGTTAATGCCATAAGAAAAATCCCATCTAATTTTCGAAAATCTTAATTCCAATTTCACAGTAACGAATTCAATTAAACCAAAAATTACAGAAATATGGTGATGATGATGATTGAGATGATTGTGGTGCTGGTGTTGGTTGCGTTCGTTACGGTGGCGACGGAGATGAAGTTGGTGGTGGCGACGGAGATGAACTGGTGGTGAGTTCGATCGTTTTTCTCCTGATGAGAAATAAAGAAGATGATAAGAGAAGCAGAAGTCAATACGATATAAAAGTTAAAGAATTGGATATATTTGGAAGCCCCTAAATTGTTGATGGGCCCCTGATGGGTTTATAGATAAAGAGGGACATAATTATTATGTGATAAGGATATTTTTATAGACCATCAAAAGTAGGGTCAATAATTCAATTACCACTTATTATTATTATCATTAATTTTTATTTTATTTTTAATTTTTCTTTTTAACAACATGATTAGATCTTGTGGATCCAGGCACATGCTTCTTGTCAGAAGATTACATGGTAATTCTCGTGGATCCTGCATTCCACGCTTGTTTAGGCGACGGAGACAGGGAGATCACACACATATTACTATCCAAGTGTTAATTTTTACTTATTTTTGAGAATTGTTCCATTTGGTCTAATTGGTATGGTCTGTTTTTTTTTAGTAACTCAATCACTCTATTTCACCCTAGCAGTGGTAACAACTTGAATCGTGAGCCCCACCTAATCACTTAGAGAAACATATTTTAAAAATAAAACAAAATAAAAACATAAGTGAAAAGGACTCAACGAGATATGGCGAAACTACCATGTTATTTCTAACACCTGAGCTATGTGCTTTTATGAATAGACTCTTTAGATGTTTTTATCTAATCAGATTGGTTCCTTAACTCCTACAACCAATATGCTTCCATCCACCTAGATTGGTTAGTGACATCCTTAATAAGCATAAATTTCTAGGCTCTGGAGTTTATTTATTGAAACAAAAAGGTAACAAAAAGTTTCTACCCCACCCCCAAACTTAAATCTAACATTGTCCTCAATGTTCTAAATAGAAAATTAAAAGCATGAACAAGGAGAAATTGTTACCATTTGAAGCAAAAGAGTTAAGGAAAGATATTATCATGTTGCATGAGCATGGGTTACCTCCCAAGAAGTGCTAAGTTTAAAGTCTTCAGCCAGACGTCATATACCACAAAATGGCTAAGTACCTTTCAAATCATATATCAATAGTCGAAATAATTGTGGATCAACAAAACCAAATAAAACTGCCACAATTATGAGACAACTGCACCAGATTAGAAAAATGAACAGACAAAGCACATCCTCATCCAATGTTTCCTTCAAGACAACTGGGTTTTTCTATGGTGTCCACTTGGGCTTCATATGAGTGTCTTGACAAATATATTCTTCTGAACTATGGGTTTCTAATTCTTGGATTTCCTCCCAGACAGTACTAGGCTCGATTCCCAAGTTAAGGACTTCTAATGGGAAAATTTGATAATCACTACCCCCAAACTTAGAATTTTGGGTGTCTCTAGATAGACTAATCACAATATTCCTAATTTCTAAACCATCATGTTCCTGAAAAAGGTCAATTGCTTTCTCTAAGTTGTAATTAGGTGGTTTATCCTCTAAATGCATTTGAGGCATACAAACCGTAGGACTTATATGTTTCATATCCTCTATGGTCAACCTTAAAGTTTCCTTATTGTCTTGAAGAATGATCTCTAGCATACTGTCATGATCGAAAACTATAATCACAGGCAAAGTCTCAGATGGGCCTAAA
Source organism: Papaver bracteatum (assembly GCA_023529315.1). Taxonomy (NCBI): domain Eukaryota; kingdom Viridiplantae; phylum Streptophyta; class Magnoliopsida; order Ranunculales; family Papaveraceae; genus Papaver; species Papaver bracteatum. The sequence goes on from JAJJWX010004510.1 coordinate 309,164, forward strand.
AATGCATAATTAGGGTCCAACTAAGGAGGCTCTTCAGGCTCTTCTAAATAAGGGATTAAAGTAGATCTGGAATCTAGTAATGGTTCGAACCTAGCTTTCTATTTATCAATATATAACACAGGAATAGAATCCAACATAGCATTTACTTGTTCAATGTTGTTATCTTCGTCGAAATCAATGCTAAAGTGGGCTAGACAACTCTCTAATGGATCTTCCGATACGATGTTTGGTAATGACTCCTGAAATAAGGTTCCTATCATGTTCACCTCTTCAATGCACGTGTCATCTAGCTCAGAATGTAGCTTATTGACATTTAAAATATTCAACTCAATAGTCATATTACCAAAAGAAAGATTCATAATACCATTTCGACAGTGTATGATCGCATTAGACGTAGCTAAAAATGGGCGACCTAAAATCACAGGTATCTGGTTCTCTGGGTCAAGGACATGTTGGGTATCTAAGACCACGAAATCCACAGGATAAATAAACTTTTCCACCTCAATTAGAACATCTTCTATCACTCCACGAGGAATTTTAACAGACCTGTCAGCTAACTGGAGTGTTATCTTGGTAGGTTTCAACTCACCGAGCCCTAGCTGTAAGTACACATGGTACGAAAGTAAGTTCACACTAGCTCTTAAGTCCAGTAAATCTTTTTCTACCCGATTTTTTCCTATCGTGCAAGCCATGGTAGGGGCACCTGGGTCTTTATACTTAGGAGTTGTGGTGTTCTGAATGATCGAACTTACATGACTAGCTAAAAAGGCTTTTTTAGGGACACTAAGCTTGCGCTTTCGCGTACACATATCCTTGAGGAACTTGGCATAAGCCGGCAGCTGCCTAATTTCTTCTAATAACGGAAGGTTTATGGTAACTTTCTTAAAAACCTTCATTATGTCATTAAAGTTGGATTCACTCTTTGTTGGTACTAGTAACTGTGGAAATGGGGCTTTAGGCATAAAATAGGGCCTCTCGGGAACCGAATTGGCATCGTCATAAATTTTATCAGTCTCCTCAGCTATGGATGGTCCTGGGGGGTGAACTATAGTATGCTCACTATCGGGCATGGTTACCTGATTGTCTACAACTCTACCACTCCTAAGGGTGCTAATACCATTCAATTGATGTCATGGTTTTTCACCGACTTCATGAACTCCTCTAGGGATAGGTTGTGATTGACTAGGAAACCTACCTTTTTCTATCAAAGAATCATTAATCAGACTAACTTGGGTTTTTAACTCGGAAATAGCCTGAGAATTATCTTGGACCATCTTTTTATTTTCATCTAAACCTTGTATCATTGATTGGTGAAACATTGAAGTTTGTTGGGTTAACAAGGCGATATATTCCTCTAGACTTAAAATTTTCTTTTGGACTGATTTTGAAACTGAGCTGGTTCTATAGGATTCTTAGTATATCCAAAACCTGGGGGAGCATTCAAATTACTAAACTGACCTTGATTCTGGTCCTTAGACCATGAAAGGTTCGGATGGTTTCTCCAACCAGGATTATAAGTTTCTGAATATGGGTCAATTTTTTGACGGTTATCGAACCTAGTGTTATTATAAAGAGCATTGGCTTGCTCTTCAAAAGTCCGGCCTTCCCAAAAAGGCTATACTCTACCACTAGTGTGACCCAATTCTAAAGCTTCTAACCTTTTAGCTATTGCCATAATTTTGGCATCTGATTCGTAGCCTCCTTCTAACCTATTAACATTTCCTCCGCCTAGAATTATTGTTTTCTTGGGTTCCCTACTATTTTCCAATTGTTAGGTTTTCTCGGCAATTTCATTCAAAAATTTCATTGCCACATCAACAGTTTGGTTTTCAAACCCACTAGTGCATAGAGACTCAACCATGGTTGTTGTCGAATAATCTAAACCCTCATAAAGGATCTGAACTAGCCTAACCTTTTCTAAACCATGATAAGGACATTGGGATAATAAATCATTGAACCTTTCCAAATACCTATACAATGATTCTCCCTCTTGCTTAGGGAAAAACTTATTGAAAAAGGCAGATGTCAATTGCTCATAGGTTTCAATTGAATCGGAAGTCAAACTGTATAGCCAAGATTTGGCTTTATCTTTTAGGGAGAAAGGGATAACCTAAGTTTCAACGCATCATCATCTAAGCCTCTAATTCTTAGGGTACTACAAATTTCCTCAAAATCCCTAACATGGAAATATGTGTTTTCATTTTCCTTCCCTAAAAATATTGGGAGCATCTGTAAGGTCCCAGATTTAAGTTCATAGTATGCCTCTGTTTCAGATAACTTGATACACGAAGGACGGGTGGTCCTAGTAGGGTTTAACAAAGTTTTCAAAGTTGCCATTTCTGGCACTACAGTAGTCCTAGGTTTCTCACCAAAAGACGGATGTTCATAACTAGGTTGTCCGAGAATAGAGGTTTCTAAATTAAGGTAATCAAGATCCTTGTTTCCTAATATAGAACCACTAGGTTTTTCTTTAACAAACCGACCAAATGCGTCTTTTTTTCGTTCAGGCATACACAAGAATTCAACAAAAATCTGTGCACATGCAAATGCTGGGCTCACTAATTTAGGTAAGCTTGGGTTACCACAACAAAATATACCCAAAGGTACGAGGCTGAGGTTTATGGACTTTCAGTTGGTAACTCCCAAAAGGCCCAAGGCACGGGTTCAGCTTACTAATCCACAAGTTTTCCTAAACTCGGTGATCTGACGAGAGATGCGATTGGTGTGGGCAACTGTGTTTTTTTTATAATAATAATAAATAAAAATAAAAAAACCAAACCAAACCAAATAAAAGAAGTTACAATTCCAAAAGAAAATAAAGAAACAAATAAATAAAAGTCCAAAAATAATATCTCCGGTTTCTCCTTTTTTAGCAAGTTCAACTTTCCACTTATAGCTTCAAGTCAATCATGCACAAAAAAAACAAAAATTCCAAAGACGTAAAATAGAACAAAAAATCTAAAACAAAAAATACAAAACCTAAAAATAAAATAAACCTAAATACAAGTCCGCATCGGCGGCGCCAAAAATTGATGTGGTTTTTAAAGTTGTTGTAAAGTGGTAAGAAAGATGAAGTTCACTCAGACTTGTAATAGATGATTTTCAGAATTAAATTAAAATGAATAACTCAAATAAAGTTGTATCAAAATTATAAAAGCACTGAGACAAAGGATTCCACCAATCTCCAATTTTTATGTGATTTAATCTAATCAATATTCATGCAACTCTTTATGTTTAAAGTGATTCCAATATTTTGCATATGTAGATTTCCAAAATAACAAGTGTATTTCGAAAGCATGGAATATCAAAAACCTAGGTCTAAGCATATCCTATCAAGAGAAATCACAATTGCTTAACGAAAACCATTCAATCAATTCTCAATCAAGGAAAATAATCATAAAAGAGCTTACAAAAATTAATTAAATAGAAATTACCATAAAAATCATGGAAAATCGACTTCCTCCGTCGCCTCAGCAATGGGGTTTCGCTCCTCATGTTGTAGGTATGCTCAAAAGTTGATTAAAAAGAATAAAAGATATAAAGAAGTGTTTGTAACAAATATAAGTGTTACATAACCCACTGTTACAGAGACCTTAACAGAACTGTTGCGAACTTTGATTAATTGTTATAGAAGTTGTGACAAAAGGTATGGAATTTGAAAGTAAAAGTCACCGAATAAACGTCTGTCTTCTTCTGTTGTTATGTGTTCTTCTTCTTCCTCTTCTCTGCAACCTCCTAAACTTCTCTGAAACTACCCCAAGGATTACATACCCCTTTTAGTGACTCCTAGCAACCCTTTTTATAGCCAACAGAAGTCCTAAAACTCGATTTAATTCCTTCCTTTCTTCGGCAGAAAGTCTTGGACTTCTCCACTTTCCAAATTCTTCTTTATGCGTTTCTTATCCGGACATGTCATTCCAGTACCTCTACTAGATAGATACGAATCTCAGGGAAGGTTATTTTCCTTAAATCTCTCGTAACTGCCAAATATAATCAAAAGAAATCCCGAAACTTCCATCACCTCTGTTTCGCTCCAACACAATTATACAGCCCAATCTGTTCGATAAAAACATGCACATCAACCCTATTATGCTGTAAGAAGTCCAGCCCAACGAAAATATGCAGTTGAATCACTTCAAATCCGATCCATGAAATCTCAACAATCCCGTGAAACTCCAAGCCTCTGTTTTGTCCAAACTCGACGTACCAGCCTATATTTTTGATTCTAGAATACCTACCAACCCTGTTTGGTCGTGACAGGGTGGTATCAATCCATAGCAACAATTTATTTCGGCTATAACTCCAGCAAATCTCGCTTGCAAGTCACGCTGTAAAACTGAAATTTTGAATTCAGTTTTCCCGCCAAAATTCTGGAGAAGAGAAAGTTCTCCCTGTAACCAGAGTAGGGTGCGAATAGTTGTTGTCTTGGGAGTGCTCCTTATCCAAACCGGGGTCCGTTTAGCAAGTGTTCTCCGGGGTGCCTTTGACAACTTTTCGAGCCGATTTTTCCAAAAATGTTTATTGGCCAAAAATACCTACACGCATAAAATACCATAATAAGTACAAAAATGAGCACTATCAATATATAGAAGCGAGACAAATTAGACACAAAAATGTGTCTATCAGTTCACGTGGTCTAACAGACAAGTAGGATATGTGTTCATCGTAGAAGGACTCGATCGTGGGCTTTGCAATAAGATGTGTTTAGACTACTAATCAAATGTAGTGATATGGCACTTACCTCGTATCGTGTTAGACCATGCACCATTTATGATGATACAAGGAGCAATGTCCAATCTCCGACACACTTCATTCAGAATTGAGCGCCTTTGGTTCTTACATCCTCACTTCAAGGACATTGTGGCATTAGGATGGAGTCAAACTCAATACCCTTCACCACAACTAAATCTGCTGAGTAAATTAAAGACTACTGCCATAAACTTACACCAATAAGCGAAATCAACTTTTGGTCATCTTTCGTCCCTCATCAAAGCTGCTGAAGTCGTAGTTCAATATGCACAACATCAATGTGCCACTCTATTTGGAAGTGTGGCCACGCCTATGCTTGGACGGACCCTCTTTTTATCGACAAATCAGGTCGCTCTAAACCTGCCACAGTATTAAAAGAGGCAAAATTATGCCAGATGGTCACAATGCCAAATTGACTTTCCAAAACCGCGCCAAATTAAAGTAATTATGGCCATGGCCACCGATTGCATAATTACTTTAATGTGGCCATGGCACCGATTGCATAAAAACGCCACCGTGTCACGGCCATGCCACACGCGCTGATTAGGGTTTTGATATGCCAAACCCTAATTTAGATAAAGTTTCCACGCCAACCAAGTCAAGTAATTCTCCTAAGGCCTTAAGTTTGATATATCAACAGGGGGCCAATGTTGCCGGAGCCATATTTGGGTCTAACACCAATATGTCAAAATAGCTGCCGCGGCTACGTCAGGCGCCACTATGCCACTGACATTTGTTAAATATGCCATCATACCATCGGAATATGATGCCACTTTTCTATTATCGTATGCCAATGGAATGTGGCCATAATCAACGACCACCCTTTCTCACATGCACAATCTCAGTCGTCCAAATTCGCCACAGAATTGACAGGTCTGTGGCAAGTTTTAGGCGACCAGACCAGACAAGCCTAATAGCATCACATGTTATTTTCATGCGGCAAGTCTTTGACTTGACACACATGGCTATCTGCTACTTAGTTGGAATACAATTAATCAGAATATCTAAGTCTTGCATACAAGACTCGTTTAACAATTTGCTACACATTTTCCACAAAAATGCTCGAGACATCAAATATGTCACAAACTGGGGGATGCTAATCAGGGTATTGGTCTGGCGGTTTACAACGTACGGCGTGCAACACGCCCATTATAAGAAAGTGTCAGAAAGCAGGGAATTTAGTGGCGGCAAGAAGTAGTGGGTGTAAACTAACCCCACTTCTCCATAGTGGGACCGTGGTCTCTGGCATTTACACATGACCCCACTTCTCCATCACTCAATCACTCCCACTTTCTAAGAGATCAGGGTGAATTCAATATGACTTGTATAAATAGGTTTTACATATTTCAACAAAAATACAAGTTTTGGTTAGAACAACAACACAGTATCCGGAAAAATACCAAAGAACTGATAGCTTACATTCCGCAAGCCAATTCCAAATTCTGATACAAGTCATAAAATAGCGACACCTTCAGAATTAACCATTCTGGTCTCAACACCTTCTTCGTTTCACTCCCTAGGACCAACCCTTCTCCTGCACTTTGTGACCAAAGCAAGACTGGAACGACCATTTCTTGGTTTAGGCCAGGATTGTACAGATTGATCTCTCAAATCTAAAGTACTCTCGTGCAGTGCATTTTTTTTTAGGTTTGATTCATTTCTCATCCACACACCCAAATTTACCCAAACAAGCAGAAACAGTTTTTACCCATAAACAACTGGCAACCACAGTGGGGGGGGGGGGGGGGTTAAATCTCTCCGTTGCAAATTCAATTCTCAATTTCATTTCTATCCCAATTGGTCTTAGTCTTAATTCAATCATTAACTAAAACCCGTTTCAATCAAAGATTCCAATTTCCAGATGTATTCGGGTCATTCAAACCTTTCAAGAGCAATGAATAGCCGAAAGCCATCCACCATGGAGAGCATGATAAAAATGTTAGAGGATATGGCTATAAACCAAGTTGATATTATTAGGCAGCAAAATGAAATGCTTCGTATCCTGAAGAGTATGATAAGTCGAGTGTGGAAAGAATCAGCGAGTACCTATCAGAAAGATCTCACCAATTTTCAGAATAATACGAAGGACGTTCAATATTTGGCCAAGGCATGTACTTATACCAATGAAGATACAGACGGATCACGTGGCCATGTTATACAAGAATAGAAAAAGAACAACTAATTGGATTCTGCCAACGACAGAGAGCCAAGACAGTTTCACAAGACCAAGGAAGGAGACTTGCCAGGTATGCTACAGTGTCTACAGGACAAGGGTAAAGATCCGGCTCATGAAGCTTTGTTGGAAAACATTTATCTCCAAACCTTTGCGGAGGTTCAAAGAGTTGTCCAACAGTCCGCGGCCACGACTTCTTTACTTAAGAGAGAGGCACCTGAAGAGGGGGAAATCTGCCAAGACGCCTATGGAAACGAACAATATCCAGCCCAACCACCTCGTGTTAATGCCACTGACGCAGATCCCGCAAGAAAAATTACCCGTCAGCAATATGGTAGAAGTAAACGGTCCACTCATGAATCAATGATCGCTCAAGCGTCAACTCCTCCTTTTAAAAGAGCTTTATACCAAATCCTTCTAGAACTCCCACCACAGCAACCATTGATGTGTAGAAGCTATACCCAGAATATCCACGCTTCCCATTGCCCATCAGAAGAGTCCTAGAGTTACTGGAAATTTGGGTACGAGAGAGGGTGGTCCAACTACCCTCGGTATGGCATCCACCAACTAATGAAGATATGCTTGATTCAAGACATTTCCATTATCACAGATTCATCCATCATCCTAATAGTGAATGCAATGCTCTGAAGCGCATCGTACAAGAAAGAATAGATTCAGGGGAATTGCATCTGGGGACTGGAGATTCTCCGCCTTTCCGCGGATCAACATAAAGATGTTACACAAATAATAAAGGATGACTGGGGACTTCTCGCGGCTAGGATGGCATCACATAATGAACTTGGATTTTCTCTTGAAGATTCAGTTTGTTGAAAGACACTTAAGCGGGTAAGTTTTGTTGAACATTGTTTGCGCAACTCACGTTTTGAATGTGCTGGAAAACTGACCCAGGCATCAGTTCCATGTTGACGACAAAAGCCAATAACCCATTTGTTCTAAAATTTCATACCATTCCCATATTTTCCCTTTCTCATGCAATACTTTCTTTTTTCTAAATAGTTGCACTACTTGCATTCAAGATTTGGATTCTAATGTATTATTTGATTTAAGTACCATTACTTTCAGAAAAATTACTCACAAGACCATTCAAAAAATGAACCAATTCAGAAAATCCTTATAAAGCAACCATCTATCAATCAAAAAATAGAAAATCAAACCATAAAAGAGGCATATTTTGCCTTTTCAGGAAAAAAAAAACCTAAGAGAAGGAAGTTCAGAAAAATAAAAGACATCAAAGGGAAATTATTCAACAACAGCTTGTTCTTCTTGGAGAAAACATCCTTCATAATTTGAAGAGCCGCCTGTTTCAGTTTCAACTCCTGAGACAACTTTTCGATTTCTGCTTCTTGTTGATTGATCAAATCCGCGGAGGGACCTTCGACCGTTTTAGCCTGCAACTTTTGGATCTTGGAGAATCCTTCGCGGAACTAAGAGGCGTTAAACTCAAAGTCTACACACATATCTCGGTGGAACTTCTATCTTGAGACTATCTTTAGAAACAGTGTGGCCAGTCATATTGCACATGTCATGAATTGAAGTAAGGCTTCTTCCACACGCTTGACCAACGCTAATCGGCTAGTGATCTTTTTAGTTATGGCGATATGTCCATACCTTTCCCATATTTTGGTATACAGTTCCGCATACTTAACTGGTACACTGAAGCCTCCAATCAACATGTGACCTTCAAAAGGAGCCAAGAATAGAGGGACGAAAGCATCCCCCGCAACTGAATCAATGACCAACAAAGGTTCCTTAGCAACAATTGTGCCAGTAGCCACGAAAGCATTTTCCTCCATTTGAAGCATAGATGGAAACGAAGCTATATCTTCACTGTGACGAATCTCCATCTCAAGGTTATCCCCAAGAATGGTTTGTTCCTGTAATATCACCGATTGAGCATTTATTCCAAATAAATAGCCCAAAAAAAAAACATGCAGAAAACTCACTGACTCATCTGTGGGCCCACTAGAAGAAGACTCATCGCTTCATTCAGAAGTGCTCTTCTCGTTGCCACTGGATCCCGAGATTTCCTCCTCTTCAGATTCTTCTTCATCTTCAAGAGACTCAGTGTCGCTGACCTCTTCCTCAAGAGGCGCCATTTTTTTATTATGGTCAAGTCTGGCAAAGACGTTCGAGTTGTCAAGATCCTGAATTAAAAAAAGAGGAGATGTTCAACGACGAAATGTAAAATTTGTGCAATTCAGCCAAGTTAGTAAGGAAATCATATGTACTTGCATGTTGAAAGAACTGAAAGTCACAAGAGCTATCGAATTCAATTGGAAGCCGCCTGCACGATTTTTCAACCTTCGCTCCCTTTCTTGGAGACTGTCTGCATCCGGGCTAGAAGATTTTTGCTTGCCCGAATGAAGCTTCTTCAACAGTTTATGTTTTGCTAAAACCGCAGAGGAAGGTCTGCCACGTGAATCCGTCATAATATCATGCACGAATTGATGAATGGAAAGAAACTCATCCTACCAGAAAACATTATATTTAGGAGTTGTCACTTGTTTTCTCCCTGGGAGCAGAAAAGGGAGACTCTTATGAGGGGCAAAGACGCGGTTATCACGAACAGCTAGCAATAATTCTTTTAGAGGCGTCAACTGACGGTGGAATGGGACCCCTTGATCAAATCCCATATGCCGAAAAACCCTGTCAATGTTATAAGGAACCACTTCACAAGATCCTCTGAAAAAAGATGGAACATATCCAGGTATGCAGCTACGCATGAACACGGCTTCTCCAACACTCATATTTTCTCCATAAGAATGTAACACTATGTCCGGGGCGGTTGCAAAAACGTTTGGCTGGACTATGGACGCATAAACCGGAGCCCAGGGACGGAAGTTTATTGCATATGCGTTGTCAAGGAAATCAATAAGCCATGAGCCAAGTCTCGGACTCCTCTTCAACCAAAGAAGTATCTTGGAGCCGCCATATGAATCAGGAGATGAAGTTATCGGATTAGGAGCATAATCTTTGAAATGCTCCCATAGCCATGCTTGGAGGAAGGCGGCATGAACATACGAGTTTACCTTCATATACCTATTAGAAACATACATGTCTGCTGCTAAGTGATCCAGAAGGGTGTACAAAGAACTAAGGAACAAACTGCCGATGGGAAGAGCAACGCCTTTTGCCAGTTTGATAGCAAATTTGATGAGCTTCTGCCTTATCTCCTTCTTTCCAGAGCCATCATCATAAATATCTCTGGATAACCACAGGGATAAAAAAGCAGTAACACGGAGTGTATCATCCAACACCTGATCCGGCTTCGGATCATCAAGGAACCCTTCAGACACCCACCAGTTATAAAAGCACTTTTCCTCATAATCCTTCCGAACATATCCTGTTGATTTCGTGACCAAAGTGGCATGCATTTTTTTCTTCTTCCTCAGACAAGATAATGTCAAGATTCCCTATTATTGGAAGACTTGACAGAACGGCTACGCTTTCCAAAGTAATGGTCATCTCACCCCATCCACATATAGCCGTGTGAGTTTCTGGACATCATCTGAAGATAAAAGTAATCAAATCAAACCTGCAGCGTCTTTTCTGATTTGAAGTGTCACAGATTTTGACACCCCACTTTCGCACCTTCCATGGAAATATATCAGTCTTATACTTCGAAGCCGAATACAAGAGAAATTCTTTGTGGCAATTATTGGATTTTTCATATCCCTTAAATCAGCCCACAAACACTACTCCTACCCATTTCATTACTCATGATGAACAGTAACGAACAGTACGAAACAATGGTTAATAGTGCAAACAGTGCCGAACAGTGTGGCAAATAGTGACAAACTGTTATAAATAGTGACAAACAGTAACAGTGGGAATTATGTTTATTTTTTTGCGCATGCAGAAGAAGAAAAAGACTAGCGCCGAAAAAGAAAGAAGGGAAAAAAAGAAAAGGACGATTCCAATTTCGCATGCGAAGGAAGAGAGACATGCGGCTGATGTTTTTGTCAAAAAAAAGGACAATCACGAGCGACAATGTTGAAAAAAGAAGAAGAAAATCAAATGCATGCAGAGCGGAAAAATAAAAAAGAGTTGGTGATTTTTATATATAAATAGAAATCATGCGAAGAGAAAGAACCAGACAACATTTCATAAGAGAATGAGAGGAGGAGGACGAGTACTTCCTTTACTTCAATAGAGGAAAAAAGAATAGGTTTCCACCCAAACCACACAACACAAGGTTTTCACCCAAACCACACAACACAAGGTTTCCACCCAAACCACACCACAACACAAGGTTTCTGCCCAAACCACAATCCAAAAATCTAGGTTTCCATCCAAACCAAGAAGAATTACTGTTTCTCAAATAGAAAATATTTCTTCTCACATGTTTCAAGTCTCCATGTATTGTGTCATTTAATCAAAGAGAAATAAAATTTTCTTCCTACACAATAGTTATCATTGTCTTGTGCATTTATAGTTCATTTTGAGAAAACTCAAAAAATAAGAAGATTAAATCAAGTATTGTCTTTAAGTTTTTAAAAGATTAGCATTAAATTGCTAGTACTTTAACTACTTTCAGCATACTTAACGGAAGCAAGCAATCGTCGTAAGAATCCTTTCAAATTTAAATATCATATTTCAAGTATATTAATTACCTATCTTTTCGGTAAATTATGTAGTCATACGGGAACAGAATGGTTTTCCATTTCATAGTAACACCGCGACTACTCTTTGCATTACATAAAAAATTGTGTTTTGTTATTAATTTTCCAAGTGGGATAAATCAAAGTGTGGGTATAAAGCGGAATTCCCTCCCACATTAGACCCATTGTCAAAAAAATAAAGTTTGCATTAATTTTATTTTTATTGAGCCAATCTGCAGGTTAATTGTTTAATTTTGAGATTTCATTCAAATTTCTTCTCAATAAAACCAAGGTTTCCACCCAAACCACCAAACAAGGTTTTCCACCCAAAACCACCAGAAAACAAGGTTTTCCACCCAAAACCACCACAAAACAAGGTTTCCACCCAAACCACAACAAAAACACGGTTTTCCACCCAAAACCACCACAAAACAAGGTTTTCCACCCAAACCACAAAACAAGGTTTCCACCAAAACCATAACAAAAGGATCAAAAAACCAAGGTTTCCACCCAAAACACCACAAAAGAAAAACCACTACAAAAGAAAGAAACCACATCTCCATAGTCGAAGTTCCGCCCAACTTATAACTATGTCTCTTTTCTAAATAGCTCATGCATGAAAATCTATTCTCAATAAATTATAAACATTTTCCCCTTTAATCATGAAGTAGAGGCCAATCTATTGATTGGGCGGCTGATGGGTGCCTAACACCTTCCCATCCCGTACTAGAATCTCCTTACCCAGAACTCTCTAATAGCAGACCATCAACATGAAAGTCATAACTAGTTTTGTTTTCCTCAAAAGAATTCAAACTAGTTAAAAGGGTCCTGACTTCCCTTAGTCAGGTGGCGACTTCAAATCTACCTCTCTTTTCCTCTTTGCAGAGTTGGCCCTCTTACTAACGAACTAGTAAGAAATTATCTCTGCCAGACCCTGTGTGCTAAACATCCACGAACGGATGAGCACATGGACCTCGCCCCATAACAATTGTGGACAAAAGAATAGACCGGCACTCGACCCATGCATAGGCCTCGATTTCTATAGTGGAGACTTCACTAGGGACAAAGAATAGACCGGCTCTCGATGTTTAGCACACAGGGTCTATGTGCTCATCCGTTCGTGGATGTTTAGCACACAGGGTCTGGCCCCATAACAATTATGGACAAAGAATAGACCGCTACTCGACCCGTGCATATGACTGATTTCTACAGTGGCGACTTCACTGGGGACAAAGAATAGACCGGCTCTCGACCCGTGCATAGTCCTCGATTTCTACAGTGGCGACTTCACTGGGGATAAAGAATAATCCGACACTCGACCCGTGCCAGAACATCGATTTCTACAGTGGCGACTCTGCTGGGACATAAATAAGAGATTCGACTTGAAAAATGATTAAAAGGAAAATGTTTTTTTTACTAATATTTATTTGAGAAAGGTTCATATTTCAGGTACCATCGTTGGTTGTGAACCATTGAAGCTTATGGATCCTACAACTAGAAGTGTTACCAGAAAAGATGCTGCCACAACTGTTAAAGTGTATTTCTGCGAAGGAATCAAGTCCTCAAGAACGAAAAGGTCTTTTAACAAGGATGTCGTTCATAAAAAAATTCATGGTGACACAAGCTTTCCTGAACATGAAAAACATGTTATCAACTTAAAAGAGGTTGCAAATGAATTCCTTAGCCGGAAAAGGAGTTTCAAGTATCGCATCAAATCCGCCATAAAGAAAGTAATGTCTTATAAGGATAAGTTAAAAAGATTTGAGAAAGCTTTATCCATTCTAGAAGCTCAACTCAATGATTTTTTAAGTCTCTCTGAAAATGAAGAAGATTTTCCCGACGAGTATAGCAAAGAAGAAAAAATGCAAGAAATAGAAATCTCCAGGTTGCAAGAAGTCGCAATGACACCGGATCAACTCCAAGAAGGCACTACACAAGTATGCATGGACTATACGAGTGTTGAACAACAACTTCCTGAGGCGGATGATTACCCGATCTACAATGGCATGGAATCACCAATTCTTCACCTTAACTCATATCTCTCATATATGGAGAAATGGGAGATAAACGAAGAGAGTAATCTAAAGCACTACTTCAGTCATAGCCTAACTAGCGGGGCAACAATATGGTATTCAACCAATGACTGATTTCTACAAGCAGCGTGGACATAAATGATCAATGCCTTCATCGAGTATTTTTCAAAGATTCAACCAGAGCTGATCAATCAAAACTTGGAGCAGTGCCTCGAAGAACAAAAAGAAAGGTTCTGGAAGACCAACGCTAAAAGGAGGGAGGAAACATCGGATAGAAGCGTCTACATGATAATTCCCAACGAAGCAGCAGCCTGCCATTCTTAGGCATACCAGATGTAGTTGCAGAATAACCTACAACTACACCCTCAGTAGAATTAGTAAAAACTCAAGAAGTTCTTGATGATGAATAACAATTTTCTTATTAATGTTCTCAATTGATTACAAAGAAATATCTAAATGGAACAAGAATAGTTACAACTTTCTCTATTCTCTTTCCTAAGATATTTTCTAACACTCACTAAAAGAACCTCTCGATTTTTACATTTGAACTCCTATTTATA
>JAJJWX010004511.1:0-41851 GCA_023529315.1 Papaver bracteatum
AGGGTAACCGTGATAGACCTAACCATCCATGATGGAGACAATGTCAAGTTAGAAGGAAATGCCGAAAGACAAAGCGACTTTCACAATGTAGTCTTAGTCCTGGTTAGAAATCTCGGGGTATGGAGGAAGTTCGGGATGGCATATGTATGGGAATTATACGTTTACAGCAGAGATCGATTCGGGTAATCGGTTCGTTATTCCGTAGTAGTTTGGAACGGCATACATAAGTGTATAATCCTGCTTTTAAGATATGATTTTCGCCATGAAAATTTGGCTACATCAAATTAATAGAAAGTAGATTTTCAAGATTATATTGGAATGAAAAGTGATGATTTAAATCAAGTTTTGTGTGTTATATAGATAATACATTAAAAATATACAACAACAAACAACATAGTGTTAATTGGTTGAGCCTTCTATAGTAGAATCTAAGGGTCATGAGTTCAAGTCCGACGTAGTCCATATCTTTTTAATTAGTCTTAAAAATTCTTTGGATCATGTACTCAATGACTCCAACACAGCTAATCGACAGTCAAGTGAGTCATCACTAGTCACCTGATCAACTATGCAGCATTTAATCGATACGTGATTCCCAATTTTCATTGATAAATCCAAAATACCCATATAATGCGCCAACCAATGTATGTTTCAATAATTCGGTTGATTCGAATAGTGTTGCAATCATTCACCAATTACTAACTAGGGTCTTAGTTGACCTGATTACTACTCTCTCTCAAAATAGGAAACTTATCATCATCAACAAATCTGAGCGTAATATCAAAACTCAGAAGAAAGTGGAAGATGCTTAAGGTTTAGAAGGCTAGTCAATAGAAAATCAGAATCCAAAGGTCACACAAAAGTTATGAGAGCAAGAGCAAATGATATAAGTTGTTGAAGTTCATGATACCAAGACATTATACGTTGCAAGATCCAAGTGTTAAAGTCCCTTCCGATGATGCTGTGTAAATTTTTGTCTTGTTATTACTCTGCTTTAAAAACAAATGAAAAAAATGAAAAAAAGTTTAAATTTTGTTCAATAAGGCCATAGGGAAGATAACTGGAAGGAAGTTTCAAGTAAGAAATCAAAGAGAAGAGTTAATTGTCAAAGTTCTGCATTAGGTCAAGAGTTTATCATCACAATGAAGTCAAGAAGACGTTGTTTCAATCGGCACCATTGAGAGAGTCGAAGAGATGACAATTGTTGCTTGTTAGTCCGCTTTCCATCCGCACAAGATCTTTCTAGTAATCGTTCAACTCATCACACGTAATTAGTCCAAAACTGTGCAGCAGATGTCTCTCTCATCTTTATCTCTCCTAATCTTATCCACCGTAGTTGATGCATCTTACAATGTTTATCTAGTCTGTAACGATATATCTTTATCTACAGAGCGATTTATGTTCTCTATTCATTATTCAAATTTAGAGCAGGATACCTTTAATTTCTTTGGCATCTTCGATATAGGTTGAGAATATTATGTTCTCATAGCTCTTTGGATACTCGGTGACCAATTAGAAGTCAAGGTTTTGTGGGCACCTCACAGTAGAAGCCCTTAAAAGTTAATTAGGTCAGCAGGGCCATTTAGTGAGTTAAATTTTATTTTCTAAATTAGTTTTAACAAAGTTAGAAAATAAATAAGTTTGGGGGTATTTGATAGATACACTTTTGTCTGCGGTGTCTCGGTGCCTCATTGTTAGTGTTTGATTTTGTACTTATTATGGTGTTTTTAAGATTGTGTAGGTGTTTTTGGAGGAATACACTTGTGTGGAAAAAGTTGCTTAAAAAGTTCTATTTGGACCCCCAGAGAAAAGTGATAAAGGCACCCTCCCTTTGGATAATGGGCACCTACTATTCGCACCCCCAGTTTGGTTAGGGGGACACCATCTTCATCATTTCAAATTTCTGGTTTTGGCGGGAAAAACAATTCTCAAATGGCATAATTAGGGTTGGCGATTTGAGCTTGTTGCGGTGAGATTAGTCTCAGTAATTGATTGGTATGTTTTACATGGGATAGATAGGGATGATAGAGGTGTTGGATTCGATCCGGTTTGGGTTTGGAATTTTGAGAAGAAACGAGTGGCAACATCGCATAATCGAAGGAGATATGACAAGATTTCACGAGCAGCACAGGATTTTGCACGTATTTGGAAGGACCTAACAACTATTTGGAGTGTGAAGGATTTCATTATGGCAATTTGGCAGCTTCAGAACACGTGGAGAAATAAAAAAATCTATTGTTTCCTAAACTGGCATTGAAGAATAATGCCGAGTAATAATGGAGAATTTTATGAAGTTATTGCGTGATATTTCGAGGCTGTTGGGTTGTAAATAGTTGTTGGGATAGCATAGAGGGGTTACAGAGAATTGGGAGAGTTTAGAGCATCACAGAGAAACTTAAAATCGACAAACCGTGAAAATTATTTTTTTGGTGTAGATAAGAACACGAAGAAGATATGACCACTTAGACAGTCGTTCATCCTACTGATGAATCTGACGGTTAGCGTGATTACATGCTACAACACCAAATGACACTTTAAATATATCATTTCTACCTTGATTAGGTTTGTAACAAAATAAGTGTTACAAACCCGGTTTTATTGTTTTCTCCTATTTTTAATCATTTGTAAACACTTTGAGCAATGAAATCAACTTTTGAGCGTGTTTCCAACATGATGATGAGCTAATTCTCCCACAACCAAGGCAATGAGGAAGCTATTTACATGAATAATTGGTAACTATTTTATTTTCTAATTTATAATTCACTCCAATTAACGATTTTATGGAGTTTTAAATTGTTTGCTAATTTTTTAATTAGTTGTGATTCAACTGATAGGTTATACTTGTTTAGTCAATTGATAACCTATGCTTAGTGAATACAATTAACATTTGAGAATATGTCGATTATTGGTGAATTAAGAAACAAGGGACTTAAAGATAATTAGAGGTTTAGTTATTTACCATCATTCATTCAGTGTAATAGTGGAATCAATGTCTTGGTTATTTCTAATATCTTGAAATCAATTTTGCATTAAGTCTTTATTTTTAAGTTTTATAAGTCTAAAATCTATTGCTTTCACAAGTATCAACGAACTATTTACTACAACAACTTTGATTTCACATCATAGCTCTATGTAATACATCTTACAAAATAATTTCCAAAATCATGTCAAGGTAATGAAAAACTCGGTGAGTAAAGTGATTTCACCATTACAAGCCGCAGATGTACCAGTGAAGACAGACACGGATAATATTCAACTTGCACAAGAAATAATACATTCAATGAAAGATAAGAAGAGAGAAGACAAGATCTGGCTCTAAAATTGACATGTACAAAGCCTTTGATAGGATGAAATGGCCTTTATCAAAGATGTAATGTTACATATGGGATTTTGCGAAGATTGGTGTAATCTCATCATGCGTGCATTATAACTACTGAATATCCATCATATTAAATGAATCACCATGTGTTCGGACCATTTACAATAAGTGGGCTAAACAACTCTTCAACCCATTTACAATAAGTGGGTAAACAACTTTTCAACCCAAGAAAGGAATTTGTTTGGTTCATGGATTGATGTCTAAGCCCACTGGAAGCTACTAACCTAATTTGATAGCTTCTAAGGACCAAGTAAACATTCAAACCCTGGAAGTTACTGATCACTAAGAAGAGGAGGAATCAGTTAGAGACCAGACCCTGGAAGTATATTCAAACAATTAGAAGTTACCCGATCCACTGATCCACAGAAAAAGGTGGGATTAGTTAAAGATCAAGTATGTTCAAACCTGGAGGTTACAGATCCTCGAAAAATGGGGGAAACAGAAGAAGACTTGGTATAACTGGAGGTTGTAGATCCTAAAAATAAGGAAATTGGTTTTGACCATGATGAACCTGGAAAGCATTTTTGTCCAGATACATGGTCAAAATGTATCTAGATGGAAACTGGACTGGATACAATTCCTCCATTTCCTATAAATAGAAGAGGAATTACAACAGGAAGGTACACATTTTCTAATCCTTTTCTCTCCACAAAAACCTGTTTAGAGCTCCTTACTCATTGAGGCATCGGAGTGTCCTTGCAGGTACCCCCCCTCATTTTCTTTATTCATCAAGAGTGTTAGAAAGCTAAGAGCATTGAGGAGCTGAGTAGGATCTTTTCCATCATCAAGAACGAATCACGAGGAAAAGTTGTGGATCATCTCAACAGTTTACAAATCATCTGTCGGGTAGTAATCTTACGCCATCCAACGGTTAAGATTATATCATTTCTGTACAAATCTCGAGGACGTTGTAGGAATATTTTTTCTACAACATCTTTTGGCGCCGGCTAAGGGGAGAGAAGGATCAGATTTAGATTCATGGCAGCATCGCAGGAAAATCAAAATAATGGGAATGACAACATCGACACCAGAGTCCGAGGGAATCATAGAGACGTCGATCACCCATTTCAGGAAGGAGTTGAAATATCACCAACAACAACAGCATCAAGATGTCCTTCTGCAAGAACTTATCCCCAGGGGATAAGTAGAGGAAATCGATGGGTACGTGTCTCAACTCCACCTATAAGTGATACTTCTAATCTTAATGTATCTCCAATGGGTGGTAACCAACCCCAAACAAATATGATAAACTCACGTCCGAACTCCTTGCCAATAGGGGCCTTCGTTTGGCCTCGCGTATTGTACAAGCGGATAGGACAGTGGAAACACCTGTGGATTTGACACTGCGAGAAAGATTGCAAGAGTTAGAAAAAGAAAACAGACTACTGAAAGCGTCCCTGGAAAAGAGACCACAAACTGGTAGCACCCAACATTCGCAAAGTGTCACTTCGCACCGACATGCACGACCTTCACACGGGGGTTGGCGAGCACCTCTGGGGCGGAACGAACACGATGGGAGACGCAGATCACCCGAAATACTCGCTACAAAGGATCGTGAGCCGAATCACCCCTACGAAAGCAATCGCTTCAACGAAGAAGCTGAGCGACAATCTGGACCAAGCAATTGGCAGAACAACATGCGCGAAAGAGAGCAGTACCTCAACGATCGAAGAAGAAAAGAGGACCTCGATGGGCGAAAAATAAAGGAGCATCGTGACGAAACCCGGCGCTCGAATAAACATAAACATGAGAAAGCAAAGTCGAGGAAGAACAAGGAGTTAGTCATAAATGAACGAATACGTTGAGAAACTGAAGGAGATTCTTCAAAAATGGAGGAACTCAATAAAAAAAAGCTAGGAGAAATGATCGAGCAGGTACTGGCTCAGAAACAATCTAGGGAAGAAAGGCTACAAGTCTTAGCGATGAAAAGGTTGATGGACTCACCTTTCGTCGAAGAAATAAGCCGGTTTCTCCCACCAACAAACTTTGTGCAGCCCCAGTTCAAGGAGCTATTTGACGGGAAGAGCGGAAATCCGGTAGAACATGTCCAACAATTCCAAGCTTTAATGAGTCTGTGGGGATACAACGATGAGTTGTTATGCAGAACTTTTCCTGTAATGATGACAGGTAAAGCTTTGACTTGGTTCTCACAATTAGAGTCAAACTCAATTGCGGACTTCGGGATGTTGTCAGACGCTTTTTTCGAGCAATACAAGATCAATCTGGTAAACAAAAAAGGTAGCATTCACCTATTTGGATTACATCAGGAAGCAAATGAAAGTTTGGCAGATTTTAACCGACAATTTCGTCAAGAAGTTGGAGAAGTCGGCGCGGTCGATGCTGGGCTCATCATTGAAGCATACAAGAATGCCTTGCCTTATGATGAATTCGGTATATTCAATTCCTTAACAGTACAACTAGTAGGGAATCTCAAAGAACTATATGCAAGAGAAGATAGCTATGCAAGGGCGGAAAAAGAAAAAAGAGCAAAGTTGTCACGGACGAAAGGATCAGCAAAGGTGCCATCCAAGGTGAGACACCATCCTGATGAAAGTACAAAGAAGAAGGATCGCGAGAGATCGAAAGGCCAAGGTGAAGAAGCAAATGACTCTAAATAAGGGCAACGGAGAGATGGATTGAAGTATCCAAGCCTAAACATCGGAATGGGAGAACTCCACAAAAAAATCATAGATTCTCTCCCTATACCAAGACCGCTATTCGAAGATACTAAAGGCAAAAGAGATAAAAGCAAAATTTGCGCCTATCATAACGACCATAGGCATACCACGGACACTTGCCGAACTCTAGCGTCTGAAGTCCAAAAAATGATCGATGAAGGAAATCTCCAACAGTATGTGAAGAAGGACCCGTTGCATATCAACGTACTAAATCTACAAGAAATATTAGTAAGCCACGCAAAAAATAATTCTACTTCAAGAAAGGCTCATGAGAACGCGACGCGCCTGAAGATACGACAAATACAAGATTGGAGAATCTCGAACAAGGTGGATTACGTTAACCTGATAGGCACCGAAACTCTGGAAGAAGCTAAGACCGAGATATCATTTACAAATGCTGACTTTGACGGAGTCTATCGTCCACATAATGATGCGATTGTGATTCTAGCCCTCATTGGAATGTACAAGGTGCGATGTGTCTTGATTGATACTGGGAGCTCAATAAGCGTCATTTTTTCTGGAGCATACTCCTCAATGAATCTCAACGAGGGGCAAGTTGAAGTAGACGACAATCCGATTGTCGGGTTCAGTGGTGAAACTATGACTGCAATTGGAAGGGTAAATTTTCCAACCACTATAGGAGGAAAAACGGTCATGCAATACTTCTCACTGCTTGATTGTCGTGCGCCTTATAATGCTATACTTGGTCGTGATTGGATCAATTCCATGGAAGTAATAACTTCCACAGTCCATCAATGTTTAAAATTTGTCACACCAGCTGAGGTAGTGAAGGTCAGAAGCGATCAGGAGGCATCTCACAAGTGTCATGAAAGCGCAATGGAGGAATACCGGAAGTCAGAAGTGAAGGGATGTGAGATACTCCAAGTCGAGAAGAAGTTATAACAACCAAAGCATTTCCCTCTCACCTATCAGGAGAAAGGGAAAGAAGGGCCACCGACGATCGAAAGGTTGTTAGAGGTACAAATCGGAGATCAAGAAGAGCACACTACCTACATCGAAGCAGAGCTGCCAGAAGACGAACGTGAAAATCTGATTTCTCTTTTAAAAGAGAAAAAAGATTTATTCACTTGGATCTTGAAGAACATGCCAGGAATCGACCCCACCATTGCCTGTCATCGACTAGATATTCGAGAGAATTATAAACCAGTAAGGCAAAAACCACGCAAGATGGCTCCGGAACGCAAAGCGAAGGTGGCAGAGGAAATATAAAGGATGCTAGAAGAAGGAATTATCAGGACAGTGCGGTACCCGAAATGGCTAGCAAATATTGTTGCAGTACCAAAGAAAAATGGTAAAATAAGGGTGTGTATTGATTTCACGAACTTGAATAAAGCATGTCCAAGTGATCCTTACCCGTTGCCCAGAATCCCAGATTTGGTCGATGCTACATCTGGATATAAGTGGTTGTCCTTTATGGATGGATATTCTGGTTATAATCAGATACCATTATATGAAGATGATCAAGAACACACTACATTCATTACCGATAAAGAAGTCTAATGCTATGTTGTTATGCCATTTGGTCTGAAAAATGCTGGAGCAACCTACTAGCGTCTAGTGAACGAAATGTTCAAGGATATGATAGGCAATACTATGAAAGTATACATCGATGATATGGTGGTAAAGTCTGAACAAAAGTTGTCTCATATCCTAGACCTCAAAAAAACATTCGAGCGTCTGAGGCAATATGGAATGAAGCTGAACCCAGCTAAGTGCTCATTTGGGCTCACATCTGGGAAGTTTCTTGGTTACATGATGACACATAGAGGAATTGAAGCAAACCTAGAACAGATCAGGGCGATACTCGATATGCCATCACCAAAAAATAAGAAAGAAGTGCAAAATATTACTGAAAGGTTGGCTGCTCTCAAGCGATTCATATCTCGAGATTCGGATAAGTTCAAGCCATTTTTCCAAATCTTAAAGAAGGCGGAAAATTTTGGATGGAACGAAGATTGTGAGCGCGCTCTTAATGAAATCAAAAGGTATTCAACTTCACCTCCAGTCCTTTCAAGTCCAAGAACGGGTCAAACCATTTATATATACCTTGCTTCAAGTGATTACGCGGTAAGTGCGGTCATATTCGTACGAGAACCTTATGAGAAACCTGTCTACTTCGTTAGTAAATCCATAACGGAGGCGGAGACAAGGTACTCAAAGATTGAGAAGATAGCACTGGCACTAGTACACGCGGCAAAACATTTAAGACCATATTTAGGTGGAGGACGACAGATTATGGTATACATGGAATACCCATTAAGAAACGTGCTTGATGAAGCAGATGATTCAAGCAGGCTTGCTACGTGGGCAACCTACCTCGGCGCATACGGGATCACCTACGAGCCAAGAACAGTCGAGAAAGGGCATGCACTAGCGTCATTAATGGAAGATTTTCCTGTAGATGATATTTCATTATCAGAGTCAATCATCGACGATGAAATCCTATAATAAGTAGAAGAAAATCTGATTCCTCTACCATGGGAGTATTCTAAAGAAGTCAAAACATTCTCGAACGAGAGAGATGTACCGACTAATTTTGTGGATCCATCAGAGTTACCAGAAGACGAAGAAAGACTATGTAAGTTATATACCGATGGGTCTGCAAACACCAATGAAGCTGGAATTGGATGTTTATTGATCTCTCCAGACGGTTTGCAGATGGAAAAGGCAATCCGACTAGGATTCTCAGCCTCCAACAATCAATCCGAGTACGAAGCAGCGATATCCGGATTAAAAACTACATTGCACCTGGGGGCGCGAAGAGTGAAACTGACAACCGACTCAATGATAGTGGCACATCAATTTACTGGGTCATATAAAGCGAAGAATGAAAAATTGGCATCTTATATCGAATGTATAACTGAATTGGCCAAGAAGTTCGACGTTTTCAGCATCGAGGAAAAACCGAGGGTGGAGAATAGGCATGCAGATGCACTTGCATACCTATCATCAGCTGTGGAGTCTGATACCACAAGGTATATCGTTGTCGAATTCCAGGAATTTCCAAGCATTCAGGAGGGCTCTTCTGCAACAAATTTTATATACAACAATGAAGTTGGTGAATCTACGCAAGAAAATTCACCAGAAGGAGAAGAGAATGATCCCATGGATAAATATCAAGCCGGGAAAATATCAAAAAATGCATGGAGGTACGTATTTATCGAAGGTGAACTCTACAAAAAACCAATTGCAATGGAGCCATATTTGCGTTGTGTGACTCCAGATGTAGGAAAGCAGTTGATGGTCGAAGCACATGAGGGATGTTGCGGGAATCATTCAAGTGGAAGGAGCTTAGCACACAAACTCTTATCTCAGGGGTACTTTTGGCCTTACATATAAAGGGACGTAAAGGAATACGCCAAGAAATGTGTGCCATGTCAACTGCAAGGCCCTCTTCTAAAAAGGCCAGCCAATGAGTTGCACCCCATTATGAGCCCTTGACCCTTCAGTATGTGGGGATTGGACATCGTAGGTCCATTTCCTACTGCACCTGGGGGTGTCAAGTATTTTTTGGTGGCAACTGATTATTTTACCAAATGGGTAGAAGCGGTAGCTTTGGTACGAACTGAAGCAGTACATGTCCGAAAATTTATTTGGGAAAACATAATATGCAGGTGCGGCATACCATCTAACATCATATCTGACAACGGAAAGCAGTTTGATTCGGAAACGATCAAGTCTCTATGAAGGATTGCACATCAAGCACAATTTCTCCACTCCATATTATGCGCAAAGTAATGGACAAGCTGAAGCAACCAATCGGGTGATCCTGGACAACCTTAAACGAACTCTAGATAAAGCTAAAGGGAGATGAACAGAATTCTTACCCGGGGTCTTGTGGGCATATAGAATTACACCAAGGAGGTTAACAGGATTTGCACCATTTACGTTAGCTTACGGAGTGGAAGTTGTGGCCCCGGTGGAATTACTTGTTCCAACAACAATGACGTTAGCCGAACGTTCAGGCCAGAATTCGGAAATCATATCAAGGGATAAGGAACTTCTCGAAGATGTTCGAGAAGAAGCATCTAGAAGGTTAGCCATATATCAACAGTCCATGAAGTTTCAATACAACAAGAAAGTTCGAGAACGAGTATTTCAGCCAGGAGAACAAGTGTTACGCAAGACCAGGCCTAGCACACTTGATCCCAATAGTGGAAAGTTGAATGCTAATTGGGAAGGTCCTTACCTCATTAATAGGCCTGCCGGCGGCGGAGCATACTGGCTTAAAAAATTCAATGGCCACATAGAGCCAAAGCCATGGAATTCTTTCAATTTGAAAAAATTCTATCATTAATGTAATGATTATTTCCTTATAATAAACGATTTTTATCTACGCTTAAAGATCAGACTAATATGGATGGATATCCATAACGAGAAGGTCAAAGCACATCGATGACAATACAATGTTCATATTCTCTAATTGGGGAAGACATATCTCATGAGGTAAACCTAAACGATTGCTTAATTGTTTGCATTATTCGTACTTCATAGTCCTATAACAAATTTATAATTCACATACAAAGTGAACAATTCGTAAACAAATGCATGATGCACACACTTCGGTATTAGCCAGGGTCGTTTAGTAATAACACTTGCATAGCTAAGATCGGACATAAAACTTCAGGCATACTAGCCAGAGCTGTTAAACAATAACTCTCACACAGCTAGCACCGATCCCAACTTGGCTTTGATTAGAGGAAATATTTCAAAAAAAAAAATTATATTCCTTGCACGGTCTTAGTCAATACTTGCGCAAATTTGCGAGCAAGCTAAACCGGTTTAGCGCAGGCTCAAGAATAGCAAGAACCTTGTTCCATGGGCAATGGAATCCCATCTCAGGGCAATGAAAACCAAAAATCACTTGGATTAGATTAGAGGGCATAATTCAAGAAATGTCCCTTGCACGGTCTTTGTCATTACTTACGCAAATTAGCGAGAAAGCTGAACCTAAACTGGTTTAGCGCGGTCTCAAAAATTAGTAAGGACCTTGTTCCATGGGCAATGGAACCCCGCCCTAGGGTAATGAGAACTAAAAAAAAGTTTATAACTTGAAGCTCGGCGTTATGAAGATACGCCTGTAACTCCGGCAGCATAGCTTGGGGGCGTGAAGATAATAATGGCGAAATGGTCCATCCAGAATATTTTTCTTAATCCACCAACAAGTTGGGAATTAAGAGGGGGCGATGTTCGGACCATTTACAATAAGTGGGATAAACAACTCTTCAACCCATTTACAATAAGTGGGTAAACAACTCTTCAACCCAAGAAAGGAATTTGATTGGTTCATGGGTTGATGTCTAAGCCCACTGGAAGCTACTAACCAAATTTGATAGCTTCTAAGGACCAAGTAAACATTCAAACCCTGGATGTTACTGATCCCCAAGAAGAGGAGGAATTAGTTAGAGACCAGGTATATTCAAATCCTGGAAGTTACTGATCCATAGAAAAAGGTGGGATTAGTTACAGACCAAGTATGTTCAAACCCTGGAGGTTACAAATCCTCAGAAAAAGGGGGGAAACAGAAGAAGACTTGGTATAATCTGGAGGTTGTAGATCCTAAAAATAAGGAAATTGGTTTTGACCATGATGAACCTGGAAAGCATTTTTGTCCAGATACATGGTCAAAATGTATCTAGATGGAAACTGGACTGGATACAATTCCTCCATTTCCTATAAATAGAAGAGGAATTACAACCAGGAAGGTACACATTTTCTAATACATTTCTCTCCACAAAAACCTGTTTAGAGCTCCTTACTCATTGAGGCATCGGAGTGTCCTTGCAGGTACCCCCCTCATTTTATTTATTCATCAAGAGTGTTAGAAAGCTAAGAGCATTGATGAGCTGAGTAGGATCTTTTCCATCATCAAGAACGAATCACGAGGAAAAGTTGTGGATCATCTCAACGGTTTACAAATCATCTGTCAGGTAGTAATATTACGCCATCCAACGGTTAAGATTATATCATTTCTGTACAAATCTCGAGGACGTTATAGGAACATTTTTGCTACAACAGGAAGAAATGAAGAAAATCAGTTGACATGGTCTTTAAGGGTTACATGAGCTAAAACACATGTTAGACTTTTCATAGGTCTGTTCCTGAATTTATTTAGTGCTACAATCAGGGGCGGAGCCAGAATTTGTAGTTTGATGGGACAATATGAAAAGAATTTTGGCATCTTAACTAATCATAATGAAACCCACTACAAATTTTGATGTAAACATAAATATCTCTATTGAACACAGAAATACGAATCGATAATCATCAAGTCCCACCTTAAAAGAATCCACTCAAATATTAGTTGATGCAAACAGACATGATCAATTAGAACTTGCACAACAAAGATGAGAACACTGTGAAGGCTTCATTCTTTGTTGGGCTCCTCTTGTAGTCGCAGGAAATCCTACAACCACACCCTAGTGATAATCTATGAAATAATCTAAGAAACCATGATTAACAACTTGAAATCCTTTATTAAAACTTAGAACAAATACAAAGATGATAGAGGAAAACCCTAACTTGGGAAGCAAATAACTTTATCTCTCCTAAATATCTTATCTAAGCTCACCAAAAAGATCTCTCTCTACTACAAGGGCATTTCAATCCTTTTATAGGAGTTTACATAGTGGGGAACAGCTAATAAAGCCCATAATTTCGGATCTGGGACGCGTCGTTATCGCATGGATATTTATATTACCGCATGATTTCTTCACTGCCGCATAGGTCTTCACACTATTATCTTGACTTGGTGACGCCATCTGGTTCGTCATCCTGGATATGTTGTACGTGTTCGTGTTTGCTTACTACTAAAGGAATTATTTCGCAAACAAGAATTTACCCAATTAAAGTAGACATGCAAATGATACTGAAGGAAATCCAAACTCCGAAATATTAAACTCATATGGATTAAGAGTGTTTGGGTTGAAGGCTTTTTTGAACCTTTATGCTTTAAAAAGGGATAATAGCAGAGTTGACGATTATCCTGAGCTTGAACATATATTTGTGTTATGGGTGTTAGGAAAAGTTATGTTCCCCAATGCTAGCTCAGTGGCATTAATTGATTTTCTCAAGTCTTTAGAAGATTTAACTAAAGAGCCAAATTATGAATTGTGTTCTGCAATTTTAGTTGAGCTATACTTAAGTCTCGGTGAATGCTCGTGTAGGAATAAAAATATATTGAATTGATTTTGGGTCGTAGTGGAGGTAAGAACCACAACCATTTTCTATTATTTGATTCATTCATTATAGAGTTAATTTTTAAAAATTGTGGTGAATGTACTAATAAAACAATGTTCATCAACGTTGTTTTTTTAGTATTGGTGGTATACTTACTTCAAGATCTGCGAACCTAATCTTCGCGAAAGCCGGATAATTGGGTTGGTCAAATAAATGATAGTCAAAATATCGTTGTTGTTCAGAGGATGCAACAATTGTGTAGAACTAGCCATGCCGGTTTTTTCCCCTAAGTTACTTTAATGTTGAATATATGTTATGTTGGACTTATACATAGTTTTAATTATATTGATATATTACAAAATCAATACATGATAATATTAAAATTTTATTATAATAAGGTATAAGTCATGTTAATAGCATTGTATTTGATCAATGGGACTAGAGGCCTCTAATCTAAAATTTCATCCGAGTATTGGGATGAGTTTAGGTCCAAGACCGAACTCATTGCTCCAAGCTCCGAGATTCCCGACCGAGTAGGATCTTGGAGCGAGTCAAACTACTTTGGTTGTCATTTTTAGAATTTCTTGGTCAAATTTACTGATCCTACTCTATATCCCAGTGATGCGGGAGCACTTCAGCATTTAACTTCTACGTGGACGGATATCTCGTTTGCAGTTAATCATTTTTGTCAATTTATGCATGATCCAAGGGATACTCACTAGGATGTTTTAAAAAGTACACTTCGTTATCTTTGTTTGTACATAAAAATTACGCAATTTTAGGCACAAAACTCGATTAATTTGATGATGTGAAACTAGAGTTAGAAAGCATATATAAGATGAATAATGGAGACAAAGAATCTGACGTGCCTCCAAGAGTTATTCCTATGTCCACAGATAATAGGGGGGAATGTTTTAATAGTAATTCTGGAGTGATGATTATTTTCAATGATGTTGTAGTAAAAGGTTCGTTGAGACTTGTGAAAGCAGGTTTTTTAGACTTAATTTTTAAAGAAAAAAAATATAACAAACTCAAAATAAAATTTTGTGAAAATTATGGAGAGACCGGGGTTCAGGATTTCACCATTGACCAAAATTCATGTGATTTAATGTTAATGTTTATCATGCAATTTTAGACAATATAACTCCAATCAAAAGAAATTGTGATTCTAATCATTGCCTAAATTAGATTTTTAAAACATCAATTGTTAATCGCAAGCATGAAGTATCAAAAGCCCTAAACTAAGCATACTTCATCAAGAGAAAACACAACTAATTAATAAAAATCATTTACTCAATTTTCATTCAGTGTAAATAATCAAAACAGAATTGCATAAATAAATTTAAATAAATTTTACCACATAACTTTTGGACGAATGGCTTCCTCCATCGCCCCAGAGGATGGGTTTAGCTCATCATGTTGGAAAGACGCTCGAAATTTGATTTCATTGCTCAAAGGGTGTTTACAAATCTGAAAAATGATAAAGTAGGCAGTTTGCAATGTTGTATTTGCGTTACAAACTAGCTATTACAATGATGTGAATATCACAGACGAGAACTATACGCTATGGCTGTCGCAATGAATTCGATAGTTGTAATGTGTAGCAGTCACTATTGAACTTTCGTTGAAAGACTGCGGCAAAACCGAGAAAATGTAACGGTTTATGAACGACAGTCTTTAGCAGCTATATGTTCTTCGTGTTCTTCAATGGCAGCAGCAGCAGCAGGTCTCCCAAACTCGATTTTTCTCCACCCTATGCTTCCCTAATCACTCCATGCCCTTCTATGAAACCACAATATCCTTTTTATGCTCAAAATATCTATAGAGTCTCGACATTAACTCGAGAATAATCTGCCTTTACTCCCCTGCGTACGTGAATTTTTTTTTTTTATTTCTCTGCATGCGTCTGCTGGAGATTCTCACGTGATATTTTGAAGATCACACAGTCTAACACATTGATTCGTATTTAGAGGCATTCAAACATTGTCAAGCCATGCAAAAACCTCCCAAATATAGATAATGATACCCGAAATAACTATCCACCCTGTTTATCGTGTTTGTAGGAAATCTTCCTCCTTTAAAGATTTTAATGCACCAGAACATGTCATCTTCTCTTTTTAATTAGGTAGGGATAATATCTCGACAAAATCTCCAAAGAATACTCAGCCAAATCCAATCCAGTATCTGCACAAATGCAAACAAAGTTCCCGCCAAAATTCCCCTTTTGAAAATGAAGAAGATGATGTGCCCCTAACCATTGATGGGGTGCCAATAGCAGGTGGGTACCCCTTAGTGATTTGGGTACCCCTTATCCAAAATGGGGGTTCATTTAGCAAATTTCCTCCGGGGTGCCTTTAACAACTTTTCGTGCCGAAATTTCCAAAAATGTTTATTTCCAAAAATACCTAAAAATACATAAAAACACAATATTAGTCCAAATCGAACACTAACAATACAGAACATTGATGACAACTTAAACACAAAAATGTGTCTATCATGGAGCACTTCTATCTCAAGCGTGTTTGTCAAACTCGGTTAACTGTCTGACAAACTCCCTTTGGCTAACTTCGGTTAACTTTTAGAGAATTGCTCGGTCAAAGTCGGAAGCGTTGCTATCTCAAGATTGTTTGTCAAGTTTATTTAATCAAAACCATATACTTGATTTCTAGTATACTTATAGCTATGTCTCATATTAGGATAGAATGTGTAGTTGAGCTTTAGACTTCACGACGTTCACCAATTGAAGACGATGATATATTGAGGATCTTGGAAGAATTTCATCAACAAAAGGTATATGGAGACTAAGACTTATCCATCACTCAGAAATCTAGTCTATTCTATCTTCTAATGAGACTAAGTCGTTTATCTATATATACTTTTACATTATACACATTTGATATTTCGAGCCGAGGTTAACTCGCTTATTTATTTCTCGAAATATGTGTTGGAAGCTTTTTTGTTTAGCTATATTCATCATATTCTTGACAAGTTTAGTTGGAAACAATTTATTTGTCAGAAACTAAATATAATGTCAAAAGATGATCATGTGAAAATTACCTTGAACATCTTATATGATTTGTGTGAGACAATCATTTGATGTTAACTTGGGAAGTTTCGTATTTATTATTCGATCACTTGAAAATTACTTGAAGCTAATGGTTTGTGTGACACAACCATTGTCGTCTTCTAAGGATGTTTCAATGATTGAAATGAGAGTTTAGAACAATTACCCATATCTGGATACAACACGGTATGCATACCTAGTATGATAACTGTATTGTGATGATTCAGGTCCGAAACTCTTGTTTGCGTACCTAATATGCAAACGGATTTACCTGAGAAGTTCCAGAACACTTGTTTGTGT
The DNA here is from genome assembly GCA_023529315.1 of Papaver bracteatum. Taxonomy (NCBI): domain Eukaryota; kingdom Viridiplantae; phylum Streptophyta; class Magnoliopsida; order Ranunculales; family Papaveraceae; genus Papaver; species Papaver bracteatum. Next base: position 16,619 of record JAJJWX010004511.1, read on the forward strand.
ACCTAGTATGTGAAAGGGTTTACCTGAGTTGGGTCTGGAACAGTTGTTCGCAAACTGAGTTTGCGAACGGCCTGACTAGGCCAAGGTCCAGAGATGCTGTTCGCGTACCTGGTTGGAGAACACAGTGGTGAAGTTCTATAATCGGTCATGTATGATTCTCATACTCATGAACTAAAACATTTATGATTCAAGGAATGCAATCTTTGCAAACCGTGGCTTAATGTTCATGAATTGATTCTTGTATAAGTACTTTGTACGATTACGAATCAAACGTAGTTCGATTCAATTTGTTCATATAGTTTTCTATGAGATAGTAAGAAATTGAACAACTCTATTTGAAGCACAGTTAAATTCATTTGATTTTCTTTCATGATTGATTGATCTTCATATTTGATCTACAAGTGTTAGATGAATACAACTAAGACAAAAGTATTCATATGGCTAACTTCGGTTAACTGTTATTGAGCCAACTCAAGATACACATTTATTTACGGTAACCCAAATCTGAATGAAGGTATGTTTCCTTTGTGTGTAACAAGATAATATCATCTAACAGAGGAGATTGATTACTTTATTTTTAAGCAGAATTAGCTTGAATCTTAAATCAGGTTTTCATCTAACGGTGAATATTGAATACTTTGTTACTAAGATATCTTAGATTTGATTGGAAGAAACCCTGATTTGAAAGACTATATGAGGGAGAACTCTAGCAATGGGAAAACCTAATCCCCGCACTTTTGGGTGTTCTTAGTTGCAAACTAGATTCGATTCTCCTTTAACCTAGTTTTTTTTTCCAAAACTATTATTAGGTTAACAACTTGAAGACTTTATTGGGATTCGTGAAGCCAGATCCAACTATTTTCTCTTTAGTTGCGTATTCGGATCTTACTTGCTCTATCGTATTGAGTTTTATCTTCTCTAAGATTTACTCGAGATTTATCTTCGATGGGTAAGATATAAAAAGTAATCACAAAAAAATTTCGTCTCAGACTCTTGTGATTATGCAATAACTTTTCTTATTAATCGGTTGGGTTATTGTGAGGTGACTAATATTTTCTAAGCTACTCTTCGGGAGTATAAGACCGGATTATTAGTTGGTTCATGTTCACCTTGATTTTATCAAAAGACGGAACAAAAAATAAATAAAGAATAGACATGATATATGTGGGAGAAAGATTTATTTATAAGTCTTCGACTTTGGGTCGTAGCAACTCTTAGTTGTGGGTGATATCAGCTAAGGCAATCAAGTGCGCAGAATCCGACATGGTTCTAGAGGTGTAAGGAACGCGACTGTACCTTAATCGGTGTGAGACTTGGTTAGGGCCCAACTACATCCCAGTCTGACGTTAACTTGTAGTAGTCTAGAGTATGTAGCGGCTTGATACAGTGTGGTGTTCAAATCTGGACTAGGTCCCGTGGTTTTTTTTGCATTTGCGGTTTTCGCGTTAACAAAAATTCTTGTGTCTGTGTTATTTCTTTTTCGCATTATTTTTTATAAAATTGAAATATCACAGGTTGTACGTAGTTCAATCAGTTGATATATCCGACCTTGTTTGTTGGATAAAAATTGATTGACACTTGGTCATTTACTAGTCCAAAACTTGGTTTTTAGGACACTTGGGGAGTGGGAAAATTGACAGATCCTATATGTTGTTATACATTTTTACAGTTAGGATTTGTCGAAACATTTATTTCTGTTAAATTACAGAAAGAATTTGTCATGTTTTTTTGGTTATATTTTCCCCAAACTCCTTTAAAGTTCCACCCATATCGGAAGTGAACAACAACCCTTAAAGTCCCATTAATCGTACGGTCCTAGATTAGATTTAAAAACTACCTAAACTGAACACAAGAAGAACAAAAAGTCTCCCGTAATCTCCTCCTTCTTGTTTATCAACAATGAACTATCTCCTTAACTTCCCCACTCGATTCTCTTGATTTTGCTTCAATATGTTTTTCCTGATTTTCCTTTTCTTTGATTCGAGCGTTAAACTCCATAAAATTTATCACATAGATCCCTTTAGATTCCATCAAAATCCCTGATTTTTGAAGAAATTGGAATCGATTCTAATTCCTGATAGGAGTCAGAGATTTTTTTCTTTTTCTTTTTCGACTGTAAACATTTCTCTCTACATCTCCATCTTCTACCTAGCTATGTTGATTAAAGATATACACGAATTTATATTGGAATAGTGAAAGTGGTGGTGGATTGATAGCAAAGACAGTCGTGGATAAGAATCGTCATCAAAAAGGTGAAGAAACCCAGGGTGGATGAGAGCTAAAAAAGCGAAATCAGTTAAGACTTTTGTGATTTTAGTATAATTTTTATGTTTATTCATTTTCTCGGCTCAGTATTCCTTCAACAATTGAAGTTTTTCTTGGGATTAAGAGTCATCAACTCATGCTGGTGCTTGTTGATAAAAGGGGTAGGTTTATTTGCAGTTATAACAATAGATGTTTGTTCGTCAGAATTTCCAAAATTAATTTTCATTAGATCTTCTTGGTGGAAGTGTTTCTCATTGATGACTACTGATCGTTGTATATTTTCTCTTATGCAGTTATTGCAGATTTTTTTAGCTCAAGGGAACTTCCTGTGGTTGAAGGGATACAAGTGTCCAGAGAAGAAAGAAAAGCTCTGTGATTTCGAGATGCAAGTGAGCAATGTGTCATTAACTGTGGATTTTTTTTTTTTGAGTTCTTTATATGTTATTCAGAGTAAAAATCATCTATGGTAGTGTAGGCTGAAGGAAAGATCGGGAAAGATAAAAAAGAAACAATGGAAGAATTGGGTCTAGCATTTATAAGAGTAACTGATGATGCAAAAATGATTGTTGTTGGAGAGTATATATGAGAGAATCAAGGTAATATCATTTTAAGGAGGGTAAGACTAAGAAAAAGAGAACCAGGTGAATATTAAGTCCTTATTATCTCACATTTTGTGTAGTTTCACTTATGTTCTATTTTAAGTTGATGTTAGTGGATTCAACTGATGTTAGTTTGGAATAGCTCAACATTCGAACTTTCTCAACCTACTGGGATTATTGAAAAGTCCATTTACAAGTCTGATTCTCTATTCTTGGTGCTAGGGTGTTGTGCTCAAGGTAATAGTGTATAAGATAGACATTCAGTTTGTCAGGAAACTATGTCTTATAGTGGTTAAAACATTTCTTTAGATATGCTTCAAAAAGATAGTGCCTTCAAATGAAGTGGATAAATATAATGTATGTAATCTTGATACCTCTGTTTTATGTGAATTTTGGATTCTGGCTTAGATTACTCACTTGTTTTGGTCTCTGTTGATTATATGCTTTCATAACACTCTGTCGTTTTACGCATGTTTGGATATGTCCATTTACAAGTCTGTTATTTATTCTTGGTGCTAGGGTGTGGTGTTCAAGGTAATAAAATCTTTATAAGCTAGACATTAAGTTTGTTGGGAAACTATGTCTTATAGTTGTTGAGAAATCTCTTTAGCCATGATTCAAAAAGATAGTGCCTTAAATATAATGTACTTAATATTGATACTTCTCTTTTTATGTAAATTTTGTGTTTATGGCTCAGATTAGTCAACTTATTTAGGTGTCTGTTGGTTGTATGCGTTAATAACACTCTATAGTTTTAAGAATGTTTAGATATATCCACCAGATTATCTTCTAGAGGGTACCGTCCCATTTGATGTTAATTGGATTTACCCCATGTTTCCTGACTTATGTTTTCTAATCTATGTAGTGGCTTACAACAGTCCCATTTGATGTTAATTGGATTTACCCCATGTTTCCTGACTTATGTTTGCTAATCTATGCAGTGGCTTAAAACAGTGGATGTTGGATTTTTGGAAGGCCGGCGTCCTTTACTGGAAGATTTAGATGTTACTATCAATCATTGAAAAGGTTTATCTAAAGTTTATCTCTTACTGAAGGTAGATTGTATGATGAACAAAAGAATCTCAGGCATCTGGAAGTTGAATATGTTTTGATCTTTTTTTTTTTACTTCTTTGTTATATTAAACATGAAGTAGCTTCTGTTAGTTCTGGTTTCTCAAGTTGTAATTTTTATTTTATTGGTTGTAATTGAATTTAAATAAATTTTAATAAAATGGTTTGAATTTAATAATAAAATTCCATATGTTTACTTGCTTGTGAAAATAATGCTAATAAAAAAAAATAAAAAAAAATCATACCGGACTTAGCTGAATCATACGAGCAAAATCTGATTAGGGTGAAGCTGACTCTGCTAAATTATATTCTGCTGAATCTTAAAACCTATATTTCGACTAATGGAGACAGTTGTTATTTTAGGACAAACGAAATACGATGTAAATTTTTAACGGAAAGAGTCTGTCCTTTAAGAAATAGTACACCAAAAATATGACAGACTTTAGGACGGACAATATTTGTCCTATATGACTGTTTTCTGCAGTTTCTGCCTGTCCTAAATATTTTATTTTGGACTAGTGATTGGTCTTTGGTATCGTCCAAGTGATTTCTCATATCAATCAGACTCGTAGATTTCTATCTGTTTGATTTGTTGATTATATTGAGAAAGAGATTTAAACTTTTTGATATAAATATTGGTTGAGTCTCTCTTTTGAGTTGGTGCTTTTAGAATTAAGTTGGAGTTTAGTCCATACGGATTTACGAACGAATTATTGGGTGTGGTTGTTATACCCCCGCTTTTTCAATTGGTATCAAAGCAGGCAAACCAACTAAGACCTCATAACTCTGTGTTTATAGAAATATGATTTTTATGGACGAGTCTATCTATAATAACGTACCAGTTCAGAAATTACCAGATCCTTTTCAAATATTAAATTCACCTGAGAGAACTGTCATATCTAAACATCCTCGTGATGTAGAAACTGTTGGTAACTGGGAAACACGCCTTGAAGAACAGTTGGATGAACTTTCTGACGAAGGTGACTTGGATATTGATAGAGATGTTGATGAGGAAATATCATAGCATATTAAGTTGTTGAAACCGGTGGAAAATTTGACTGTAGTTGCAGGAATTCCCACAATACGTCCCTCACAAGAATTCATAATAATCAAGACATCTTTAAGATCAATAATCACACATTTTATTAATTGACTTATGAATTTTTACAGGAAATGAAATCAAGAATACAACCACTGTTCTAGACTTTCTCTCTCCTTAAAACTTTCTCACTACTCTAAAAAATGATCTCTCCCTCCCTTAAGACTGTTCGGCTCCTTATATAGGGTATTACATAGTGGATGACAGCTAATCTAGCCTTTATTTTCGGATCTGTCTTGCGAGATTCTCGCAAGCGTACAAATGTTTTATTCGCAATTTTCCTAAATATCGCAAGGTCTTCACATCTTTCTCATGTTTAGGCTGTCGTCATCTGTTGCGTCGCAAGAGTGTTATTGTTGCGATATTCTGATCCTACATCTTGCCTCTTCTCATGTCTTCTTTGTGAATGAGAGAATGTCATGAGAATTTGTGCTTCAAAATTCCGTGGTTGTTCAGTTCTATTGTAAAATTCTCTATCGTCTAGATTTCATGAATTAAGCATAACCGCCTCCACGTGACGATTATTCCCCTGCTCACCGGCACATTCAATGTTAACCGGTCATCACTTTTTTGTCTATTTATGAAGAGATCTAGTAGAGAGATAATTTCCTTCTTTTACTTCGTCTTCTTCATCTCCACGCTCTTTGTGAATTTTCATCATCTGCAACTTTTAATTTTTACGGATTCATCTTTCTGTTACTGTTCTCATGGAGTCATCAAGGTTAGTTTTCTTTTCTCTTCTTTTGATTTTGCTGAAAATGATTTCATCTACTGAAATTGTCTTATTTGATTTTGTTCGTCTTTATGTAATTCCCATACTGTTTATATTTCAGCAAAAACAACCCTAATACCAAATTTACAGTCCAAAACCCTATCATTCCCAAGGGTTCGCAACAAAAGAAAAGAAAGCCCGCGAATAACAAGGTAGTAAGAAAAAAATTTCTTTTAATAACAATATTGTTGCCTCTGTTTCTTATCTGGATTGTGATTCGCAGGGTGATGGAGATGTCAACAAACCCCCCAAGAGATCTCGTCATCTTAAAATTGTTGAGACTTCTATCTCATTTCCCATATTTACCCCTTCAATATCTCCTGTAATATCTTCGCAAGCTGAGTCCTCAATTCCTGTCTACGAAGGTATAACCACAGATTCTACCCCTTCAACTGATCTTCCTATAAGTGAAGTTCCTTTCATTAACCCTGCTGCGAATGAAATCATCTCCTCTCCTGCTACTAATGTTTCTAAGCTTAACTCCACCTCACCCCCAATCATTAATCTTCCTCAATCTTTACCTTCAAATGACGCATCTATAACGAAGAATGATTCAATTCCCTCACTTTCCATCATCACCACTTCTTCATCTGAATCCCTCCCTTTTGCTAAAGAAACTTTGGAAGGAATAAATATTGCTTTCAAGGTTTTATCTGATATTCTGGATGATGTCAAGAGATCTTCTATTGATCCTATTAAGTTTGGTATCTGCGAGATTTTGAGTAAGTACTTTGGTTCTGACAGAATGGCTTCACAAACATCCTTAGAAACAGAAGTTGAAGCTTTGAAGGAGCGTCTCCAAACCATGACCTTGGAATGTGGCACTCTTCGTCTTGAAAACCAAAAGCTTCAGAATATTTTGCTAGATTGTGATGATCTTCGCAAGAAGAACAAAGAATTAAAAGGTACTACTCTTTTATCTTTGCTATTGACTTATTCTACCCTTTTGCATACCCAAATCTCTTAAAATCCTTTGTTCGCCCTTTAAGTTTTAAAACAGAAACAAATAATGGAGAGATATCAATTTGAATCCGTCGCTGAAGAAGCCCTTGTGGACAGAGATGTTTTGATGGATCAATATAACCAATTAGATAACCTTTATACATACTATGTCGATCAAATAGATAATCTTACCAAGGAGAATACTCAATTAATTCAGAAGGAAAACTCATTAGGTAGTGAAATATCTCGCATATCTTATTCTTTGGCTAAAGCTAACTTGGAGATGGAACTTTATCAGATGAGAATAAAACTCTATCACAAGAGAAGCAAATTCTTTTAAATAAGGTGGAGATCTCTTCGCAACAGCTTAACATCTGCCAAAAGGTATATGATGATCAAGAACAATCCTTTCGCTCATTGAGAAGTGAACTTAAGGAAGTAACGAAATCTTCTGCTACTGAGAGAGATAAACTTATCCAGGGTAGAGTAACTTTAAGTGTAAAGGCAAGTTAACTCAAAGATCAATACTCCAAACTATAAGAATCCTACACTTCTCTTGCGAAGGAAAATACCTTACTCCTTTCTAAAGAAAAGAATCTTCAATCTCGCCTGAAAGGTTTAATTGGAGATGAATTTGACGATGCAATGGATCACTTGGAAAATAGTTGCTTGGCTTTAACTCAATATCTTATTTCTCAAAAAGAAGGTAGTCATAAAAATTTGACTGCCTCAACCATATTTTCCTTGTTGAGTCCTTTTGTGATATTTTCCTTGCGAATTCTTTGCCTGAATAATCTTTTGTGTTCTTCTTTTTCGCAGAATCTGAATAATCTTCGTTCCACTATTTCTATTTTGGAATCTAAATTTTCCAAGGTTCGCAAAGAGAAGGCATTACTTGCCTCTACCCTTTCTTGTTCTCGCGATCGGGCAGAAAGAAGGTTTGATTATCTTGTTTACTACAAGGATATGAAAAGCAGAAACCATCATAAAGCATTCCTTCACCAAGTTCATCTCAGGGATGAAGTTCTTGTGAATGATATCTTGCTGTCCAAATCTCTTCCTCCTACAACAGTCAAACCTTTGGAAGTAGATGATGATGAAGTTCCTCGTGCTCCCGATATATAGTGATTATCATTATGACAGTGATGAAGAAGTTATCTTTCAGGAAGATTTCGCAAATGAGGAAGAGATCCCTCCTAAAGAAGCAATTGTTGGTGATAACTCTATCTCTCAGGAAAATACCGCAAATGAGGAAGAAATCTCTCTTAAGGAAGCAACTGTTAGTGATAATTCAAATGAAGAAGAAGCTAGAGTAAATCAGAATAAAGAGAATGCTGGTGAAACTGAGAAAGCTGGCGAAGAGCGTCCTTTATCTCATTCTGGCGAAAAAGTTGATGAAGAAATTAACGTTGAAGTTTGAATTTCCTATGTAATTTATTTTCTTACGTTGTTTCATCTTCATTACTTTTTGAGAATGATGTACTTCAGTCACCTTTGAGATTAATTTGTTTTTTTAGTATTGTACTTTCTGGCGAGAAAGATAATTTCTTTTGTTTATTAATTCCCATACTTGCATCTCATTATCTTTCTTGCTATAAATGACCTGCATAATTAATAGTTAATGTTAAATTATTATTATTTTTTTGTTATATCATATGGTCTTATTTTGCCTTCCTAGTTAAAGTTTTTATTTTGCCACCTCTTGTCATTGTGACAAAATCGCAGGACGTCTGTGCACTTTCATGCAAAAACCCCTTGATCTTGCCTTAACTTTTTTCTCTTGTCATTTTTGTTGCGATAATATGAAAGGCCTAAATATTCTTGCGAAAGTAAAGCCCCATGACATTGCCGTCGTGCGACGAAATCGCAGGACATCTTTACACTTTCATGTATTGAATCTTTATCTTTTGTATTATTTTCTCTTCATGATTGTTGCACAAATATGACAAGCCTTGATACTCCCATGAGTAAAAATCCTCATGACATTAGATTTTTAAGACACTTATCAGCTCCCTAATGGAGGGTGCCGCCCTTATCTTCCCCCTGGTTTCCGATTCAAGGAGACGTACCTCTACCATACAAGGTTGTATCCTCCCATCCGGTCTTAACAACAACCAGTTGTTTTCGCATCCTCTTATCCCTTTTTCCTATATGGCTTATGGTTACAAGACTGCACCCTAAGTGGGGTTTTCTTCGGGCCGAGTGCAGCATAATCCAAGACTTGCTAATAATGGCCAGGTACGCTCAAGACACCTCAGGCACTAATCTTGGCTCAACCATGTACCTCAGCGCCTTGATCATATTCTTCACTCCTTAGGAGAGACCTTCTCACCTTAGTCTCCCAACCTAAGTCATATGATTAAGCTGAGAATCCAAGGCGCCTTTCCTAGATGGGATTTATTGACCCCAAATCTCCATGACTCGGGTTTCAGGGGCGGTGTAACCTTTTCGCTGAGCCATGCAACATGTACCCCATTCTATGACACACTTTAGGTCTTACATTTGCCTCTTGCGAAATTTTGATTTCGCGAACTAGGGTGTACGCCATAGTAGGTTCGCCCCTTTCTAGTATGTCATTAATTTTTGATTGTCTCTTTTTGGTATCATTTTATCTGCGAAATCTTCGCACATTCTCATTCTTTTTTTGATATGTATAATCTCACAGTTACTCTTTCATAAGGTTTTCTCATATATATGCATTTTGTTTTAATCATTCATTATTTCGCAGTCTACTCTTTTCCAAAACCTTTTATGGGTAATATTTATTTAGGTATAATCTGTTCGACGGTATATCAAGTCTATGACATGCATCTTTTCCCTCAGGATCCATCAGTTTATATGCCCCTGTTCCAACTATCTCCTTAATGATGTAAGGCCCGTCCCATTTTTTTGCTAGTTTCCCACCATTTTCTCGTTGATATATTGGTGTCTCTCGCAGCACCAAATCACCTGGTTGAAACTGACGTGTTTTGACACGTTTATTATACTCTCGGGCTAATCTTCACTTATAGTTTTCCATATGTTGTAGAGCCCTTTCTCTATTTTCTTCTAATTTATCAAGCTTGGTTAAAATCATACCCGCACTAAGATTTTTCTCCTAAGCCTCTCTTTTTGTTGTGGGAATAATAACTTCTGTTGGTAGCACAGCCTCAACTCCATATGTTAAACAAAAAGGTGACATTCCAGTAGCTTCTAGCCTAGTTGTGTTGTAAGCCCGGACTGCATTATGCACATGTTCGCACCATGCTCTATTATGTCCTTCTAACTTCTTCTTCAATATATCTGCAATTGTCTTATTTGTTACTTCTGCTTGTCCATTGGCATGTGGATATACATGGGTTTACTTCCCACATTTTATCTTAAATGCATTGAGTAACATTTCTATGTTCTGCCCTTCAAACTGTTTCCCATTATCAGATACAAATTGTGCGGGAATTCCAAATCTGCAAATGATATTTTCAAATATGAATGTAAAAATGTCTTTGTCACGAATATGCTATATTGCCTTTACTTCTGCCTATTTTGTGAAATAATCTGTAGCGACAATTAAATATATATTTTGTCCAGAACCCGGTAAAAACGGTCCCACAATGTCTAAACCCCACTTTCCAAAGGGCCATACACTTGTTGAAGATGTTAATGGTGCTCCACGTGCATGTATTTTCTTTCCGTGCCGCTGACAATCTTCGCAACGCCTTGATATTTGTTTCGCATCTTCATGCATATATGGCCAGTAATAACCTAGCATTTTCGTTTTGTATGCTAAAGATCTTCCTCCACTATGATTGCCAGCATCCCCAGAATGTAACACCTTTAACATTTCTTCTCCCTCTTTTCGTGTCAAACATCTAAGTGAACCTATTTCTTGGTGTTTCTTCTTTCGCCAAATATGCATGAAGTTCTGCTCTCCAATCTTCGACATTGGGTACTTGCTCTTCTTCTCTACCTTCTATTATCATTACATCTACCTCTTCCTCTTCTTCTTTATTGATTGATGGTGATAGAAGTGTTTGTATCTTTATGCATCTCACAGTTGGGTCTGTCATCATACTTGAAATGAAATCAAAAGCATCTGCAAGCCTATTATCTTTCCTTGATATATGTCTCCATTTTATCTTTGGGATTTTCGCTGACAATTCTTCAACAAGTTTCTTGTATTTCTTCAAAGATGGTTCATTTGTAGTGTATTCTCCTTTTATTTGGCGAATGACCAGCTGCAAATCACTGGTGATTCTCACATTTTCCAATTTCATTTCTATTGTGAATTTTAGGGCATGTATCACATCTTCATATTTTGTTTCATTATTAGTGGATGCGAACTCTAGTCTGAAAGAAAAAGCCATTTTGGTTTCTTCTGGTGAAATCAGGACAATTCCTACTCCATTACTTTCCCTATTTGATGATCCATCCACCAATATTTCCCATGGGCTCTGTCAAACATATCTCTTGGATTTCCATGTTCTTCTTCCACGTCCATCATTTCCTTTGCAGCTTCATCATCTTCTAGAGTAAATTCTGCCAAGAAGTCTGCGACAACTTGTGATTTTGGTGAAAATAATATTTTACTTAATTTTGAAATGTCCTACTTGTGCATTCCATCTCTCAACCCTGCCTGACCTTTTTGAATTCTTCATCACTGATTCAATTGGTACCTTTGTCAGCACTCTTACTTTGTGTGCCTGAAAATATATGCGAAGTTTAAATGTTGCATAGACTAATGACAGAATTAGTTTTTCGATTTTTGAGTAATTTTTCTCTACGACATTGAATGTTTTTCTGATGTAGTAGATCGGTCTTTCAACTCCTGCGTCTAGTCGCAATAACACATCACTCAATGCATGCGAAGTTATCGCAAGATAAATTAATAGTTCTTCTCCTGGTTCCGATTTTTGTAAAATAGAGGTATATGTTCTTTTATTCCTTGGAAGGCTTTCTCATATTTACCTGTCCATCTGAATTTTGTACCCTTTTTGAGTATGTTGAAAAAATGCTTACATTTATCTGATGATCGCGAAATGAACCTTAATTTCTAACTAAGACAAGAGTCCGTTTAACTTCTGTACATCCTTTACCGTCGCTGGTGTGGGTATGTCACGAATTGCTTGCACTTTCTCTGGATCAACTTGTATTCCTTCTTTCGATACAATGTAACCTAAAAAAATTCCTGACGCAACCCCAAAAATATACTTCTCTGGATTGATGTTAAAGTGCCGCGAAGGTTCAAAAATTTCCTTCAGATCTTGTACATGGTCTTTAGCTTCTTTCCTTTTTATTAGCATGTCATCTACATACACCTCTAATGTTTTGTGTATCCATTTCGCGAACACCTTCTCCACCATCCTTTGGTATGTCGCTCCAGCATTTCGCAAACCAAATGGAATTTTTGTATAACAGTACAATCATCTTTAAGCGAAAAAAGCAGTATACTCTTGATCTTCTTCAGCGAGAGGAATTTGATTATAACCTTTGTACCCATCTAGAGAATATATTCTATCATTTCCCGCCGCTGACTCAAACATTTTTGGAATATATGGTAATGGAAAACTATCTTTCGGACAAGCTTTGTTTAGATCAGTAAAGTCTATACAAATTCTTATCCCCTTATTTTTCTTCGGGGACCACAACCATGTTTGATATCCACTCCGGATATTTAGTTTTTTTTATGATTCATGCATCAAGCATCTTCTGTAATTCTTCTTCTATTTGGGGATGGTATGTTGTTGTAATTTTTCTTATTCTTTGCTTGAATGGCCTTGCATTTTTGTCAATCTCCGACCTATGACATTCCACAGACGGATCTATTCCAGGCATCTCATCCATGTTCCATAAGAAAATATCTTTATATTCTCGCAAAAGACTAATAGTCATTTCGTCTTCATTTGTCTCCATCTTGGTCCCAATCCTTAGCATTTTGGGTTCTTCTTTAGTTTCAACGTTCAATTCCTTTATCGGTTCCACTGCGGTGTAATTGGCCTTAGGTTCTCCCATGGGTGTTGGTTCTTTTATCACCTTCGCAAGTTCGTTTCCTTCTTCCAAAATTTCGATGGGTATTCCTTTTCCTTCCTCTGCTCTTATCATGTAAGTTCTAAATTCTTATTCTTTCTTTGCCTCTTTCGCCATTTTTCTGCGAATTTTTCTCTTCTTTGCACATCCTTCATAATTATTCACTTCAATTTGATAACATAATTTCACACTATCAACATATCCTCTAATTTCACCAATCCCATTCGGCATAGGAAATTTGATGCATTGATGCAATGTCGATGCTACGACTTTAATTGCGTGTATTCATGGCCTCCCCAACAACATATTATATGGCGATTCCATATCCATCACACATAGCGTCACTTGTGTTTCAATCTCTCCTAGCGGAATTCGCACCACTATTTTCCCTTTCGGTTTTGTTGTAGATTTTCCAAAGCCATGAATATGATATGTTGAATGAGACATTTATTCATCTTTGTATCCCATTCCTTTATATGCATGGTAAAATATTATATCCACCGAACTTCCTATATCCACCAAAGTTCTGTTTACCACCCACTCATCCATAGTTTTTGCTGATTTCCCCTCTTTTTTCTGTGTGGTTATTGTGATTACCAAAGGAGATGCGTGGCTCAAATTTTCTCTTAGTATCTCTGCTGCTGTGAATGTAATTTTCTGCTTTTCAAAATCCTTCAAGGGTGATACCTTCTCCACCGTCATGATTTTCTTTCCTTCAAATTCTCGTTTATGTATTCTTCCTCTGATGTTTTCATGGAATTCATTAATCATTATTTGTGTGATTAAAATACACTCCAACCTTCTGTTGCATTCCTTGATTTTAATTTTATTTTCCTTAACTGATTTATTTATTTGTTTCATCATTTTATTGATTTGAACAGTCTTAATAACAATCTTTAACTTTGTTTTTCACAATTTTCAACATTTAAATCCCTGTTTCAAGCACCATTATGTAGTTGCAAGAATTCCCACAATACATCCCTCACAAGAATTCATAATAATCAAGACATATTTAAGATCAATAATCACACTTTTTATTAAGAATACAACCATTGTTCTAGACTTTCTCTCTCCTCAAAACTTTCTCATTACTCTAAAAAATGATCTCTCCCTCCCTTAAGCATGTTCGGCTCCTTATATAGGGTATTACATAGTGGATGACAGCTAATCTAGCCTTTATTTTCGGATCTGTCTTGTGAGATTCTCGCAAGCGTACAAATGTTTTATTCGCAATTTTCCTAAATATCGCAAGGTCTTCACATCTTTCTCATGTTTAGGATGTCGTCATCTGTTGCATCACTTCTGTAATCAATCTGCGATATTTGCATGGGTATTGTTGTTAACGATTTCGCAAGAGTATTATTGTTGTGATATTCTGATCCTACATTGACAACTTATTCTGTCACTCCTTTTCTAAGCCATCTTTGTCGAGAAAATAAGAAATTGAGAAAAATTTACTCATGTCATTATTCTTGGAATAACATTAACGATTCGATGCTCAAAGCGTGTAATATTCTTCGTCAAGATTTATATAAGTTGGAAGAAAAAATTACAGCAACTGAAGCAAGGATCAACTCACAACAAATAAGTTCTGATGATAGGGAGATCGCTTATCCTGCTCGAGAAAAATGCCTTGAGGCTGATTTAACTGCTGCTCTTGATAAAATAAAGATGTTGGAAGATGACTTGAAAATTTTCAATACTAGTTCAAGAAAATTATCCACAATGCTAGGAGCAAGAAAATATCATCGTGATACACGAAGATTGGGCTATAAGGGAATCGATACCACAAGTATTAGCAAAGAGGTAAAATTTGTCAAGGCTAGTGATTCTTATGAACAAAAGGTTTATACTTATTGAAAAAGTGAAATACCTTCACCAACAGTTAAGGTTCGAAAGAGCAAACTATATCAACCTCCAAAACCAGCACACATGAACCCGGGTAAGAACGTTCCTTATATTTGTCATTATTGCGGAAACAAAGGTCACCTGGAAAGGAAATGTCATTTTCGTATAAGGAATGAAAAACTTTATGATATTCTTGTTTGAGTGTTAAAAGAAGTGTTTAAACCTAGATCATATGTTAAGGCTAACACCCTTGACATTACGGGTTGTGAAGGTCCAACCTTTAGGCAAAGGAATCAGCGTTGTGATAAACCTAGATTTTCCTATAAACGTCATACGGAGTATTTTCACAATATAATGATGATGATGATTATAAAAAGGATAACTTTGTAAATACAATGACAAGATTTGATACTCCAAATTGGAGAAAGACTAACTTGCAAAAGAATAGTCAACCCAATTTTGTTTCAAGAAACCTTGAAGAGAGTAATGGGAAGAAGGTTCTGGTTGTTCCTAAACGTACTCAAAAGTGGGTACCAAAGAAAGTCAATGATGCTTTGAGCGTGAAAAGAAATGATCTCTCAGAAAATTCCATGACTATGGAGAAGGAAGTATCCATGATGTTGGAAGTTAAAAAGCTCTTTGAAAATATGGATTTGAATATAAAAGGTTCTAAAAGCGATCTCTTTCATGATAATCCCAAAGTGAAACACAATACTGGTGGAAGAAGAAACATAATAAGACAAAAACTATAAATGGTGAAAAATCCATAGTTGTAGAAAAGTATGTTTCAGTCACTTTTGGTGAGCACGAAATTGTTCACCTCAACACAACTTGATTGTGTTGTAAGTGCATCCTCACCAAGGAATGCCATGTTATGTATACGGTGAGGGAGGCACGAGAATTGGGGCGCACATATTGTGTTAGGTAAGATATTGAATATTTGGTAAAGTTGTAGGATTCACGATTGGATTCCTCAAAAAAGGTATGTCTATAAACTTGACCAAGATTTATGTTTTTATTATTTGCTTAAAGTACTTATAATGATCCGTGCATGTACCTTGGGTTTCGTTCATGTCTGCCTAACTTGATTTATGTTTAAGGTTCTTAAATGTTTAGGTTTGAAAATAGTAGTTCGAGATGTTTGGCCTTCATGGTACACATGCCAGGCATGCATACCATCATTTAAAATTAAAATCCAGGGACTTTAGTTCGCGAACAACTCCAGTTCACGAAATTCAGTTACACCCGTTTGCGAACTGGCATGTAAACGACAATTTTGGACAACCTGTTTTGGCCATAACTTCTTCGTCCGGACTCGGAATAACCTCATTGTTTTTGAATTCTCTTCATATTTGAATTATCTTCAAAATATTGATTAGAAATCCTTAATTTGGATGAGTTAAGATTGGTATTTGTCCCATCTCTTGTTTTTAGTGTTTTGCTCCGTTTCGTCGCACTTGTACCACTTCTTTTAGACTTAGGAACTTGGATTCTTGGAGAACTTCTCTTATACGCTTATATGTAGCTTTTTAAGAATGTTGTTGGTGAATCATATAGAAGAAAGTTCAAGAATGGGCAGTAGTACGCGTTACACTGGGATTCTTGAATATTCACAATCCTCTTATGTGAACTACAGTGCATGGTCGTTAATGACTTTATATTTTCTTCTTTGTTAAGAAAATCCTTTTATACGCTTTTGATAGCCATTTTTGGTGTAAATACGTGAGAAAAAAGTTTGATTCTACCTTCTAAGGGCAAATCATCTTGTATGTTCTTTACAAGTTTGTTTCTTACAAGTTTGTCTTTTCGTTTTGTCTAGGAAACTTCTTTTGAGAATTTATTTTTATGTTTAAGAAGGATAACTAGGGTTCAGAATAGCTTTTTTGTTATTACACATAGCTATATTTCAACGATCTTCATCTTGCAATGATTTTTGATTTATTTGTTTAAATTCTAAAGTTATTTGGAAGATGATTTTTGCAGTATAATCTTTTTGATTTCATATATTGCAATTGCTTATTATATATATATATATATGTATTGATAGTTTTGTCACTAAAATTGACAAATGGGGAGATTGTTAGAGCACTGCTCGGTCGAACTCGCAAGCGTTGTGTTTGTACCATAAGTAAAAATTTCACTTAATGGGCCCAATTGATACTTGATTCATCCTTTGTTCCTCATCCAAGCCCGCTAACCAGTCAACCGAGGCAGCCCACCCGTCTGCCTAATATTACACAAATTCAATGACCGGTCAATGGTCAAAGTCGGTCAACTATAAAAGTCAATCGTCGTTCAACTATCAAACTCAGTCGCACCCCTAGCCAATTTTCAGTCTCTCAAAGCAATGCCGCTAACCATTCCCTCGCCAAAAACTCATCCGCCATGCCAACCGGTCTCCACTCATATCTCCAAAGAAGCCAATTATAAAGGTCAATCGATCCAGAAGTTAATTATGCGGCCAGCCAGTAATCGTTTCACGCTGCCAACAAGATCCACCAATCCACCCATTATTCAGGCAGAAATTATTTCAAGGAAGCATGAAAAGGGGTTTTCACGTAATTTAACATGGAGCCATAAAACAGCAGATTCATTCGAATTTATCATAAAGGCATAAAGGGGGCAGTTTCATGCGAATTTATCACAGAGGCATAAAACAGCAGTTTTATGCGAATTTATCATAGAGGTATAAAGGGGGCAGTTCATGCGAATTTATCACAGAGGAATAAAGGAGGCAGTTTCATGCGAATTTGTCATAGAAACATAAAGGGGGCAGTTTCATGCAGATTTTATGACGGAAGCATAAATGGGCAGTTTAATGCCATTTAAGTTGATATTGAAAATTAGATGTAAAATTTTATAAATAGGGGAGGTAGACAAGATGAAAGGAGGACTTATGCTGTAACACAAATTATCAATGGAAAACTGCTCCCCAAGGGGATTCACCCGTGGATATCGGCTACCATGCCGAACCACGTAAAACCTGCGTCTATCTGTGTCTTTTCATTTGTTCCTCAAATCGTCCCTTAACCCTAAGAACACACCAAAATCACATATTCATTGTGTTTCGTGCCCAAAAGTAATTTTAGGTACAAACATTGGCGCCGACTAAGGGGATTTAGAGAAAAGGAATCGTGTTTTCCCATTGAGAAAAGTTGTACAAAATGCTTCAAAATCATGTTCGTCAAAAAGCAGTTTGAACGGCTTGAAAATAACTGCTGCAGTCCAGTTGAACGTAACTGCTGAAGTCTAGTCTGTTCGCAATTGGTGAAGTCCAGCTTATCGCAGCTACTGCTGACCATGTGATCGCAGATACTACAGTCAAGTTAATCGCAACTGCTGCAATCCAGATTCGTGGATCGAGATTTGCTGGAGCTATTACCTTCTGAAACCACTGAAATTGCGTCACAAGTAAAACCGATGAAACCACCCCTGAGACGTTTGGTCCACGGTAAAAGATGGCATAAAAACATCAAAAACATTTATGCTGGATATTCGATCCGCAACATGGTCAGGTCCAGTTTTGATTTCAATCATTGTAGTCGAGTGACGCGACTGTCATAGTCTAGTTAATCATGACACAACTGCAGTTGTGTTGATCGCAACTGATGCAGTCCAGCATCGCAGTCGGAAGCAACCAAAACTGACTTACTGCGAAAATCACCAAGATTGTCGTCAGGGTGTTCGATCCGCAGCATGTTCAAGTCCAAAGTTCTCAAATAACGCAGTTATGGCATGTTTGAGTTTGTAGTATGTCAAAATCACTACTATCATGATCACAAGGTTGTCAAGTTGCTTACATATTTAGGTGCTTGAATACCCAAGAGAAAACCTCCGGAAAAGCGTGTCAGAAAAGTCCGCAAAGGTGCAGCAAAACCATGGTGAAAGGTCCATAAAGAAACAACAACGATTCTAGAAAAAAAGTCAAAAGTTTCTAGAATCGCCTTGGGTAAGCTTTCTGAGGTACGTAAGCTTTGTCCATCTATATCGCCTTGGGTAGAATACTTGTATGGTCAACCTGCATGGCTCTATGTGGGGGACTCCTTTATCTACTCATCCACAGGAGTACAACAAGGTGACCCTTTAGGGCCTTTGTTATTTGCTCACGGTACTTCATCGACTTATAGCTAAGATAAATGAAACCGCATATTATCCCTACATGCCTGGTATCTTGATGATGGCACTTTGTTATTGGCGACACCGAAGAAGTGGCAAAAGCACTCACTATTATCAAAACAGAAGGGCACAAGCTTGGGCTTATACTGAATATTAAGAAAATGAAATATTTTGGCCCTCTTGTGATGGACGAAGGATAAGTGATGGGATGTTTCAGTCAAATCTCAAGACCAGATAAGGGAGTCAAACTATTAGGTGGTGGAGTTAGCCTCGACGATGGTTTTGTGAAGGGCCTTGCCATTAAGAGGGCTGAAAAGCGGTGGATTTGATGCAGATTTTATCCAAGCTCCATGATCCTCAAAGTGAATTGCTGCTTTTACGAACGTGTATGGGTATCTCCAAGATTCTTTTTGGCCTTCGTATTTGTCACCCAGACTATATTATGGAGGCGGTAGATATATTTGATAGAGGCTTGCGAGAAGTGGTGGAAGGCATCGTGGTGTGCGGGGGACCGTTCTTTGGAGAGCTTGATGGAGACTATCTACTCTACCTATCAGATATGGAGGTCTTGGACTTTATCTTGCTAGGGAGGCATCTCGAGTATGTTTTTGTGGCTTCACGTGTGCAATCTTGGGGATTACAGATCACATATTGAGGAGTAGTGGTGTGGACGGTATGGATGATAATTTTAATAAGGCTTTGGAAACGTTACAAGTGACTCTTCCTGATTTTGATCTTAACAACTTCACCAATAAAGACAACGCCCCCATAAAGCACAAAGCATCCTGGCGAGTGCTCTTTTTGGTAAAGTGGTTAAGGACATTGATAGAGTTTACATGCTAACGGAGACAGAAGCGGTTTTTGGTTGTTTGCAAGCAGCACATGCCCGTGGATTTTCTTCTGTCTATTCCGATTGAGGGGCTAGGCCGAAGATGTCTCCTTTGGAGTACCGGTCTATCCTCAAATACAGGTTAATGATCCCGCTTTATCCCTCGACTCTCGCGCCCCCGCTTGCATCACAAAGTTGCTTGGATTCATATGGTGAACATGCGGTTCATTGTAAAGTAGACCCCTGGTTATAAATATAGACATGATCATGTGAGGGATATTTTGTATGATGTACGTGGAGGTCTCGGCATTTCGGCAAAGAAAGAAGCACCTGTGCATTTCCTGACAGACCCACTTGAAGGGAGATCGACACTAAGACCAGGTGATGTTCTTATTTTTGGATGGGCTAATGGGAAACACACATGTGTTGACCTCACCGGGTATCTCCTTTGGTAGGAATTGGACATGGCACCTTTATCGGGAAAGCGGCGCTAAAAGGCTGCCTCAGGTAAGATATCGAAGCATGAGAAAGCATGTGTTGACAATGGGCATGCTTTCGTCCCCTTTGCTTTTGATACTTTTTGGCTATTTGGCTCCGAAGCAGTTGGACTACTCAAGAGGGTCCGGAAAGTCATGCTTAAGCAATGTAATGACCCCTGGCTCACGAGATTTTATTTTTAATAGGATAGGTTTTGCTATTCAAAAAGGGCTAGCGGCACAGCTTGTCGCTCGCTTGCCTAGTATGTAATTTTTAACTTTGTAATTTATCTTCATTTGGAAGAGACTATCAACTTACTAAATATGGAATGAAAGTTTCTTAAACTGTTACAACAGCCATTAAAAGGAAGAAAAGGCAACAACTGTGATTGAAAGGATCACATTTCAGAAAGCCGTTGCAAGAAGGCATGAAGAAAATACAACAGTTCCACAGAACTGTCACCAAATATTCCGTTCTAAAGATCATAGTTTCTCTAAACTGTCACCAAAACTTTCAAAAAAAAAAAAAAAAAGTCGGCGGCTCGACCCGGCGGCCCTAGCTGGCGGCCTAATCCGTCTCAGATATGTTCACCCTCTTCAGGGGTCTCCTTCACCCACATCAAAATTTGTTTTTACCCACGTCAAAATCCCTTCACCCTCATTAGGGGTCAACAATACATACCCAACCCACGTTAATCCTCGTTAAGATATCGCTCACCCACGTTAACAACCCTCACCCACTTCTAGAAGTTCGGTAAACCCACTTCAACAAAGGTTTGGTTCACCCACTTCAATCTGTTATACGGGAAAATCTTCAATGCTTGATGTTACATCAATGTTCGATGTTCTTCGCATACCAACCGTTGATGCTATGGGGTGCATCAAACTTCGATGATCCGAGCTACATCAAAACTCAATTTTCAGGAAAACTTCAATGCTTCAAGTGGCATCAAAACTTCGATGTAATGCGTATCCTGACCGTCGATGCACTTCACAACAAAGAGTCGAAAGCAACGCCGGCGGCAAGACCCGGCAGCCATTACAAGTGGCGGCGGCAAACGACGGCAGCGGCCAAGGCCGGCGACCAGACCGAGCAGTAATCGGCGATTAATTAATTACATCGACGATTATCTAAGAAGACGCCGATTAATTAGAGATTAATTGAAGATTAAAAGTATATGGAGATTTGGTGTGGGGCGACGCAGTTTAATTCCATGGCCCTTGTATGATTCCGCCCCATTTCACTTACCTTGCGGATATTTACACCCCACTTGAGCTTGGTCTAAAAATTTGTTTCGTTGATATCTTCCTCGTCTCACGTCCGAATTGGATGATTTTTGGCTCGTTGCGATCGCATGTAAATATCCTACGACATGAAGGTAAAATTCTACAATTGGAGAATAATATTTTTTGGGTGGAATTACGACATCAACATATTTGGAGCAAGGCGTTAACTGACCAATTCTTCGATAACTCCTTCTTCGTGCATCCAAACTGAGTGATTTTCGGCCTGTTGAGAATTTATGTCAATTCCAAACATCGTGAAAGAAAAATTTCAATTCTCGGAGAAAATTAAATTTTTAGAAATTAAATGACAACACAGAAACGGTCACATTCAATCACCATCGAAACGCCTACGAGTCGATTGATCGAGCTGTTATCGTCTAGTTCTCGTATCTTTATCTGCAGTTTAGTTGGTTTAACTGCTGCAGTCCTTTTCCATATAACTACTACAATCAGTTGATCGAATTTCTATAATCAGTTTCAACAAGAATACTTGCCGATTGATCAACTGCATCATGATCCTTGTAATTACTACGTCAGATTGGTCGAGATCTTTCAAGTCCGATTTTCCCCAAAATCGTTTCAATACGATTTGCCTCACCATACTTCAATCGATTTTATGCATAATCGTTATAATACAACTAATCGAAATTTGCTAAAATCTGATTCCATGGTAACTGTCTTCAATCCAGTATGAACTTAACTGGTGCATTCCATTCCCGCAGACAAATTGATTTACTAAGTCGAGGCGAGACGCTATGGAAACTATACTAGTTAGCATCGCATTAAAACACCAGCATAGCCAGTAGGCATCCTAATCTCTTCATAAACGAAGTCGCAATAACATTTTCAATATGGTAAGTATACAATTTACATATTTTTTCATCTTTACATATATTCATGCATACTTTTGTTCAGTGAGACACCTGTAATATGGCGGGAATTTTCTCATGAGGAGATGCACATATTCCAATTATGCACGCATCTGGAATAGTGGGATTGGCCCCCCGCGTGAATTCCAGATAACAGACATCTTCAAAATCCCATGCGCGATCAAAATGCAGCTAGGCATGCAGTGCACTCTTCTACGGGCATTGAGCAGCATGAAAATCATTATCTTTTGGGGGCGAGTTTCATATCACTTCAATGTGACTGACCATCACTTGGGGGCGAGATATGTAACTCCTCATGGTCTGAAATAACTCTTTTTGGGCAAGTTGTGTAACATTCCATACACTTGGGGGCGAGTTACATAGCTCCTAATTGCAGTGCGGAATTAAGTTCTTTAAAATCGAAACTTCAGGTAACCCGAACTTCTTAATCCTCCAACGAGTTGCAGGATTAAGAGGGGGCGAGCATACACCATAATATTTTTACGCAATTATTACAATCAATAATGTTAAATCGCTATAGTTATGTTGATTGAATTATTGTACTCCGATTCAAAAGCAATCTTTGACTTCGGTTGGACGTGACTGATCTGTCTAGTTTTGCCTATGAATTCTCAGCTCAGTTGGACGAATCGATCTGATCTAGTTGCACTTTCGTTGGACGCAACTTTGTTCGTTGCTTGCATTCTAGCTTGATCGTAGGCGATGCGGTCCGGCCATACTCGTTGTTCTGCCAGATCTGTTGACCACAGGCAAGCATACGATTGCTTGTCGTCACTGCTACAATCTAGCTGGTCGCAGATGTTGCAGTTCAACTTTGCTCATTGTTGCTGCATTCCAGATGATCACTTGATGCAGATCAATCCAGCTTTCTCGCGATTCCTGCAGTCGGTGATTACATTTGGCTGCTGAAACTTTGTTAATTGTGCTGCATTCTAGATGATCGCAGCTAATGTAGTCCAGCCATTCTCGTTTTTCCTGCAGACCAGCTGACCGTAGCTGCTGTAGTGCTTCTCGTCGTTGCTGCAATCCACTCGATCGCTTTGACTATTGAGTTCAACTTTGCCTGTTACCTTCTGCCCGATCTGATCGATCACTTGGTGATGCAGTCTAGCTATGCTCGCAGTTCCCGTAGTCCGTCTAATCGCAGCTGCTGCAGTGCAACTTTGTTCGTTGCTGCTACATTTAAGCTGACCGCAATCGTCTGCTTTGTCTGGCTGATCGCAATTCTTCATGATCTGTTGATCGTGAATTCTTTGATCTAGCTGATCGTAGCCTCTGTAGATCTAGCTATGTTCGCTCTGCGATCCAGCCGTCGCATATCTGCAGAGAAGTTTTGCTCGTTCTTTGATTGCATCCACCGATCAAGTTGCTGCAATCCAGTTTTTGTTCGCGACATTCGTGATATCGGCCTAATCGTTGCTACTGCAGACCAAAATCACTCAATGTTGTTACCGCTCATTACTCTGCTCAAACATCACGCTTCCTCTACAGAGAGGTTCAGCCTTCAGTCCCGATTTGGCATACAATAATGGTTCGTGCTCAACTGTTTCCCGCTGATCCCCCATCCACAATAGCCTCACTTGGGGGCGTCTTGATTATGATTTCCGTAAACAAGAGAAGTTCGCCAATCACCTCAACGTCAGTAATCCACACCTGGGGGAGAGTTTTATCATTGACTAAGGAAAACAGAATTTTCTTAACCCCCAACAAGTTGGAGGTTAAGAGGGGGCGATGTTTGTACCATAAGTAAAAATTTCACTTAATGGGCCCAATTGATACTTGAGTCATCCTTTGTTCCTCATCCAAGCCCGCTAACCAGTCAACTGAGGCAGCCCACCCATCTGCCCAATATTACATAAATTCAATGACCGGTCAATGGTCAAAGTCGGTCAACGATAAAAGTCAACTGTTGGTCAACTATCAAACTCAGTCGCACCCCTAGCCAATTTTCAGTCTCGAAGCCAAAGAATGTCGCTAACCAATTCGAGCAAAAAACTCATTCGCCCTACGCCAACAGTCTCCACTCATATCGCAAACAAGCCAATTATCTTTGCCGGTGGTCAATCCATTAAAGAAAGCCAATTATCTTGCCATCAATGAAGATTATCTTTGTCGACCTTGATTAATCGATCAAGCAAGCCAATTACATCGCCAATAAAGATCCACCAATCTGCTAGCCATTATTGTGCGAGAAATTACCCAAGGAAGCATGTAAAGGGGTTTTCATGCAGAATTTAACATGGAGCCATAAAAAGCCAGATTCATGCGAATTTATCATAAAGGCATAAAGGGGGCGATTTAAATGCGAATTTATCACGAGGCATAAAACAGTTTCATGTGAATTTATCATAGAGGCATAAAGGGCGGTTTCATGCGAATTTATCACAGAGGCATAAAGGAGGCGGTTTCATGCGAATTTGTCATAGAAACATAAAAAGGCGATTTCATGCAGATTTTATGATTAAGCATAAATGGGCGTTTAATGCCATTTAAGTTGATATTGAAAATTAGATGTAAAATTTTATAAATAGGGGAGGTAGCCAAGATGAAAGGAGGACTTATGTTGTAACACAAATTATCAATGGAAAACTGCTCCCCAAGGGGATTCACCCGTGGACGTAGGCTACCATGCCGAACCACGTAAAACCTGCGTCTATTTGTGTCTTTTCGTTTGTTCCTCAAATCGTCCCTTAACCCTAGGAACACACCAAAATCACCTATTCATTGTGTTTCGTGCCCAAAAATATTTTTGGGTACAAAATCTGGCTATCTGAAGCTTGTTTGTCAAGTTTATTTAATCAAAACTATATACTTGATTTCTAGTCTACTTATAGCTATGTCTCGGATTGTGATAGAATGTTTAGTTGAGATTTAGACTTCACGACGTTCACCAATTGAAGACAAAGATCTATTGAGGAGCTTGGAGAAATTTCATCAACAAAAGGTATGTGGAGACTAAAACTTATCTATCACTTTAAGTTTATTCTATTATATCTTCTAATGAGACTAAGTCGTATAGCTATATATATTTTTACA
>JAJJWX010004512.1:0-13100 GCA_023529315.1 Papaver bracteatum
AAGAGTCTTGTTGAAGAATAAACCAAGATACTATAAAGATACGTAAGGATCAACATTAGTTGTTGATCCATTGTGAAGAAATAATATGGATCAACTATGAGAGTTGATCCAAGATAATTAGTCAATCGGGGATAGTTGACATGAAGTGAATGGATCAACAAGAGTTGTTGATCCATAGTACGGTTTATGGAAGTTTGCTTGGGTTACAAGTATTTCGTATTTCAAGAGTTTCTTTACGTAAGAATTGTCTAGAACTCTCTTGTTAGAGTTTGATTAAGTTAGGAAAGTGTTTATTACTTGAGAGTCAAGTTTGTAAACATATAAATAGGCTGCTAAGCCGTGAGTTTTATATACATTAATTTAGAGAAGCTTGTTGAAGCTTGTTTGAGTTTTTAGTTCTGTGTTCTTTTCATAAGTCTTTGATATCAGATTTTCTACATCTGGTATCAGAGCACTAGTATCAGGTTCTAGGGATGTGGGTATGAGAAGTTAAGTTGAAGAAGATGACGAGTTTAAGTTCAATCAAGGTGCATGTGTTTGAAGGTAAAAACTTTGAACACTGGAGGTTGCAGATGGAGAATATTTTCATATTCCAAGAGGTGTGGGATATCGTGAAAGATGGTTATGCAGAACCGGCAGAAGGAACTGTAGTTGAAGGAGCTGCACTAACTCTGTTAACTGATAACAGAAAGAAGAATTCTAAAGCTACCTATATTCTTCATCAAGGTATTCATGAATCACTCATGGATAAAGTTATTTACATCAAGGATGTGAAAAGAGCATGGGATGGTTTGATAAGCTACTATACAGGTTCTGAAAAAGTTAAGAAGGTTAGATTACAAACTTTGAAAAGAAAATATGAACTGCTACAGATGGAGACAACTGAAACAATTTCAGAATTTTCTCAAAGACACTGAATATTGTCAATGAGATGAAGGCCAATGGTGATATCAGAGGATTCAACAATAGTTGAAAATATTTTAAGAAGCTTGCCTGGAGAAGTTTGAATCAAAGGTTACTCGCTATTAAAGAATGCAACACAATTGCAACCATGACTCTTAATGAGTTGTTGGGATCATTACAAGCTTATGAACAAAGATTGTTGGAGAAAACAAGAACTGCAAAACAAGTTGAAGAAGCACTTCAAAGTCAAGTTAGTTGAGAAATAATCAAGGAAAGTCTAATGCTGAAGTTCTCAAGGAGGGTATAATAATGGAGGAAGATCAAATAATGGAAATTACAGAAGCCATATGATAAATCAAAGATATAGTGTTATTGTGGAGACTTTGGACATATTGCTACTGAGTGTTCAAAACCAAGAAAGACTGTTGTTAATAACTACAAAGTAAATTTCAGAGCTAAATTTGCTGAGAGTCAAGAAGAAGAAGAGGCGAAGAGCAGAAAGTGAAAATATATTACTAGCTTGTCATACACCAAGAACCACCTCAACTAAAGTGGTACTTGGATACAAAGTTGCAGCAATCATATGTGTGGGCGAAAAGATTTATTTGAAAGCTTGGATGAGTCTGTAAAATCCACAGTGAAGTTTGGAAATAGTTCAACAATTCCAGTTATGGGAAAAGGAAGAATAGGAATTGTTCTCAAGAATGGTTCTAAAGCATACATCATGGATGTGTTTTATGTTCCAAAGTTTACATCAAAATTTTCTAAGTATGGGTCAATTGTCTGAAAGAGGTTATTCTATGAATATTTACAATGGCTTATGCTTAATCAGAGATAGAAGAAGAAGATTGATAGCAAGAGTAGAGATGACTAGAAACAGACTGTTTCCATTGAATATTCAACATCAAAAGGAAAGATGTTATAGTAGCAGTGTTTATAATGATACTTGGTTGTGGCATAAGAGAATGGGGCATGTGAATTTTAATAGTTTGCAAGTTTTAGCTAAGAAGGAGATGGTGTCTGGTTTACCTTTTATTGAGGTACCAGAATCAAGATGTGAAAATTGCATTTTTGGCAAGCAGCACAGAGATTCTTTTCCAGTTAACAAAGCTAGAAGAGCTGAGCAACAGTTGGAGATCATTCATAGTGACTTGTGTGGTCCTATAGAAGTTACATCACATGGAGGTAATAACTATTTCATAACTTTCATTGATGATTATAGTAGGAAAGCATGGGTATATTTGCTTAAACAAAAGAGTGATGCATTTCATGCTTTCAGAAGTTTCAAAGCTTATGCTGAGAAACAAATTGGTAAGAGTATCAAGATTTTGAGAACTGATAGAGGAACTGAGTACACTATTGTTGATAAGTTTATGGAAGAACATGGCATTCAACATCAGCTAACAGCAAGATATACACCACAACAAAATGGAGTTGCAGAAAGGAAGAATAGAACCATTATGGAGATGGCAAGAACAATAAGAAGAACAAAAAATTTACCAAAAGGTTTTTGGGGTTATTTGACACAACACTGTGTATTTACTCAACAGATGTCCAACAAATAGTTTGAATAACAAAACACCAGAAGAAGCATGGAGAGGAGTAAGACCAAGTGTAAGACATCTGAGAATTTTTGGGTGCATTGCATATGCACATGTGCCAAAAGAATTGAGAAAGAATCTAGATGATAAGAGTGAAAAATGTATCCTTGTTGGTTACAGTTCAGTGACAAAAGGATACAAGTTATATAACCCAGAAACCAGAAAGATAGTTATAAGTAGAGATGTGATATTTGATGAAGATTCACAATGGAATTGGAGTAATGGATCAACAATCATTGTTGATCCAAGTTCTGGATCAACTAAGGATGTTGATCCACATAATATTGGATCAACTAGAAATGTTGATCCACCTGCTACTGTGAGAACAGTTCCAGTTATAGTTGAGGAAGAAGTGCAAGATCAAGACAATGTGGAAGAACAACATGAAGAAGCAAGAACTGAAGCAGTAACACAACAAGAAAATACAAGACCAAGAAGAAAATATATCATACCTGCTAGGTTGAATGATTATGTTTTAACAAGAGATGATAAATATGATGATGATGTGGTGAACTTTGCATTGTTTGGAGATTGTGATCCTGTAGCTTATGAAGAAGCTTCCAAAGAAGAAGGTTGGATTCAAGCCATGAATGAAGAACTGAAGTCAATTGAGAAGAATGACACATGGGAATTAACAGAACTTCCACCAGGAAAGAAACCCATTGGTGTTAAGTGGGTTTATAAGACAAAGTATAAGGCAAATGGAGAAATAAAGAGAAAGAAAGCAAGGTTAGTTGCTAAGGGATATAGACAAAGAAGAGGAGTAGATTATTCAGAAGTCTTTGCACCAGTTGCAAGACTTGATACAGTAAGAATGATAATAGCTTTAGCTGCACAAAAGAAATGGAAGATATTTCAGATGGATGTGAAGTCAGCATTCTTGAATGGAGTATTGGAAGAAGAAGTTTATGTAGAGCAACCAGATGGATACATTATGGAGGGGAAGGAGAATGAAGTATACAAGCTAAACAAAGCTTTGTATGGTTTGAAACAAGCTCCAAGAGCTTGGTATACAAGAATAGATTCATATTTTCTAAAGAAGGGTTTTACAAGATGTCCACATGAGCATACTTTGTATCTGAAAGATGATGGTATGGATCATATTATTGTATGTTTGTATGTGGATGATCTCATATTTGCTGGAAACAGTAATGAGATGATTAATGAATTCAGGGAGGATATGGTGAAGGAGTTTGAAATGACAGATCTTGGTTTGATGTCATATTTTCTTGGTATTGACGTACAGCAGACTGAAAGAGGAATTTTTATTAATCAACAAAGGTATGCTGAAGGAATTTTGAAGCGTTTCAAGATGGATAATTGTAATCCAATCTTAACACCAATAGAAGAAAGAATGAAGTTGACAAAAGATGGTTCAGGAGAACTTGTGAATTCAACAGATTTTAAAGGTCTTGTTGGATGCTTGAGGTATCTGACTGCTACAAGACCTGACATCATGTATGCAGTTGGTATGGTTAGTAGGTTCATGGAAGCTCCTAGACAATCACATTTACAAAGCTGCAAAACGTATTTCGAGGTATGTAAAAGGAACAACAAATATGGGAATATTTTATACTATCTCGAAGATCCAAAGTTGGTTGGTTTCACGAGATAGTGATTGGGTGGAGATACGAAGGAAGAAAAAGTACATCAGGTTATGGATTTCAGTTGGGAACTGGTTTTTCTCTTGGTCATCTAAGAAGCAACAAGTTGTTGCATTGTCTAAAACAGAAGGAGTATATAGCTGCTAGCAACTGTGCTACACAAGTTGTATGGTTTAAGAATGATCTTGAAGTCTTTGTTTGAAGAACAAAAAGACACCAACAACAATAGTTTGTGATAATAAGTCGACAATATCACTAACTAAGAACCCTGTGTTTCATGGGAGAAGCAAACACATTGATATTAAGTATCATTACATTAGAGAGCTAGTCAAGTAAGAAAAGAGGTTGTTGTGGAGTTTGTTGAAAGCAAAGAACATGTTGCAGATATTTTCACCAAGTCCTTGAAGTCTAACACTTTCATTTACTTGCGTGGAAAGCTTGGTATGATTAGCAAAGAGTATCTTGGTTTAAGGGAGGATGTTGAAGAATAAACCAAGATACTATAAAGACAATAAAGAAGGATCAACATTAGTTGTTGATCCATTGTGAAGAAGTCAATATGGATCAACTATGAGAGTTGATCCAGTATGGCCGAGTCAACTGGGATAGTTGACATGAAGTGAATGGATCAACAAGAGTTGTTGATCCATAGTACGGCTTATGGAAGTTTGTTTGGGTTACAAGTATTTCTTATTTCAAGAGTTTCTTTACGTAAGAATTGTCTAGAACTCTCTTGTTAGAGTTTGATTAAGTTAGGAAAGTGTTTATTACTTGAGAGTCAAGTTTGTAAACATATAAATAGGCTGCTAAGCCGTGAGTTTTATATACATTAATTTAGAGAAGCTTGTTGAAGCTTGTTTGATTTTTTAGTTCTGTGTTCTTTTCATAAGTCTTTGATATCAGATTTTCTACAAGTCTGAACCCCACATCCCGAGTCAGCAAGAAACTACAAGTTCACCAACGGGGTCTCTATCTGCAGATTTGAATCTAGGGAGGAACTTTCAACCTGAAGGTCAGAACACCATGAAAATCAGCGATCCTAAGGTACTTATCTTAACAAACTTTTTCTAATGCAAGCCTGGTATTTTAATCTATAAAACAATGCATTTTGGGTTCTGTTGAGGAATTTCGTCCTGTATTCAACATTTGGAGAGTGTCAAGTGTTGGGTGCAATAATCAAAATAAAGAAAAATCAAATAAGCAAAAGTTATTGATACTTAGCTCCTTTTAATGGAAGTGATGGATTTGACGAAACGAGCGAGCTTCTCATATCTCCACAACAGCAACAAGGCAAAACTTTGAAAAACAGAGTGAGTCACGTGTTCAACACGTTGCCCTTAAGACATTAGCGCCCGGCTACACTCAAGAGTGATGCTATAGCCCTCACAGGACGGATATCTCCAGGATAAAACACCCTAATACACCTACTACTAGCATATGTAGTAGATGCTCAATCTTGAGCTTGGCAACTTCGAAAAACCATAACGGAAAATCGCGAACGCTTGAGAAAACATATAAAATATCTTCCCTTAGGGGTCCCTCTAAAATATAGAGCAACCCCTTTCCCATAGATTTTACAAAAGTAGTGAATTTGTTTATATAATGGAAAAAAACAACTTAAGAAGAGGAACTCCCCGATATGGGACTAAAAAGCTTATATAGTCTCTTAAAACAACTAAAAAGTGGAAACTCCACAATGTGGGACTAATAAGTTTTTCATTCACAAAAGAAAACAATAAATTATAATTTTATTAAAACCTTAAAAATCATTTTTTTAGTAATTGTTTTCCAACATCAAGTTCTATCATTTGAGATCTGACCTTGACTATTCTACTTTGACTTTCAGAAGCGTAGATGGTTTAATCTGTTCCCATGGTGGCAGAAAAAATGAGTTGTGCAGTGGACATAATTTGGACCATTTGACAAGCAAAAGAGGGATCTGAAGCGCTACTAGCTACTAGCAAAAGAGGGATCTGAAGCGCTCTTAGGAAGCAGTGAGGATTTTAGCTGCAGATGCATAGAAATTCTAGTTATACCACCGTAGTAGGAAGAAGTAGATGGACTCACTTTAGTTTTGAACTGATTTCGTTTTCATTCTTCTTCGAGATATACATGAATATCAGTAATATGTGTGTCGAGTGTAAAATTTAGAAAACAAATTTCTAATTAATTAATTAATTAAATTTTTTTTTAAAGTGAGCGCAAATTTAAAAAATTTGTACCAAAATCACAGTAAATTTGGGTTCACATAATTCACAAATGCAAGATTGACTGAGGTGAATGTCCATTATTAATCCCAATGATAATGGGGTTGCCCACACTACCATTGGATCTCAGCACTCCGCAATTCCCTCGGTAAGAGCAAGGGCTATGGGGGTTGAGAGTCTCTGTTGGAATATATGACATATTCCTATCCATGAGATCGAGGTGGTCAGCTAAGATATCAGAAGAATAAGTCATCAACAATCTAGTTAAGTAAACCCTCTATTCTAGCTAGATAAGTTTCACCAAGTCAAGATAGTTTGTTTGTTATCTTCTAGGTTTAGGTTTATTGTTTATCCTATCATTCCTATAAATAGGAATAATGATGTAAATGTAAACCATCTCAGTATTTTACTGATGATCATTAATGTAGTTTCACCCAAACGGGTTTGTGTGGATGTAGGCCATTAGAGCCGAACCACGTTAATATCTCTTGTCATGGTTTTGTTCTATCTTTGATCAATGATCCCTCGATACTCATATTTAATATGGTATCAGAGCGGGGATATCCGCTCAATTTCAATTCGCTTCCGCTTCTTATAATCTCACTCAATGATTTTTTTTTTTCATGTTCAATAATTATTCTGTTTACTTATTGATTTTTTTTTATCAACATAGATATACTGCTTATTCTTGGCGGACTCTGAAAAATTCACTTGTAACAAAGATAAAGTCATCTTTGTTCTTCTAAAGTCTGTGAAGCATGAAACAGAACAATATCTAAAGTCTGACAAAACAAAGATAAAGTCATCTTTGTTCTTCAGTAGAACAATATCTAAAGTCTTAGGTGTTGTTCAGTAGATCAAGTTAGTTGTTCACTCAAATTCTAGTTTGTGATTCATCAAAGTCGGTGACAAATATCCTGACGACTTTTTTATGATTAATGTAAATGCGTACAGTCAAACGCTTTTGTTATTGGTTGTGCCTTGTTCATCCGGCATTATCAAATGATCAATCACATTGATTTTATTAGTTTAAACAACTAATTATTAATGTGTTCTTAGAGATTGTTTTCTTGGATATCAAAGGTACAATCTTCTTCTTTTTCCTGCCAATTTTGGTTCGATATCGTTTTGTTGGAACATGTCATTTTGGCACCAACAATTATTGCTTAATCAATATTTGTTTTCTTTCAGAAACAAATCAACTCTTATTCTCATTAATTAGTTCACATCAGATGACATACTATGTGACTATATTATGATTTTAAATCTTCATTTTTGTGGAGGTCTCCATACATTTACCTTGTCCCATATCTAAGTGTTTATTCATCACAATCACAAAGCATTCGAAATGGGTCTTCTCTCAAAATCTATCCAAAATCAGTTTTCACTTCAGGAAACTCTCTTTCATGATCATACTTTACCATCAACAGTGATCGTTAGTTGTATTCCACTACCAAACCGATCATTCCAAATCAACTATCTCTTTTCTGTTATACAGGAAGATTATTTTCAAAAAAAAAAATAAAAAAAAAATTTTTTTTTTTTTTGGCAATCTTTTCAATTTGGATTTACAGATTGCTTAATTATTGTTTGTGTTCATCGCTGGTTTATCACTAGTTCACTACCATCTGTAAACAAATCTGTGATCAACGATAATATTGTTCGGTTTTCTCTCTCAACATCACGAGTTTCCCTCATGATGATTTGTTACTACGGGTATCCATTATATATATACCGTAGATAGTTCAAGATCTTTATTCAAGATCAAATTATTCATGCTCCAATGATCTAATCTGCTTTTTAAGCTCTAATTGATTATTTTTTACGGTCAATTTTTTTTTCCTTAAAATCTTTCCGATTTTGAAGATTCTATTATTTCAGTACTTAATCACCTGAATGCTGCCATTATCAGTTGGTTTTGCAAATTCATATCTCTCTTCAAGTTATGATTTTCACTTGAATGTGCTAGTCTACACGTCCTTTGGTGGCGATCTTATTTTCTTTAAGCTTTCTCTTTTGTTATCAATAAAATAGATTTGGTTCATTCATACTTTGGTCTTAAAGACCATTTGTAATCTTCCGTTTGATCCTGTCATGGCACTCATATCACAGATGATGTCTCTGTATTATTTTTTGGGAAGATTTCTGTCTCAACAATACCATATGGTCCATTAAAGGTTTTGCTATAATGAAGATTCACCGATGAAGACTTGATTTTATACATCTAGGTGCTATTGCGGTTTCTTCTCAAATTAACTACTGCAAGATTAAGTTGTTTGGTTATCATAAAAGTGAAGACCGTATATGAAGACCTTTTATCAGCTAATGTTATTCTGCTTTTGGTGATGCCGTCCAATAGTCATATAGAGTTGTTGTTGAAGAGTTATGAAGCATTTGTTCCCCAAATACAGAGTTTATTCAAGTTGTACACTACAAAGATATTCCGTGTCCAACCTGAGGGGGGTGTTGGAATATATGACATATTCCTATCCATGAGTAGGGGTGCACATGGTTCGGTTCGGTACGGTTGTTGGCAAAAAAAAAACCGAAACCGAAGTACTCGGTTTTCCAATATTGGAAACCAATGAAACCATTTATCCTAGTCGGTTTCATCCGGTTTTAAACCTCCCGGTTCCGGTTGAAAACCTCCCGGTTTCGGTAAACTGGGAAATTCTATCACAAACAACTTTACTAAAGATAAACATTTATAAAGATAGAAAGCTACAAATTAACTTGGCAAACTGATGCTTTAAAGTCAAAATACAACATAAACTTACTGCAACATACATAACTAAAATATAAAATCTATTGAGAAACAAAAAAACCAAAAGATTCAATAAAGAAAAGATCTCCAGCTACACTTGCATCCCAGCTGTACTTGCATCTCCAACTTAACTTGCATTAGCAGGAGGTCGAGGTGGGCGTTTATTAGCAGAAATAGAGGCAGTAGTAGGTGTTGATTTAGATCCCTGCACACATGAACAACCGACAAATAGGTAGTAAAAGATTCCATTCATATAAATAGCATAAATCCAGTTGATATTACAATCTGAATCAGCACAATCATCCCTGATTTTGTAAAATCCCCAATATTTTTGATTTCATCCAACCCTAATTTTCGAATTAGTAAAATTTTAACCCATAGTATCAAAATCAAAAAAAATATAATGAGATCAAAGGAAATATTATACCTTTTTAGTCAATAATATAAGTGATTTCAATAAGAAGATGATGAATAAAAAAAACAAAAGAAGAAGCTTCTAGGATTCGGTGATTTCTTCGATCTAGGGTTTGACTGCTATGGTGATGTTAACACTTGATAGAGAAGAACAAGATAGAAGAAGAAGAGGACAACAGAAAAATGTGACTGGTAGTTTTAAACTTGAACGAGATGGTTTCTTGGTGGAGTGGTGGTGGTCGGCTGCTATAGGGAAGAAGAGAGGTTTTTTTTTGGAGTAACTTGAATGAGTGAGAAAAGAAAATAAGTAGCCCTAGGGTTTACATTCAATCAACGGCTAAACATAATAAAATCCAACGACTCTGATAACTCGGTTTAACCACCGGTTTTTGGTTCGGTTTTGCATAGAAACCGTTACCGAAACCTAATGTGTCAGTTTCATGAAACTGACAACTGAAACCTAAACCATTAGAATCGGTTTCACTTCGGTTCGGTTAATAATACACCGGTTTAGGTTCGGTTTGCGGTTTAGGTTCGGTTTTGTGCACCCCTATCCATGAGATCGAGGTGGTCAGCTAAGATATCAGAAGAATAAGTCATCAACAATCTAGTTAAGTAAACCCTCTTTTCTAGCTAGATAAGTTTCACCAAGTCAAGATAGTTTGTTTGTTATCTTCTAGGTTTAGGTTTATTGTTTATCCTATCATTCCTATAAATAGGAATAATGATGTAAATGTAAACCATCTCAGTATTTTACTGATGATCATTAATGTAGTTTCACCCTAACGGGTTTGTGTGGATGTAGGCCATTAGAGCCGAACCACGTTAATATCTCTTGTCATGGTTTTGTTCTATCTTTGATCAATGATCCCTCGATACTCATATTTAATAGTCTCCTTCAAAATGAAAGAGTTTATCAAATTTGATCAAATTAGGTCCTCTTATGGGTAGAGGGAAATCCTCATTCACCCCAAACTCAATCAGCCTCTCTTTCAATCGAAAGAGTGTGTGAAAGTCTTCCCTATACGGCTAATAGTTTGCCGTCTGAAATAGATAAAGAGAAAACATCAAACTGTTTTCTTGCGTTTGGTTTCTTGTTCGAACTGCTATTAGATTGTCGTAATACTAGATTCGAGTTTTACACGGCTGATAAACTGTCGCATTTGCAGGAGGAGGAGGAGAAATTTTCCAGAGGGGGGAAGCGATAAAAAAGAGAAAAAGAATGAGATTTTTTTTCTTGCTGCTGCTACCCGTGTATTAGGGTTTTATGTTGTTATGATTAGTTGGGCTTTTCTACAAAATGGCTAATTGTTAGCCGTCTAGTCCTTCTCATTCTATCCCACGGTCAATTTTCCACACTTTCACATAGACTCTCGCCCACTTTGATTTTTTTTTTAAGTAAAAGGTTAAAATATATTAAAAAGGAAAACAAAAGTTCAAGAAGATAAGGGGCCTAGGCGCATACAAATGGGCATTAAAAACACCCAGAAACAATGTGAAGAACACATGCAATCTAGGTTGAAAACCAAGAATACTGACAATAATTCAAAGAAAAGAGTTCCTTATTTAGCTTTTTTGGCAGGGGTTTCTCTTCCCCCTTCCTAGCTTCTCGTTGCAAGAAACCCCGCACTACACCAAATTTCAGGATTTGTAACAAAAATTTGTAATGACTTACTGGCCGTTGCGAAATTTCCGTTACAAATGGCCGTTACAAAATAATTGTAACATGGAAAATCCGTTGCGAACCTTTCAAAAATTCGTAACATAGGTCATTCGTTATGAACTTTTTTAAGGCGTGCCAATCGCACGCTTGGTCACACTAGGGTCGTAACACTTGCAGTTTGTGCGTGTGCCATTCACATGCTTGCTATTCTTTTTTTACCCAAAAAGAGTAATACAAAAGGATATTTCCTCCCCTGCATAAGGGTTTTCTCCTCCAGCCTTGAATTGATTTTTCATTACTCAACTTTGAATTCATTATTATTTTTGGTTTTGGTTTCGATTTCGAATTCAGTTTCAATTTCACAGATCTGTTATTGATTTTCCCAATAGATAGTTTAAGCTCAAGATCAATTCAAAGTTGTTTTTGTTGCCATGAAAACATTTGACTTGAAAAGTTATTGCCATTAATTTTATAAGATGCATGGCTTAGATTGGTGATGTTATAGAGTTTGTGTATGTATTGGTTGGTGGGTCTCTATCCTATTCGTATTTGCAGGGAAGATTGGTAGTGAAGGAGTCTTGAAACATCAACATAGATTTATCTATTGTACACCATCGGTATGCACATCTCCTGTTCACCATCTGTAGGCACTAACGGTATTTAACCATTTTCTAAATAAAAAAAATGGGATGGAAAAGGTCAACATTTTGGCATTTTATAAAAACTGAAAAATACAATGACACTTTTTAAAATATGACTATATTAAAATCTCCAACATTATTTAACTATAATTACAAGATGTATGCAGTTTTTCACATTTTGAAACGCAAAAAGTATCACATACTTTTATATTTTTAAACATATAAAAGTATCACATGAATCACATATGAGAAACAACAAAATTTCAAGAGAATTAAATTGTGTAAGATGTTTGTTATGTTAATAATTTTTGTTAATAATACAGAGAACCTAAGGAAAATATTTATAAATGTAATAGTACCAAACAAGAAAAAAAGAAATATACTAGTAATAATAGTTTTTTTTCCATAGAAACAATTTAAGTTTCCATAATTATAAAAAAATAAATTAAGACAAAATTGTATACATATATATAGCAAAGGCAAAAACCTGACTTTCTCGTTCTTTTCAAGTCTAGGAAGGTAGACTATCCTGTCCTGTATTAAAGATATACTCCCTCCGTCCCACTATTAAGTGACTTATTTACTTTTGGATTTTGTCCCACTATTAAGTGACCTATATCACTAAACAAGGAGATATTTCTAAAATTATCTTTTTAATTGATTATAAGAAATATAAGAAATATGCATAATTTGATATGCATGTTTATATTCGTTACGTAGGTGTTTTAAAATGCTTTTCAATGGTATAAAGTTTGCGAACATCCATAATGTAGTTTGAGAGATAAATCATTTCAAAATTTCATTAATTATTATATATAAGGGTATAATTGTAAAAAATGCTTAAAAATCTCTTTTCCCTTGCTTACCTTAAAAATTGTGCAAACTTCAACTAGGTCACTTAATAGTGGGACGGAGGGAGTATCAATGACGACCATGATGAGCTTTGGTTGTAGGATCCATTTTTCTTGATCAATTACAGAAGAACCTCTTTATTAGATCTTTTTGATCAGGGTAACACGGAATTTCCAAATTGGGTACACGTCTAACGCATGCCAGAAGCAGAATTACTCATACAGGATAATTTACTCTTACATAACCACTGAGCCACACACGTTTTTGTGAATATTGTTGTGTGTTTGATAACAACTATTTATTTCTTGCTCAATGGACAACAGATTCAAGCTCAAAAGTTCTTGATTAGAACAAATCAATAAACCAAAGGGTAGCAATTTGCTTAATAATTTTCTTATTTTTATTAATAATCTGATAAGGCCTATTTGTAGGATTATTGGCTGCTTTAGGC
>JAJJWX010004513.1:0-13924 GCA_023529315.1 Papaver bracteatum
AATTCATTAAGTTGAACTCTCGGAATTGTATTTAGGTTTTGTCCATATAGGTTGCCTAAGAAAAAACTGGTGGTGTATTTTGGTACCCCCACATTCTCACACCTGCTCAAAATAATAGTTCATAGATCAAAAGTGTACAAGGAGATGAAAATAAAATAAAACAGATAAATCGTAGCACTGTATATGCATTACAGAGTAAATGTTACAACCCAAGTGTTGTGGATTTGAAAATAAGCATTGCATATTTGATAAAAAAAATGTTGCAATGTACTTTCGCAGTCACTGTAGATAAATGGCAGTTCTGGTATGTCAGTTCTTCGTGTTATTCCTTCTTCAATATCAGCAGAAACAATTCTCTACAACTCATGATTTTTCTCTATTCTTGCCTCTAAACTTCCCCAAACTCTCTATGATAATATTATGACTCCTCTACTCTCTACATATAAACCACAAGTCAATTAAATTTCCATAAAATCTCTGCCTTTTCTCATTATTTCTTTTCTTTGACAGAAAGTTGCGTAATTTTCTTCTTTTCTTATCTTATTGCGGTTTCTTGCTTCTTTGCTTATCTAAACCTTCCTAATAGAATAAATCCTCCAGAATATCATCTCTCTACCGTGCGTAACTTTCAAAATAAACTCAGAAAATCCGAGAAACTCCCCAACCCCTATCTTGCTTCAACCCGATTATCTAGCCCAATTTAATCCATCAAACAACCACATCAACCCTATTTAGCTCAATCATATCTAGGCCAACCAAAATATCTAATTGAATCTGTCCAAAACTTGCCCAAAAATCGAACCCTAATTCTGCAGCAATTCCCCCACACCCAATTTTCTGTTTGAATTTTGAGAAATATTTGGTGTGCCCATATCCTATGTTGGGCTCCCTTTAGCACTTTTTGGGGGTGTCTTTGGTGATTTTTCAGGTTCCTTTTGTAATTGTTCGAGCCAAATGTTCCAAAAACACCTACACACACATAAAACACCATAACAAGTACAAAAATGAGCACTAACAATACGTAGATTGAGACAAATCAGATGCAAAAATGTGTCTATTATTAATCCATCTTTGATTTTATGGAAAATATGTTGTTTGATAGTGAAAATGAAGGATGCTAATTGCCTCTATTGGGGAATGATTGAACATGGAGTAGCTAGAGTTCCTAAAAAGATAGGTTGTTGCTTAAGATATTTTTTCCTAACAAAGGTTGGCATAGATTGAATCTGGTTTCTCATGGATATTTTAAACCCGCTTCATGATTAACATTTTATTATGATTGCTGCTTCTTCGAATTCCCAGGCCACCTTATGGTTTGGTCTTTTTCAGTTTATTATAACCCAGTGGGTGAAGATTTTTAACTGAGGAGTCATGTTACCCCCAAAAAATTGGGTGATATGATATACTCCCTCCGTCCCACTATTAATTGACCTATTTGTTTTTAGATTTTGTCTCATTAATAGTTGATTTTATATCATTTAATTCCCATGTTTATATTCGTTACGTAGATGTTTTAAAATGCTTTTCAATGATATAAAATTTACGAATATCCATGGTATAGTTTGAGAGATAAATCATTTATAAATTGTACTACTAGGTCAATTAATAGTGGGATGGAGGGAGTATTTTCTTATTCACATTGATAGGAAAAATTTGTGCTTGCATGATGTGGTTTGACATAGGGGTTAAGG
Organism: Papaver bracteatum; assembly: GCA_023529315.1. NCBI lineage: Eukaryota > Viridiplantae > Streptophyta > Magnoliopsida > Ranunculales > Papaveraceae > Papaver > Papaver bracteatum. Next base: position 1,692 of record JAJJWX010004513.1, read on the forward strand.
AAGATTTATGAAAGCTCATCTTCCTGCAGGTGCTAGGGATTTGGTGGGAGAGTTGGAGAGAGAGAGAGAGTAACATCTCAGCTTGGTGTTAGAGTTGGGAAATGTTTAGACAAGTTAATACAAATATAATGTTTTCATTATTCACAGTTGTTGATGGTGGTTTTCATCTTAGGGAAATCGTAAAACCCTAGTCAGACAGTGACGTCACAGAATTTGAGTAATAATGTCTCCACTGAGTGAATTTATTGAACCCTTTAATATCTCTGCGAGAAAATTACCAGGGTACCTTTTTTTTAATACTAATTAGGGTTTCGACATGCCAAACCCTAATTCCCACACCACATGTGCCAATGGCATGCCATGACAGCCACATCTACCGCGCTAAGGCATGCCGACCATGCTAGGTGCACCACTGTGCCAATGGCAAACCATGCCAGCCACATATACCGCGCCAAGGCATGCCGACCATGCTAGATGCACCACTGTGCCAATGGCAAACCATGCCAGCCACATCTACCGCGCCAAGGCATGCCGACCATGCTAGCCGCACCACTGTGCCAATGATAAACCATGCCAGCCATATCTACCGCGCCAAGGCATGCCGACCATGCTAGCCGCACCACTGTGCCAATGGCAAACCATGCCAGCCACATCTACCACGCCAAGGCATGCCGACCATGCTAGTCGCACCACTGTGCCAATGGCAAACCATGCCATCCACATCTACCGCGCTAAGGCATGCCGACCATGCTAGCCGCACCACTTTGCCAATGGAAAACCATGCCAGCCACATCTACCAAGCCAAGGCATGCCGACCATGCTAGCCGCACCATTATGCCAATGGCAAACCATGCCAGCCACATCTATCGCGCCAAGGCATGTCGACCATGCTAGCCGCACCACTGTTCCAATGGAAAACCATGCCAGTTACATCTACCGTGCCAAGGCATTCCCACCATGCTAGACGCACCATTGTTCAATGGCAAACCATACCATCCACACTACCGCGCCAAGGCATGTCGACCATGCTAGCCCCACCATGTGCCAATTCCATGCCAAACCCTTGGCCCCACCATGCCAAGCCGTACATGCCAAGTCATTGGCCCCACCGTGCCATGCCAAACGCACATTGCCATGGCCCCACGCCAACCTAGTCGCGCCACCATGCTGGCCTTCCCTATGCGGCTACCAAAACGAAGGTGTGCGACAATCAACGGTTGCACTTCAATCCCAGGAGCAAATCCTAGTCGTCCAAGGTTACCAGACAACACATGGTAACTTTGGCCCGAAGCCCTAGTTTGGCCACGCCAAACCGCTCCAATGGCATGCCAAACTAGCCACGCCATACCGTGTTGTCCTTCCCCATGCGGCTACCAAAACAAAGGCCTACAACAATCAACGACCATCTTTCCATATAAGATACGAATCTTAGTCGTCAAAGGTTACCAAACGACACATGATAACCTTTGGCCCAAAACCCTAGTTTTGGCCACGCCAAAGCCACACCGGCCATGCCATCATGCCGCTGGCTACCAACACCCCTCTTGAGATCTTCCTGAGTTTTACTTTCGGGCTGTTTTCACCTCCCGAATGAGATCAAAACCTAAATATTCCCACGAAGAAAGATAAGAAATTCTTTTCCGTGCAGAATGGAGGGTAGGACCATCAAAATCCGAGTCCATATGAGAATTCTACCACGATTCTAGTGAAGGGCGCTGATTAGGGTTTCAGCATGCCAAACCCTATTTTAGACAAAGCCATGGGCACTTCCCTTCCAAGCCATGCCGGCCCTAAACCATGCCGCTGTCTACCAAACAGAGGCCTGCGATGATCAATGGACACCCTTCCATCTAATATGCAGATCTTAGCCAACCAAGGTCACCAGCTAACACATGGCCACCTTTGGCCCAAACGCCAAAATCTTAATTTAGCCACGTCTAACCATGTTAAATCCATGACCGGGCATGCTTTCATGCCGCTGGATACCAAATGAAGGCCTGCAACAATCAACGACCATCTTTCCATCTAAGATGCAAATCTTAGCCGTCCAAGGTTACCAGCTAACACATGGAAACCTTTGGCCCTAGTTTGGTCGCACCTAAACAAAGCCAAAACCCTAACTTTTGGCCGCGCCTAAACTAGGCCATATTAAAGCCATACTGATCATGCAATAATCAATGGCTACATGTCCTCTTAAGATGCAAAATATCGACCGTCGAAGGTCACCACGCAAGTCTCCCAAGATCAACTTACCAGACAACAACAAACATGCTACATGTTTTCCATAAAAACATTCGAGACTGTTAGAGTATTGCTCGGTCGAACTCGCATGCGTTGCTATCTCAAGCATGTTTGTCAATGTTAGTGATCAAAACTATAAAGTCTTGATTTCTAGTCTACTACATCTAAGGTCTCGGACTAGGATAGAAAGTATAGTTGAGCTCAAGAACTCCATGGCAATCATCATACAAGACGAAGGACTACTCTAGGAACCAGTGGATCTTCATCGACTAAATGGTACGTGGAGACTTGAACTTATCTATCACTCAAAAGTATATCTACTCTATCTCCTATCTTGATACAAAAGTCGTATTATTATATAGACTAAGAATATACACATGTGACATTTCGAGCTGAGTATATTTCGCTTATCTATTTCTCGAAATATGTGTTGGTAAAGCTTTCGCTTTATCCAAGTTCATCTTTGCCTAGTGACAAAAGTCATGTTATGTTTCAATCACTTTGGAAATTCCTCTAACGAACACTAGTTTGTGAATAACAACTATATGACATCCTCTGAGAATGTTTTAATGGTTCAAATGAGAGTTTAGACAATATAACCACTGGGGGATATAAACATTCTGGTAACACATATATGTATAAGTCCTTAGCACTTGAACCTAAGTTTGCGAACTTTGTTGATCAAGTGAAAACCGTAACTAGAGCAGTCAACCCAGTCCGCGAACGTGTGTAGTTCTCGAACCCGAGAATTTTTACTGGAGTTGTAGCTCAGGCCATTCATGAATCGATCTTAAGTTCTCGAACCCGAGAATTTTTGCTGGAGTTTGTGAACTCCAATAGATTAACTTGAGTCCGCGAACTTGAGTTGTTATGTCTAAAAACGATGTTCGTGAACTTAACTAAATTATCTAAGGAATTATGGCTTTATAGTTCATGAATTGATTCGAGTGAATCACATCGTTTATGCTTCAATTATGTCTTGTGTAGTACATAAGATATCATAGAAATTGAACAACTCTCTAACTAGTTCATTTGAGTCATTTGGACTAGTTATGGTGAAGAAGAATATGGTTGATATGAAAGTTATCATTTGGCTAACCATTTGGTTGACTAATATTGAACCAACTATTGTACACGTTTGGGTATGGTTACACAAACCCAAAATCGTCAAGTACATGTGTGTATGGCAAGCTAAGTTTTAGATCTAACGGTTGAGAGATATTAGCTTATATCTAATAAGGTTTTCATCTAACGGTGAATATTGAATGCTTTGTTACTAAGCTAACATTGATTGCAAACCCTGATTTGAAAGACTATATAAGGGAGAACTCTAGCAACTGGGAAACCTAATCCCCACACATTCTGTGTGAAACTAGTTTGTTAAGTTAGAGTCGATTCTCCTTTAACCTTTGGTTTTCTTCTTCTAAAAGCAGTTTAACGACTTAAAGACTTCATTGGGATTGTGAAGCCAGACCGATACTACTTCTCTTGTAGTTATGTGATCTGATCTTGATGTTTCTATCATACGAGTACAATTGTAATAATTGGCTTGAGATTTCTATCTCCGATAGGCAAGATATAAAAGTAATCACAAACATCTTCGTCTAATCGTTTGTGATTCCACAATATATTTTTTCATTGCGTTGATTAAGACTATTGTGAGGTGATTGATAAAACTGAGCTGTTCTTCGGGAATATAAGTCTGGTTTTATTGATTGGTTCATGTTCACCTTGATTTATCAAAATACAGAACAAAACGCATAGGTTTATTCGTGGGAGACGGATTTATCTATCTTGTAGACTTTTCTGTGTGAGACAGATTTGTTTGCTAAAGTCTTCGACTTTGGGTCGTAGCAACTCTTGGTTGTGGGTGAGATCATCTAAGGGAATCAAGTGTGCAGCATCCTGCTGGGATCATAGGCGTAGGAGAATAATTGTACCTTGGATCAGTGTGAGATTGATTGGGGTTCAACTACATTCCAGACCGAAGTTAATTTGGAGTAGGCTAGTGTCTGTAGTAGCTTAATACAGTGTATGTTTAATCTGGACTAGGTCCCGGGGTTTTTCTGCATTTGTGGTTTCCTCGTTAACAAAATTCTGGTGTCTGTGTTATTCCTTTTCCATATTATATTTTGTTATATAATTGAAATAATACAGGTTGTGTGTTGTTAAATCAATTAAAATATCCGACCTTATTGGTTGTTGATTTAAATTGATTGACACTTGGATATTGGTCATTGGTACCATCCAAGTTATCTCTTTTTTATTAGACTCGCGAATCACATTTGCTTGAGTAAATCAAATTGAGAGATTGAGATAATAACTCCTTGAGTATTTTCTATTTGATTGTGTCTAGTTGATTCTCTAGAAAAACAACTCGGAGTTGTCCATACATATTGCTAAGTAAGCGATCTGACTCTATGGACAAGAGTAGTATCTCTGATAACACAACACTAGTTCAAAGCCACTCAGGTAAGGCTCAATGTCTTGAAGATTCTGAGAAAAACTTTATCAATCATCCCTTGGATGAATCTTCATTTAACTAGGAAAATCTCTTTATGAGAAATTGGATGACCTTTCAGATGATAGTGATTCAGAAGAAGGACCAAGTATTGATGAGGAAGTCTCTCAATATATCAAGTTGTTTGATCATGCTTTGAAATAAAAAAGTTCAACAACTTGCCTGAGTAAGTACATGGCCCTCTTTGTCAAGAAAACAGAAAATTGAGAAAACTCCTTAAAGGATATGATTGTGGCTATAATCTCCTAAAATCTATCATTAAAGATCGTGAAGAAGATATCTGCACAAAAAGATCTGAATGTGACAATCTTCTCCGAAATTTATATGTGTTGAAAGAAAGACTTGCAGATACTGAAGCAAGATATACCTCTCAATAGAAATGTTTTAATGGCAAAGAACTCAGACTTCTTGCTAAAGAAAAGTCATTGGAGACTGATCTTGCAGCTGCTCTTGATAAGGTAAAATCACTAGAAGAGAGTCTGAGAAGATCCAATACTAGCTCAAGGAAATTGACTTCTATGATTGGAGCATGTAAAGAACATCGTGATACACGTGGTCTGGTCTATAAAGGAATAGACACTCCAAAAACTAGTAAGATCAATTTCGTCAAAGCTGTTGATAATTCTTCATGTGAAAAAATGTTTGCATTCTGCAATGTGCCTAAGGAAGGGACGTCTCCCAAATTTACTCACAAGAGAACAGTTAAGAATAATTCCTTCAACTGCTATTATTGCGGAAATAAAGGACATCCTGAGCGAAGATGTCGTTTTCGGTTAAGAAATAAAAAACTTCACGACGTTCTTATATGGGTGTCTAAGGAAACGATTAAACTTGTTTCTCATATTGTTAGAGTAAAAAGCACATTCAACAATCAAGAAAACTTCCTTGACAAGTCATCTCTTATTCATGATTTTGGAATACAAAATATGAATCAAGGTATAAGGAAGAACAACAAATGGGTAATGAACAACCCTGAAAGGAGAAAAAGGCACAGGAGAAAGAAAAAGAGTTCAAGTTCCATGGAAGACTGTGAATCCAAGAATTCTGTCCCATATTTTCTCCACATAAATAATCGAGTCTCAGAACTTAAGACAAGTATAAATAGACTCAAACAGAGCGTCTCCAAAACATGGAAAGTGGCTAACTCAGGTACTCCTAGTCCCTCTTCTAGTATAAGTTCTTCACTTTTGTTGAATGACTCATCTCTATATTGCTCTAAAAGAGAAGTCAACTATGATGAGCAAAGTGCTCATCCTAAAACACCATGACTGCTTCCTGAAGCATCCTTATTTTTGGATAAGAAGGATGCTATGTGTTCTCAAGAAAGTTTTGTCTTGAGAAAGCTGTCGAAGGTGTATGTGTTGTTATCTCAAAAACTTATTTTGACCCCTGTTTCGAAGGTTGTTCTATTGTTTTTGAAAGAAAATTCCTTGTTAAATTTTTCCGCCTCTCCTTGCTTGGTCCTCCACGTTTTGGTCATCCATAACTTTTTGTGTACGTTCACAAAGAACCAGACGAACATCCTTGTGCCTAGGGTTTTATATGAACCCCCTTATATATATGTCATTAATTGACACTTTATTCTATAAGGATAAAAAGATTCTACTGGATTCTTAGCACAATGGAGAAAAACACAAAAGAGGTGATCATGGAGAAAAAAACTATTGAGTTTCATGAAGACCATGCTTTCATAATCTGTCATCAGGCTATTGATCATGAAAACAACCTACTAGTTCAGATGTTCTCACAATTGGTAGGAAACCTTCTTCGTGATTTTGAAGTCGTTCGTGAACATCTTGGAATAGCAACAAAGAATCTTGAGTTTCTAAAGAACTAACTAAAGAAAACATCTGATGAACTTACTATTGTTCAATCTTTAGTTGAAAATCAAGTTCTTAATGTCTATTAAATCTTCTATTGTTTCTCTTTTGTTTAGAAGAATAACTAGTGTTTTGGAATAGCCATTATTGTGATTACATATAGCTATATCCAATGTTTTTCATCTTCTTGTTTTTAGATTTATTGGTTTAAATTCTAAACTTGTTTGGAAGATGATGTTTGCAGTATTAATCTTTATGGTTTTATATATTGCAATATTTTGATGGGATATGTGTGTTTACGTCCGTGAACTTGATTGTCCCATATTTTGTCAAAATTAAAGTCGTTCGTGAATTGATATGCAAATACTGATAAAAGAATGAATAAACTTTTGGAAAACACAAAAGTTAAGACTATATTGTCAATTATTGATGTAAGATAGGTTAAAATCTTTTGTGATTCAAGGATTATGTCTATTATGTGTCATTATGCAAATGGTGATGGAAACATAGAATGAATCCTTGTTTATACCACGGTATAAGGTCGATTCTCCGATCCACAAATTTTTGTGTAAATATTGTGTTGTTCCATGAAGTGTCTTATGTTGAAGCACTAAAACAACAAAAGTTGATTGCCTTGTGATTAGCTTAGTTGTTGTTCCGTAAGATACTTTATGTTGAAGATGATTGGACTAAATAAATCATCTTGTGTGGTTGTTTAGTCATCACTCTGTAAGCCTTCTTATGTTGAGCATCTCTTCGACTTAGTTGGTTATTCGTGATTAACTTATTCATTGCTCCATAGAAGTTCTTATGTCGAGTGTGGCCAATTAAATTGATTACTTTTGTAATTAGTTTGGTTGAGTATGACAATTAGATTATTTGCGAGTTGTATTTTGAATCAATCTAATTGATTTTTTAAGTCTCCATAAGTTTACGTTTGTTGAGCATATTTAGTCAAATTAATCTTGGTTCGTTTTGGTTAATTTGATTGAATATTTCTTGTTGGATTCCAAATTCATACTTGTATGTAATTTGTTGAGTCTAAAGAAATCCTTCTTTTCTTTTTGAAATTAAGGTCGCTCTTGTTGTTCCTTAGGGAATGACATATTATGGGGGAGAGTTCTTTTGAACTTGTGCTTAATTGCCAAATCTTTGTGGGGAGTGCGGTTGTGGAATATTAGAGGGGTTATCTTGCGTCTTTATAAACTCCTTGATGAATGCATTTAGATTCGGCTTTATGATTACATTTAAACAAGATGATACACATTTACCTTTGGTCATGAAATGTCTCTTACGGAAATTTCATTAGGATCCCGTTCTTGTACCTTTGCCAATTTTATTGACAAAAATGGGGAGAATTAATATGTAGTTCACACTACAAATACATATGGTTTTCGGATCATTATGTAAGGGGAAGTGGTTTTCATGTGAGATGGAGTAGTGACTAAGGGAGAGTGAAGTATCACCATAGTATTGTTGTTGAAGTTGTGATGCAATTGGACTTTGACGATGTGTAATAATACTATGACATTGTATAACAATGATTGAGAACCGATGCTTTTCTCATTATTATAGCTACGGATTTTCAACAACGATGATGCTAAACTTACAACCTTTGGGATCATTGGACTATTTAGAAGTGACGAAGATTTCGAGTATTGTTGAATATTAGACATGTGGAATAGGAGCTACAAAGTTTATTTATATATTTTTTGTATTCCATATGTATTAATAGTTTTGCCACTAAAATTGACAAAGGGGGAGATTGTTAGAGCATTGCTTGGTCGAACTCGCATGCGTTGCTATCTCAAGCATGTTTGTCAATGTTAGTGATCAAAACTATAAAGTCTTGATTTCTAGTCTACTACAGCTAAGGTCTCGGACTAGGATAGAAAGTGTAGTTGAGCTCAAGAACTCCATGGAAATCATCATACAAGACAAAGGACTACTCAAGGAAACAGTGGATCTTCATCGACTAAAAGGTATGTGGAGACTTGAACTTATCTATCACTCAAAAGTCTATCTACTCTATCTTCTATCTTGAGACAAAATTCGTATTACTATATAGACTAAGAATATACACATTTGACATTTCGAGCTGAGTATATCTCGCTTATATATTTCTCGAAATGTGTGTTGGTAAAGCTTTTGCTTTATCCAAGTTCATCTTTGCCTAGTGATGAAAGTCAATTTATGTTTCAATCACTTTGGAAATTGCTCTGACGAAAACTAGTTTGTGAATAACAACTATATGACGTCCTCTGAGAATATTTCAATGGTTGAAATGAGAGTTTAGACAATATAACCACTGGGGGATATAAACATTGTTGTGGTAACACAAATATGTATAAGTCCTTAGCACTTGAACCGAAGTTTGTGAACTTTGTTGATCAAGTGAAAACCGGAACTTAAGCAGTCAACCCAGTCTGCGAACTCAGTCCGCGAACGTGCGTAATTCTCGAACCCGAGAATTTCTGCTGGAGTTGTAGCTCAGTTTCAGTCCGCAAACTGACAGAAGTTCTCGAACTAGAGAATTTATGCTGGAGTTTGTGAACTCCAACCGGTTAACGTGAGTCTGCGAACCCAGTCCGCGAACTTGAGTGGTTATGTCTAAAAACGATGTTCGTGAACTTATCTAAATTATCTAAGGAATGCTTTTGCAAACCGTGGCTTTATAGTTCATGAATTGATTCGAGTGAATCATATCATTTTTGCTTCCATTGTGTCTTATGTAGTACATAAGATCTCATATCAATTGAACAAGTCTCTAACTAGTTCATTTGAGTCAGTTGGACTAGTTATGGTGAAGAAGAATATGGTTGATATGAAAGTTATCATTTGGCTAACCATTTGGTTGACTAATATTGAACCAACTATTGTACACGTCTAGGTACGGTTACACAAACACAAAATCGTCAATGTGTGTATGGCAAGCTAAGTTTTCGATCTAACGGTTGAGATATATTAGCTTGTATCTAATCAGGTTTTCATCTAACGGTGAATATTGAATGCTTTATTACTAAGATAACATTGGTTGCAAACCCTGATTTGAAAGACTATATAAGGGAGAACTCTAGAAATTAGGAAACCTAATCCCCACATATTCTATGTGATACTAGTTTGCTAAGCTAGAGTCGATTCTCCTTTAATCCTTTGGCTTTCTTCTTCTAAAACCAGGTTAACGACTTAAAGACTTCATTGGGATTGTGAAGCCAGACCGATACTACTTTTCTTGTAGTTGTGTGATCTGGTCTTGCTGTTTCTATCATACGAGTACAATTATAATAATTGGCTTGAGATTTCCATCTCCGATAGGCAAGATATAAAAGTAATCACAAACATCTTCGTCTCATCTTTTGTGATTCCACAATATCTTTTTTCGCTGTGTCGACTAAGACTATTGATTGATTTTATTGATTGGTTCCTGTTCACATTGATTTATCAAAAGACGTAACAAAACTCATAGGTTTATTCATGGGAGACGGATTTATCTATCTTGTAGACTTTTTTGTGTGAGACAGATTTGTTTGCTAAAGTCTTCGACTTTGGGTCGTAGCAACTCTTGGTTGTTGGTGAGATCAGCTTAAGGAATCAAGTGCACAGTATCCTGCTGGGATCAGAGGCGTGGGAGCATAACTTTACCTTGGATCAGTGTAAGATTGATTGAGGTTCAACTACAGTCCAGACCAAAGTTAATTTGGAGTAGGCTAGTGTCTATAGCGGCTTAATACATTGTATGTTTAATCTGAACTAGGTTTCGGGGTTTTTCTGCATTTGCGGTTTCCTCGTTAACAAAATTATGGTGTCTATGTTATTTCTTTTCCGCATTATATTTTGTTATATAATTGAAATAATACAAGTTGTGCGTTGTTCAATCAATTAGAATATCCGACCTTATTGGTTGTTGATTTAAATTGATTGACACTTGGATATTGGTCTTTGGTACCATCCAAGTTATCTCTCTTTGATTAGACTCGCGAATCACATTTTCTTGAGTAAATCAAATTGAAAGATTGAGGTAATAACTCCTTGAGTATTTTCTATTTGATTGTGTCTAGTTAATTCTCTAGAAAAACAACTCGGAGTTGTCCATACAGATTGCTAATCGAAATATTGGGTGAGGTTGTTAGACCCCCACTTTTTCAGAGACATCAACACATATCACAAATTGGGGGATCCTCTTCGAGTATTGGTTTGGCGGTTTACAGCGTACGGCGTACACTACGCCCATCATAAGGAAGTGTCATAAGGATGAGGCGGTTAGTAAATACAGGGAGTTAATGGTGAAACTCTCTTTTTTATGAAACATCAATTCCATCCGTTAATAGTTACCACCTCCTCCCATTTACTCACCCATTTTTCTATTCCTTAATGAGACCAGAGTACGTTTCACTTCGACTTGTATAAATAGGTCTTACCTATTACCACCGAACAACAAGTTCAGTCAGGAGCATACAACACTCAGAAAACATTTGTTAGCTTTCCATTTGTTAGCTTCCCACTTTATGATACAAGTCGTAGAAAACAACTACTCTTCCAGAAATCAATTATTCTGGTCTCATCACTTTCCTTGCTTCCCTCCCCAAAACCAACCCATTCTCCTCCATTTTGTGACCGAAGCAAGTCAGGAACGGCCATTTCTTGGTTTAGTCCGAACTTGTACAGATTGATGTCTCGAATCTAAAGTACTCCCTTGCAGTACATTTTTTAGGGTTTAAATTCGTTTCTCACCCGCACACCCGAAATTACCGAAATCAGCAGAAACCATTTTCACCCTCAAACAATTGGCGACCACGATGGGAGATTGATCTTTCGGTTATAATGTCAATTTTTTACCATCGATATCATGCTTCGACCCAGACATCAAGATGGTAGAAGCAGGCGATCCGCTCAGGGATCGACGACTCAGTTATCAGATGACCCGATTATCAGTCTTGACATAGCAAGGGACGACTGGGGACTTCCCAAAGGTTAAAAGCAAACGATCAGCTCAGGGATCGACGACTCTTATCAAGTGACTCAGGGACGACTGGGGACTTTTCATAATCGGCGGTGTTTCCCACGAAAGTCGGGCTTGCACCCGACACGTTTTTCGTTAGCATATCCAAAAAGCTGAGTAAGTCTTGCCTAGACAAAATACGTTGGTTTACTATTTCAAGTTTTCACGGGAATGATAACACCGATAGCCATGTTATGTTTCATACCATGTCATCTACCAACACGCAACATTTATAACCAATCATAACCAAAATCGGCGTCATCCTAAAACAGTTCATCCAGAATAATAATCCAAAACCCTCATAGGTAACATTTGTCTATCAACCTAAGAAGTCTAGGAAATCAAAACCATAATGTAGGATCAGAATATCGACACAACAATACTCATGTGAGATTTACAGCAACAGTTATGCGAGCTCTTCAACAAAACAATGCGAGTGTCACAGAATGATTGAAAGAATGACGTAGCGGATGACGTTAACAGAAACATGAGAAAAGCGTGATGATGCTGCGAAGCTTACAAACGTATGTGAGGGTTAACATTACAAATACTGCGAGAGTATAGCGATTCAGATCCGAAATTAAAGGATAACTTAGTTGTCATCCACTATGTAATTTCCTATACAAAGAGTCAAACAAGTGAAAGGAAGAGG